>CAJNDT010002435.1:0-335563 GCA_905221615.1 Symbiodinium sp. CCMP2592
TAGCACCAGACCATCGACGGATGAATAAAACTGCTGAGTAGGAGACTATGCAAAACGAAGTGGGTCTTACTTGTGAGATTGAAGAGCTTCTCCCCCGCCCCTTTGTAGTGGGCTTGCAGGCTGCTGTGGAGCTGTGCCATTTGGCAACCGAGCTTGAAAGCCAGGTTTGCTTGCTCCTCAGGTAAAGCCAAGAAGCCGTACCGTGGCCCATAAGCTTCCAATATTTCAGACAGCTGCAGGTTCAACCGCAAAAAGAGCCGGATTTGCTTGTGTTGATAGATACCCTCGTCCATTTGCTCTTCGAATAGAGCAAGAATTGCACTGTCCAAAGATTGAATATCGGAAGCTCTTCCTCTCATCTTGGGGAATCCTTTTTTTGGTTGTATCATTGTAAGTTTCAGAAGTCGCTGGCGGAATGTGTATCTTGTTTCGTTGTCTCGCTGGTACTTCTTGATGAAGGAGTCGCAGTATTTCAAATTCGCCAAGATACTCCCACCCAAACAATCGTGGACCACGATGCTGAGCACGGAGCCATAAAAAAACTGTATCCACCCCAAAAACATACAATGCAGATAGTCCATCGTGATACAAAGTCCCGAAAAGCCAGGTAAAGAATACAGCTGGCATGATGGATTCCAGTGGGATCTCCAGTTGGTGGTGGTGAGGCACGAGGCTTGCCACGGCGAATTTGCACGATTGTCCATCCATGTTAGTGGTCCTTTGAAGGCGGCCCGACAAAGAGCACAAGGTTTGCTGTGATTGCTCCATCGTGGAACCTCCAGACATTTCGCATAATAATCCAAGTCGCCAGCCATTTGAACCAGGACACCATAATATCCTCCGCATAGGTCGGTTCCCGCTCGTTCGCCCTCCTTTGTACTGGCCCAATACCTCTGTGCCGTGTAACAAACATTTTCTTACTTGTGAGACAGGTTCATATATATCTACATATATATATCTACATGTGGTGAGAGGGTTTTTTACGTATACTGTGTGGTGATTTTTCTCACATCCGGTTCGTGCTGCTTTTGGATTCCACGGGTCCGTGGTTTTGTGGCTTATATATGTTTATACGATATTATATACTGTGTATATATATATATATATCATCACCATCAAGGAAGCTGTTGGGTTAGGGTTGGATTTGAGAACAGGGCTCTCATACATAGGGTGTGTATGTATATAGTCACATATCTAAAACAGGACCCACATCATAAAAAATAAAGAAAGACAAAAAGGCTTACAGCTTATAGGGTTCCCACAGGGTCCTAAAATGTAAGGGTTTCCAGATTTCTGGCACATGTGTACATATACAACAACACACCAGGCTGCTTCTTGCCTTGCCAATCCCGAGCAGGCCATTTACCGGTGTAAAGAATGTTGAAAGACCAAGACATCACTTGCCAAAAAGTTTCCATTGTCCCAGCCCCCTCGCCGCCAGCCGGAATAATGAACTTCTCAAAAACGCCCCAAATGTAGAGGTTGCAATCGGCAGCAGATCGGCCGGCCGCTGTGGCCATCAGCGATACCCATGAAAAAGCAAAAACACTGCGAGCCCATATCTTGCCCACTCCAAAAACAGGAACTTCGTCGCCGTGTATGCAAAGGGGAATAGCCCTTTGCATCCAATTAGCTCGCGATTTTACCGCATGATTTGACATGCAAGGGTGTCCATTGAACGATCTCCAAAACAGAGGCAAAGCCTCCGCATCAGGCAACACAGAAGTAATCCATCCAGTCGTCGTCTTCCAAAGGTGGTGCATAATCTCGTGCGGAAGCAATATCATGGAAGTCGCCGTTCCTTCGACTTGTCCTGCTAAGGGGATATTAAATTCTGTCGGCATCGGAAGATTGGACTGCTGGGCCAAGTGGTTGTCAATAGAAGATTGCAAATTTTTTCCATGCTTCACCTTGCTGAGCCTGTCCAAATCAGGAAAAATTTTCCCGTCCCTTGCATTTCTAATATCGGCAGCCGCTGCAACTGCAATTGCATGAATCATAGAGGCCGACAGGAGGCCTTGTGCCAAATACGTCATCAGCAAATCGTGCAAAGAACTTGAGGTGGACTTCTCACTCACCGCCTGGCCCAATCTCTGTTGGACCCCACCCTTTCGTCGCTTTCGCTCGGGCCCTGCATCCTCCATGGTACCTTCTCTCCATATATAAATAAACAGAACAGCACCTTTATGCAAAGTTGGTGTTTGTTGCCAGCTGAACTTTTGTGCCTTATTTCATACAGTGGTTTGTTCGCTATAGCCATAAAACATTTTATAAGGACGGGACACACATGGTCCGACACACCGAGCATTGAGGCTGAGGCTTGTGAGCAAGTTATACATATATGTGTGGGCACCAAATATACTATACAAACAACAACAGAAAGCTTTTGCCCCCACCCCGCAAAACCCAAACCCCCTAAACCACACGGTCCACTGCCCCTCAATCTGGACGAAACAAATCTTGTGAGGGTTTATATATAAGGTTCAGGATTTAAGGGTTTATAGAGGGTTCAGGGTTTGGGGTTACGAAGGTTGTGTTGTGAGCTTCACAGGGTTTTGGAGGTATGGACTTTCATGGTTGATTCAATGCTTGAGGTTCGGAGGTATAGCTTTACACATGTGTGCACTCACACATGCAAAGCAGGCTACAACAACACCATCGGTGTTATATATACTCTAAAATTGAAGCTGAAAGTCACGAAGACCAACACCCCAACATGATTCAAAAGGTTATAGTTATACACGTCGTTGCTCACATGTAAAAATCACCAGAAAAGCGCCAAATCTCAAGCTCTCATCATCGCCGTTGCTTTTTTCTCTCATCGCCAAAACTCAGAATCGCCGTTTGCACCACATAGAGGCGACAGCTCCGGAACTGCACACATTCAAAATCTGTCTAGCATCCTTTTTTGGCTCGGACAGTCAACTTGGCTTTCACGGCTGCCATTTGTTCTTCGAGATGAGTTGCTACTCGCCCGGACTCTCTCATGGTCTTGGAATATGATGAGACCGTGATCGGCCCGTCCTCATTCTCATCCTCGTACTCGTGCCACGAGAGAAGGTGCTCAAGTCCCTGCTTCGATTTTGTTGCTTGTTGGACGATGCTCTTCCTTACAGCTGTGGGGTCTCACACAGGTTTCGGTGTTCGGGCACTGGGTTTACTTGCGAGAGAAAGCACAACACTTTGGTTACATGCGACTGTTGTTGAAGAGACTACTTTTACGAGTTAAAGTTTGTGCTTTACTTGCGAAGACAAAGGTTGAAGCCTCCATGTATTTACTTACGAGTTAAATTGGTGACTTTACTTGCGAGGATAAAAAAGTTGAAGCTTTTGGCAAGGTTGTTTCAGGAATACAAAACCAGTCCAAGTCGCACACTCTGGTACATGTCCTTGTCCTGCTTCTCATCCACGGAAGCAACCAACTTTCTGCCCTCGACAAGGATCTTATTGTAGGCCGCGATCGCCTTTGTAAGCTGCCCATCTGCTGCCTTCCACAGCTTCTCCGTCATGTTCCTGCTGGCGGCCACGGTACCATCGCAGATTGCGAGCTGCTCTGAGTCATTTGTCAGAGCTCTCTGGGGCTTTGCTTTGCCCTCGCTCTTCTCCTCAAACAAACCAATCCTCCAATCCTTGGACTGCTTCTCGAAGAACTTGGCCTCGCCATCCTTCGCTTTGGCATCGGAGCCCATGGAAAACTTCTTCTCCTTCCCTGAAGTGGAGTTGTGCACATCCTCGGACCACATGTAACGATCGGGTCCGTTCTTGGAACGGACAGCGATGATCTCGCCACTCTCGAGTGCGGCTTCGAACTGCTCATTGCTAAGATTGAATTTCCCCTGAAGCAAGATTTTGCCCAGGGTTTTCTTCTTGTTGGTCGCCTCGGACTTCGTGTAGTTCTCCTCGCTCCACCCACAGAAGAAAAGACAAGCCGAAGGGGTTTAGGGTTCAAGCTTAAGGGTTTGAGGCTTGAAGGTTTTAGGGTTCAGGGCTTCGTCGTTTGAGGCTTTGGGGTTTGGGGTTATATATATAATATATATATATATATATATATATATATATATAGGTGCACAGGTTCAGGGTTTAAGGTTTGGGGTGCACGAAGGGTTGTGGTCATCATTATTATACGTATAGTATAGCAATTATATATAATATATATTGTATGGGAATGCATTTATAGAGTGTTTTTAGATATGCATATATGGTATAATAAAAATAAATGTAGTAGAGCCCTCTATAAACAGTTAGAACTACAAAACAAAAGCCGGTGGGGTCCAGAGTTCAAGGTGTATGGGGTTGAAGGTTTTAAATTTTCTAAAGGTGTAAGGCTTATGCAGGCTTTAGGGTTCATGGCTTCGTAGTTTACATATAAGGTTTAAGGGTTGTGGTGTATTAGGGTTTCAAGGTTTTGCTCATTGTAAAACTATAGCTATAAGCTGGACCTATATATACTATAGATACTTTATACACTCCCCGACTTCGCCTTCGGCTTCGAAGTGCCTCTCCACTTAAGGAAGCGAGCACACCTTGAAATCACCCCCGATACCCATCTTTTCGTCGTCACCTGCATGGAGTGGAACATTGGTTTGGCAAAGTTGAGAACCAGGCTGGTGTCAACACCGGATCGTCGGTCGATAGCATTGTTGATAAGCTCCCGCTGTCTCTGCCGCTTGCCCGTTTTCATCTTCTGGGACTTCTCCCATGCATCTTCGAGCCATTCTGGCAATGACCCGTCCTTTAGCAGGCTCATGAACTTGTGCTGCTTGCTGCGGTCCATCTTCCCCGAGTCCTTCGCCGGGTCTTCCATGGCCAGCACCTCGTCGTCTGTGGGTGTCTCCTCCTCTGGCTGCTCTTCGGCGGCATCCTCCACCTCCTCGAATCCATCAGCCCAGTTGTCCTCCAGCTTCCGCTTCTTGTTGTTGTCATTCTGCTTGGGAGTGTTTTTGCTGCTGCTGCTGCTACTGGGCTTGCTTCCTTTCTCTTGCTCCTTGCCCTTGTTCTCCTTCTTGTTCTCGTTCTTGTTCTTCTTCTCCTTGGCTGGGGCCTTTGCTTCGGCCTTTGCTTTGCCCTTTGCTTTGGCCTTTGGGGTGCTCTTTGGGTTGGCCTTCGGAGTGGGCTTTTGATTGGGCTTGCTCTTTGCTGCTGTTGCTTTCGTTGTTCCTTCTGCTGCAGGCTTTTTCAAAATCCCGGTCCCGGGCTCTTTCTTTATCGTGATCTTCGCCGCCGGCTTCTTCATGGGCACCTCCTGCTCTTCTTCTTCTGCCTGCTCGTCCTGGGGCTCTTCCTCGGCCTTCGTATACATATATATATAACACTCTGGTTTTACAAAACACAAAAACCAAAAAGCGCCTCCGGAGCTTGGCTGTCTTCAGCCATCGCAGGGAAAACACGAACAGTAAAGATGATATACTGTCCTCACAAAAAAGGCACCCCTCGCTGAAGTGCTCACAGCTGCAGATAGAAGTAAACATAATTGTCATCGCAGTGTAAGTTCTCTCTGACATGCAGACAACACCGAATGTGTTTCGTCACAGTCATAGTATAGCTTGAATCACACAAGTATATATAATTTTCTCGCCAGCTCTGGTGTAAAGACACATGCAAGCTTCTGTGTGGGGTCTGGCACACAGGTTTGAGGTTGAAGGGTTTCGGGGTTCTGTATATAAGGTATATAGTTTAGGGTTCAGGGTTTATATGACATCAGTTGTTGGGTTCTCGGGCTTTTATAGGCAGTCTCCTGGAGTCGGCCCGGCTCATTGTTTTGCTTCACACTTGCAGGCACGATAAAGTATAGAAGTTACTGCTGTGCAGAAAAACAGCTGCTCTTATATCTAGCTCCGTCTGCAAAAGCAACGAGACAATTTAATTATGTACATGCACTTCTGTACAACGTGCTGGCAAGTCGTAGCTCACTGGTCTTGCTGCTCAGCTGCTGCTTCGCTCCACCAGACCCAGTACCAGACCCTTGGGGATTATGTATAATATTCAAAAGCCAAATTACTCTCCTAAACAAAACCTATACAATAGATCTAATGCAACCAAGTTGCTGTCGTCCATGATGGACACAGGTCCGCCAAGCCCATTTCCACACTCGTCTGGGCGACCGGCTCCGGCTTCGGCTTCGGCTCCTGTCTTCCTGGAACACGAGAATATAGCTATTCCTTTTCTGCATTCAGAAAAGTGACTATGTGGTTCGTCGGAAAAACAAAAGAACAACACAGGTCTCCTGTCGTGGCATCTTCGAAGAGAGGCTTTGTTCTGTCTAGTCAGGGAGGGAGAAGGACAGACTTTTTTGGAGCCGAAAAGCTATACAATATACGATTGATCCTCGCAGAGCACCGTATATAGTGTTGGATGTGGGGCGGTGGGTTGGGGGGGGTGGGGGTGGGGGGTGTGGGGGTGGGGGGTGGGGGGTGGGGGTGGGGGTGGGGGGTGGGGGGTGTGGGGGTGGGGGGTGGGAGATGGGGGGTGGGGGGTGTGAGTGTGGGGGGTGGGGGGTGTGGGGAGTGTGGTGGGGGGTGGGGGGTGGGTGGGTGGTTGGGTGGGGGGTGGGGGGTGGGTGGGTGGTTGGGGGGTGGGGGGTGGGGGATGGGGGTGGGGGGTGGGGTGGTGGGTGGGTGGGGGGGAGGTGGGGGCTGGTGGGGTGGGCTGGGGAGTTTGTCAATGGATTTTAAGCAGATTTTACAAAAAAATCAACAGGTTTTCCAAAAAATCTCGATGCAGTTTCGATGCAGTTTGTATGCAGTTTCGATGCTGTTTCGATGCGGTTTTAAAACTACATACAAACTGCATCGCGAAATGCTGTAAAAGCTATGCAGTTTGTATGTAGTTTTAAAACCGCATCGAAACAGCATCGAAACTGCATATAAACTGCATCGAAACTGCATCGAGATTTTTTGGAAAACCTCTTGATTTTTTTGTAAAATCTGCTGAAATTTTTGTAAAATCTATGGAAAATTTGGGGGAGATTGTTGCAAAACCTGCCCACCGGTGCCTTTCCGGTGTGTTGTTCGAGTCTCGCATGTAAGGTCTAAGCCGCATCTCATCGGATCCCCACAAGTGGTTTCCCAGCTTCAAGCGCTACGCTTCGTGTGTGGGGACCGGCACACTGTGTGTCTAAACCCGAAACCCTAAACCCCTAAACCCCGAGACCCCTGAGCCCCTAAGCCCTCTCTCTATATATAGATGCATGAATACAGGTTCTGCAATCTACATGTTCGGTTTGGGGATTCAGGGCTTCATGTGTGGTGTATGCAGTATCTTCATAAATGGTTTAGGGTTCGGGCCGGGCTGTTTTTTGTCCTATCGTGTGACTTGATAGGCCCTTCAAGCAACCCAGGCATGTTCACATGTGTTCTCTATACACTCTATAGACATGTGCACGTGTGTATGTAGCCACCACCACAATCTCTGCGACTACAACTCTTTCCAATCGCCCGCTTCACTTGCTTGTCGGAGTCTCGCACAGCTTCGCAATTATCCGGATGTGCAGACGACCTTCTGAGGATCCTCGAGGTTTTGTTGCCTGGGCACATATAATGTAGTGTGGTGTAAGTTCGACTATGTATATACATATATGTATATATAGATATATGTATAAAGAAACATATACATATACATATGCACACATACGTGCTTATTTGTAGACTATGCATCTACAATTTTATACTACATCCATGGGGTCGCTGCACATTGTGCTTAATTGTGAGAAAAATGAGTGGCTCGGCCTGTCTCATCGTCTCTCGTGCAGCACTGTGCTGTTGCCATCGCCGTTACTGTTGTGTAAAGCTTTATCCCTCTAGACTATATGCTATAGACACACAAACAGCACAGGGGTTTAAGGGTTTAGGGTTTTAAGGGTTTATAGGGCACTGCATTATATTCAACGGCGGTAGTAACGACGATGGTATCGGCCGCGACTGTCGCCTCTGTACCTGCGGTAGCTACGACTGTCACTCCTGTGCCGACGACCGTAGCTACGGCTGCGACCATGGTAGCTCCTTCGCCTTTGGCTCCGGTAGCTACGAGCACGACTCCTACTGGCCCGCCTAGAGTAGCTACGAGCCCGCCTAGAGTAGCTACGAGCCCGCCCCGAGCTACGAGCCCGCCCCGAGCTACGAGCCCGCCCCGAGCTCCGAGCCCTGTTCTCTTCAACATCTTCACCTTCACCCTCGGAAGTCGGGCTGGGCTCCTTTGGGGGTGGGGTCGGCTCCTTTTTTGCCTTCTTGGCTTTGGGCTCTTTTTTCTTTTTTTTCTTCTTCTTCTTCTCTTTCTCTTCTTCATCTACTACACTGCTGGGCGGCTCATTGGCTTGCTCAGCTTCGATCTGCCGCTTCAGCCGCGGGTCCACGGGCGGCTCCACGGCCGGGGCCACTTTCCTCGCAGACGGCTTCGGCTTGGCGATCGGCGGCTCCGGTGGGAAGCCAGTGCCAAACTCTTCCTCGGTTTTGTGTTGTCTATATATCGAAGAAACACACACTCTTCTTCTTCGCAAGTAAAAATACACACAGACTCGGGCAGAAATTAGGGTTGACAAAAAAGTCTACACTCCTAAACATAAGGCTGTGGGCTCATAGAACACTTTATTTTTGAGAGAAACCCTAAAAACCCTAAACCCTAAACCGGCTCTATTGGTTTGGTGCCGGTTTATAAAGCGGCTTTTTTGAGGTTGCTGCTATCGCAGAAAAAGGCTCTGGAATTGGTCCCGTGTAAGCGTCGCCAGAGTGAAGAAGAGCCCAGTCATATTGCTCTTGGGCCTGTGGGGATAGAGCTTGGAGTTGGGAGGATTCACTGGATATAGCTTTTGGTTTCAAAAACCACAAAGTTTGGGTGGGAATCGTTGTCTGGGTTTAGGGTTAGGGTTTAGGTTTTAGGGGTTTAGGGTTCAAGGTTTAGGGTTGAAGGTTCTGGAAAAGTAAGGTTTTTATAGGGCCACAGCCAACCGAGCAGCCGTCATCTCATTCCAGGGCTTAACGTCGACGACGGGGGCTTTCTCGGCCACAGCTTCCTTTCACTATATATATAGTATATATAAGCAACCGAAGCAACCGTTTGCTGTGTATAGGTTTGTGGAGTTCCGATTTAGGGCCTTCTTTTACTTGCAGGGTGATGGCTTAAATGATTCGGCCCGGGTACTGCACCGTCATCCACCACCGAGTTTGGTCCAGCCGGCTCCAGCGGCAGCTGCTTGTTGTCCTTTTTTGTGGGAGCTCTACTTCATTGTGTGGCTCTGGAGTTTGTTCTTCTTCTCACAAGTAAGGGTACACACACCCACAGGCCTCGGTCTTGGTGTTCGAATCGAAGGCTCCTTCTGCAAGCGGGGCAGCAGCATCCTCCTGGGGCTGGTGTTGTCGTCGGAATATGAAACTATGAATCTTTTAGGGCGGGTCGTTTGGGGTTCTCACATGATGCCATATAGCATTCTTAGATTTGGCCCCCCTAGCTGCCCTATAGCTCTTTGTACACATGTTGATTATATATACATATATATAAAAACACATGCAGATATGTGTAACAAAACATGTTGTTGAACTATGCAATGCAAGATTCTTTGGGTCGTGGACCACCATGTACCCAGAGCTCCCAGGCTTGCGGCTTCACCGTCTCCAAACCGTAAAGTTGCTCAGGTGGAACCTTTGGGTGTGGTGGTGCAAGGTGTTGCGGCGGTGGGTACGGGGGCTGGGTCGGCATTGCTTTGGCTTTTGGTGGGAGTGCTGGTTCTGGGACATTGGGCTCTGGTGGGCTTTGGGATGGCGGTGGTGCCTGGCCCAGTGGAGGGGGGGTGGGCGGAGGGCCTTTCCAAGGCGGCTGTTCTGGTGGTGGTGCCCACTTGCCCCACGACTCGTCTTCCTTCGAAGCTTTCGAAGGGGGCGGCTTCGCCAGCTCTGCCACCAGGTACTTGTTCGTCGCCATTTTCTCATGCCATTGCCCGTCGAGCGAAGCCCGGGCAAGCTGAGCGGCATCTGGCGAGTCCTTTGGTTTAGGGTTTGGGGGTTAGGGGTTTGGGGTTTATAGGGTTTAGGGTTTAGGGTTTATGTAGGGGTCGCAAGTAATTTTTCTCAAAACCAAGTTGCGAACTCTAAGAAGATCGAGCAGTGATCAGGCTTGCTCTGCTTCTTCTCCCAGTAACGCTCCCGCACCACTTGTATGTTCCGGCAATCCAGCACCCCAAGCTCCTCGATCGCCGCCCTGATCGCCTCGGCTCTCTCTCATGTAACTACATATATGTATGCCTGTCTATATGTGTACCAACCTCACCCTTTGTATATATGTGTAGATATAAGCATATATAATTAGACACAAAAGAAAAGTAATGAGTGTCAGATTGTGGCCAATAGACGTGTATTGAGTTTATCTATATCTACATATTGTGTACATATAAAGTATATATGTTAAACCCTAAACCCTAAACCCAAAGCTACTTTTCTTTCGAGTGGCCCACTTCGTCGCACTGTACGTGACATTCTTCACGTAGACACGGTAGCAGTCGACAGTAGCCATGGCCGCGAAGCAAAACTTGCTATATGTGTTAGAACACCCAAAGTGAACAGCCTTTATTCTTTGTGGATAAAAATGTGCCTAGAGCCTAGCCCCGGCGCCGAAAGCCTGACACCCGAAACTCGGTAATGGCTTTGGGTTGTATGCTTTAAAAGTCCAGAGCATCTATGCGAAGCTATCTACAATCCAAACCTTCTACAAATACTGTGAGGATAAGCCGCATCGGCACATGGTGGTGACATCGTGTCGAACACATCGTGTGTAGGAGATACTACGTCGCAAAACTAGAGTCTCTCCTGCTGTAAAGGAAACAGCGACCACGGCCACAAGTTTCGGCTCCAACATCATCTCGCAAAAAAGCCTCGATAAACCTCTTCAGCCGGCATTCTCTGCACTCAAGCAATTCCAACTCGAAAGTGTTAGACATTGGAGAATGTTTTTTTGGGGGCTCACAAGGAATCCGGGCTGTCGGTTTGCGGTTTAAGTTTGGGGAGTCGGGTTTGGGGTTTCGGGTTTTGGGGTTTATATAGGGTTTATGGGTTTAAAATTAGTTTTGGGTTTTAGGGCTTAGTGAGGGTTGAGGGTTTTTGTGAAATACTGCTTTAAAGGCAAGACACACTCGCAGGTAGATCTCGCAAGTAACACAAAGCTCCCCATCGCATGTAAAGCTGCACAAGGAAAATCTCGCAAGTAACACAAAGCTCCCCATCGCATGTAAAGGTGCACACAAGGAAAATCTCGCAAGTAATATACAAAGCTCCCCATCGCATGTAAAGGTGCACACAAGGAAAATCTCGCAAGTAATATACAAAGCTCCTCACATCGCATGTAAAAGGAAACACTCGCACAGGTAAAAAGCAGAACTCATCGCAAGTACATATACAAAAATCACCGTCGCAAGTAAACCTGCTTTGAGGCTTTAGGCTATTGGTGGTTTCGGGGTTACAAAGGCTTATATATACAGTATATGATAGGGATCAAATACATATATCACACAGAACAGGAAGCACTCAACCTCACACACACACACAAATGCAAGAAACATTTTTTCTCGCAGTCATTGCCCCTCTGCTGCCGGAAGGTTCACCCTTTTTGTGCTTCTCACTAAAAGGGCCAAAGATGCATTATGCTAAATGGCATTGTGGCAGATGTAGTGCTCTACATGTAAACGAAAGACATATAGAAACACACCGTGACTAGCACCCATGGGTTTTCTCAGATTTGTGGGAAAACAAACCACGTTTATATACAACATATATATGCTTGAAACTCAGATTGTTATATAGTCTACAAAGTTCAGAAAACCCAGGGTGCACATCACATCCCGCACTGAACACATTTTGGTTTTCAAACCCCCAGCGACTTCATGACGTCCTTTCGCAGCTTGTAGAGCTCCAAGAGCGGGATGCCCTGCTCGACGTAGGGAATCATCTTCTCGATCACCTCATGATGCTTCGGACAGCAACTGGAAATGATGCTCCTCAGCTTGCCGCCGTTATCGTAGTTGCGGATGTAGGATTTCTCAGAGTAGAACTCTACCTTGCAAGATCCGTACTTTTCGGCGGACAGCCATTTGTTAGACGGCGAAGTCGCCGCCGCCGGCTTCGGCTTCGCCGCCAGCTTCGCCACCTTCGTCTTCGCCGCCGACTTCGCCTTCGCTGTGGCTTTGGGCTTGGGGCTCTTCTCTTTCGGCTTGCCGGTGGCTTTGGGCTTCGAAGCACCCTTCTTTTTGGCCACAGCCACAGACACCGGCGGCATGAAAGCCATGGCATTTTTGAGGATGTCCAAGTCGCACTCATCCGTGGAAGAGATCACTTCCACATCCTTGGCCGGCTCAGCCCCGGCACCAGTCTTGATCTTTGCCTTTCCTGCCTTTTTGTTCTTTGCCTTTGTGGCCTTCTTCTTCAGGGTGCCCTTCTTCATAACGATCTTCTTCGGCTTGCTGCTCTTATGGATGTGCACAAACTTCTCCGCAAACTTCTTCGGCTCGCTGCTCTTCAAGGTGTCCGGAAACTTGGTCGGGCTGCTGTTCTTAAAGATTTCCGGCAACTCCGGGAACTCAGCATCCTGCAAAGGAGTAGGCTTCTCGTCACACCGAAAGGGAACAGGCTTCTCATCCTCCTTCACGGGAACAAGGGCCGTGCTGGGGGAATCAAGAGGCTTCGGGGCAAACTCCTGCACCTGCACCCTTTCCAGGCAAAGGTCAAGCTTCCTGATTGTATGTTTGCACAGACTTAGATAAAAAAGTTTGCAACACTTTTCTTTCTTCCGTCACACGAATTATATATATACAGCGAAAAAACACGAAAGACATATGTGCAGCCACGGCACACTTGATCCTCGTGCGACAGGGACCTGTAGACTTTCCGCTTGAAGCTCTCCTTCTGCTTCATCGCACGGAGGTGGCTAAGAAGAAGACGGATGGCGGTGTCCATCTTGTCCACAAGGTCCTCTGCCTTGTAGTCTTTGTGGCCTTCGAGCTGCAGGTTCTTTTGCTCGTGAAGGATCCAAAAGCTTCGGGTAACCCGCTGCGACAACAACTTCGTGTTCGGGGCGAGGCGAAGAAGGTCAAACAGCAGCCCAGCTGTCTTTGCCAACCACGGACCGTGGACGGCAGTGTGCCAAGTGTAGCTTATTGGCCCGCCCGGAGGGGGGCACAGTAAAGGCCACAGGTCCTTCGTCTTCTTGAACTCGAGAAAGCCCAACACCACCTTCGCCAGCTCCGTTGCTGTAATAAGCGGATCGGCAACCACTCGGTCCTTGGCATTTTTGCCCGTTGCAGCGGAAGCGCCCTCCGCCAGCTTGACCGAAGCTGCAGCTGCTAAGGAAGCCATGCTCGCAAGACTGTATATACTGTGTATGTATAGGATTTATGATTTCTCAAAAAAATGGAATGCATTTGTCTCTGTCTCCATCCAGCCTCGCACTTACCTCTGGGTCTCGTCTGGACCAAACACACAGCTGCAACGTCCGAAAATTTTTCTCACTCTCGGATCTCAGAAAAGTATATATATATATATATATATATAAGTAGATCTCTCGCATGTAACCTACAAGAGTCTCGCACAGGTAAAGGTGGACTCCTCGCAGGTATAAACTATATTGTGATGACTCTCGCAAATGTACATGTACCGATTTCTCGCATGTAAAAAGCACACATCGCAAGCAATCCGCCGGCTCGACCCAGCACAGAATCAAACCGAGCTGCGATTTCAACATGGAAAACCATGGCTTAACAAGTATGCTTGCAACACAATTCTCATAATTTTATCTTCACACCTGACCATGCCGCACTGTACAGTCGCAGGAAAATCTCATGCAATCAACAAGCAGAACCATGATAAAAGAAACAAAACCAACCAAAATTAGCTTGCATTTCACTTCTTCAAATTCGGGAATGTGTAACCTAAAAACATGTATTTTGCAGTGTAAAAAAATTTACATTGCAGTGTAAATTTTTTACTATACAAAGTAAATTAATTTACACTTTTTTTTTACGTAAACTTTTTCGTAAATTTGAAGTGTAAACCAAGCTTTGTTTAGTAAATTGCTCGCCACCTAAAATTAGGTAAACAGCAGGGTCAGGGCAGCGTGAAGAGGCAGCTCGAGGAACGTGGTGCAAGGGCTCGCTGCGCGGCAACAGCAACGAGACCGCTCCACCGAAGCACCCAGGCGGCCTGCGCAGCTGGGCGGAGCGCAGCATGGCGTGGCCGAGGCGCGGGCACGCGCAAGCATGCGGAGGAAGGAAGCGGCTTCTGCGTCCCAGCGACCGCCAACTTCAAGGCCAAACACGACCAGACGCCACCTTCTGCCGCGGTCGAGCTCGGGGTAGGTCTGCCTTCGTTTGCGCCTGGCAGCTGCGCGCGCAGCAAGGCCAGGCAGGGTCTCTGTGCCGGGGTGCGGTCTGCCGTCGCGGGAAACAGGGCTGACCAACGTGGCATCGACGGCGAGCTGGGCGCCGTGCCAGACGTTGCACACGACTTCGATGCGCCGACCGTCGTGGATGGGCACCTCGAGGTTCATGGCCGACACAGCAACATTACAACCAACGCGGGCTCCGGCTTCTTGGCAGACCCCCTCGCGATAGCTCGCTCGATGGGCACGGCTCGGGAGGCAAGCACGCCCGACGTGGCACAAGCCGCGCGGTGGTCGCCGTGCTCGTCGAGTGTTCCTCGGCAGGAACAGGCACGTGGGCCAAGCGGCAGGGGGAGCCGAAGCCGACGAAGGAGGAGGATCCGAAAATGGGACGGGGGGATGGACACATCCTCAGAGGTAGGTAGAACGGTGAGGGCCTGTGCGGACTGTGGCCCGGCCTGTGAAAGCAGCAGCGCGCGAGATGCGGGTGTGAGATCAGAAAGATGCATCTCGAGCGCGCGCTCATCACATGCATGCGCAGCGTAGTGAAGGCGGTTGCGCTGTGTGTACAAATCGGGGGGAAAAATGTTTGTGAAGACTATACGTGGTCCATCGACGAGAGCGTATTGTTGCGACCGTGGCCGTTTTCTTGACACACCGGATGTCGTCGAGGCTGATATACGTTAAGTCTTGGCTTAACGGCCGGTGCATTTTTTTTTCTGCACCTTTTTCTGACTGCCCGGAGTGGGTCCCGGTCCTACTACCATGTGCTATTGCATTACGAGCGCACGCAGGGCGCCAAGGGGTGCCCGCTGACAGCTATTGCGGTGGCAGGCGGCTGGCGAGCACTTCCCCCTGCCGGGCATCGGCGAGAACCTCGCGTAGGTCCGGCTCGGCGCCATCGCCAGGTTCAGCATTTGGGGGGACTTCAAGCAGAGAAGCGGCCTACTCTCGCTGCGCGGCGACCGCCAACAGGCCCGACCATCGTGCAACCCGTACGCCGGGACGGCCTCAGCCCGCTGGCGCGCCAATAGCTAGAGCAATTGGGCAGCCTCACGACCGAACCTCCCACCGTCTTCGACGCCAACTACAACAAGCCACAGCGAGAGGCCGTGGCGACGACCTCGATGCGCCGCTCGTCGCCGACGGGCGCGTCGAGGCTCATTTCAGCCAGACGCACGTTGCGTGCAATCCGCGCGCCAGCTTCGCGACACAGCGGCGCGAGCGCATGCGGCTCGCGTTGCCAGCGCGCCGGAGGTTGCGCACGCAGTTCTGCGGTGTTACCGAGCGGGTCGAGCAGCCCGCGGCAGCGGCAGTGACGTGGCGCGAGCGGCAGGGGCAGCACGTGTCGGAGGAGCAACACCCGAAATAGGGCGCTGGGGATGGCGAGGTCACACCGCGTCGGCAGTACGGTGATCGCACGAATTGTAAATGGCCCATCCTGCGACAGCAGCAGTGCGCGTGATGCAGGGGACAGGTTAGCAAGATGCGACTCGGGTGCAATTGCCGGAGCCTTCTGAAGCTGGCGGCTAGCGTTGCCTGACAGCGCCCCCGCCTTGTGCAGTGCGGCATGGCATGCACCTGCTGTTGCTTGGTGTCATAACGAATCGTGGGCCAAAGCCTTGCATCAGGAATGGAAGCGAAAGGGAGGCGCGAAGAAATGTTTGTATCAGTTTTGTATCTGTAGGAAGGCGAATTCATCACAATGGGCCGCAAGACCCAGTCACACGACTTCGCGCGGAATTCTTTTCCGGGGAAAAACTTCCTGGCCCAGCTGCGACAGCCACACCGATCGTGTTGGATGTGTTGAGCCTCGGCTTGGCTTGTGTTGTTGACAACACTACCCGTGGCAAGTAGTTGCCATAAAATTTTGCACCATACTCATGGCTTCGTTTCCCCCCCCCCCCCTAGACCCCCCCCCCCCTTCTAGCGACACCTCCGAGCGTCTAGTGAGAAATGGCATTTCCCACATACGAATCTTGCTCGGCAAACTCTGGGCCGGGCAGGCCAACAGCATGCAACGCCTCAGCAACAGCAAGGCCTTAGCAAGGCCTCAGCAAGGCCTCAGCAAGGCCTCAGGCCATGTCAGAACCCCCGTGGCCGATCAGGGCCATCGGAGGCTTCCTGTGAAGGTTACGCAACCAAGATAGAGGCCTTACCGAGGTGCTACTGTGACACATGTCCTGCCGAGGCCTTGGCAAGCACTTGCTAAAGCTTTCTTGGGGGGGGGGGGGGTCTAGGGGGGGGGGGGAAACGAAGCCATGACATACTGTACAAACTGCACCACTTGCCGTATCCGAAGCCTTATCCACAGCGGTCGAATGCTTGGCGGTTCCAACCTCACATCATACCCAACTTTTCTCTTGGGGTATCCATGAGTTCATAAATATCACAGGTTTGTGATGTGGCATTTAATTTCAGGCAACCGTTTACTTGTTTACCTTCGTTTTTCAACAGTTCATATGCATAGACGCCTCAATCGAAGCTGTCGTCGTGGAACCTCCCAAGCGTAGGCCGTAGGCCATACCTCCCACAGTGGCCTCCGCAAAGGGATGCGGCATTTCCATTTTTTTGTTTTTTTACATTTTTGGCTGCCTAACCAAACGGCCGTTTACCCGAGGACATGACGTCGCACACGGCAGCATTTATTGAAACACAGTGTTTCCAAGCAAACTGCTCCTCGTCAGAGGGCTTGAAACTTTCTCCCCAAGCCAGGTTGATCGACCCCCCTCCACTTCCCCTTCGCTGAGGAAGGCGCTCCCCTTCGCAAGCCTGATGCAGCGACATGCTGCGAACGTCGCAGCCTCCTGCCCCTGTTCCTTTTCGTTTTTCGCGCCGCTGTCGGAATAAGGCGTGTGCAAGATGGAGATAGTGTGGAAGATCTCGACTCAAGGAGCGAAGCGAAACTGACTGATGGACCGCTGCAATTTCAGTCCGACACTTCCAGCACACGTGTGCAATGATGAAAACTTGGCGCAGACCTCACCTTGTCGAGTTCAATCTCAGTGGTAGAAAGGGCAGGTTGGAAGATGCTTAGCATGAAGACGCCCCAGGACATTAGCATCGCTGCTTCACATTGTGAAGTTCTTCCAGCTGGTCCCGTGCCAAGGGGTGATCGGGTGAATGCAATTTCCCGTTCACGGGCCACGCACATCTACGTTGCAATAAATCTGCAGTTTTGGTTAACGCTTCGAGTGATCATTGGACTGTCGGCTGTTGCCATGGCGCGACTTCTCGCGGGATTGGTGTTTCTCGGGCCTGTGGCGACCGCCACGGTCCCAACTGTGGAAGTCGCTGCTGGTGTTGCGTGTCGGCACTACTTGCACGCAACACATGGCACGCATACCCTGGTATTTTTGCGGCCAACTCAAAAACAGGTTTACATGCCCATGATCGCCTTCGGAAGCTATCGTGGGTCACTCACGAACTGTAGTGTGCAAGAGGGCATTCAGCAGTGGCTCCAGCTCGGAGGGTCGAGACCCCAGTGTGACGATGTATACAGCATTGATGGGCAGGAGTGCAGACCGGAATGCCCTGCACGATTACTGAGGCGCCATATCGATACTGCCCACGATTATGGCACAGAGCCTGACGTGGGAGCGGCGATCAAGGCTTCCGGTGTTGAGCGAAAGGACGGCCGGCTAGTTTCACACTTTTTCAGCTCCAGAGCCAAGACATGCAGTCGGGTTCTTCACAGACTGGTCAGGAGATTTTCCTCACGACCAAAATTCCTGGTCCTATTGGCCGTGGAGCTGTCAAGGATATGGTGATGAACCAAACCCTGCAGAAGACATTTGACCGAATATGGTAGCTCTTACGGTTGTGACAGATGTAGCAGAATGCAGCAGCACGAGAGGATTGTAAAGATGGCAACGATCAAAAGCGGGTCCAGGTTGGGCGTTGATTACATCGACTTGGTGCTGATCCATTTTCCATGCGTAGCACCTGGGCTAAGCATGACACGTATTTGCGAACGGCAGCAGCGCCGCAGGAGGGTGTGATTCGAGTCCGTTATGACGGAATTGCTTGCTGCTGCGTCCAAGAACATGTCTGACTTCCCGAACAAGTGCGGGGAGCAGCACCAGCAGGAACGTTTGGACACCTGGCGTGGCCTCAGCGACCTTCGTGCGATGGGGAAAGTGCGTGCGAGCAGTCCTCAGAAATTGACATGTTCGGTAGCTCTGATTTCTATGTGCACTACCAGTAGCTCGTTCCCGCAGTTGTGACTAGGATCGGAGTCAGCAACTACAATGCAGAACAAGTCGCAGAAGTGGTTGCTGAGTTCAAGGAGGCACCTGCAGTGAATCAGGCCAGGCATTCATCATACTCGGTTTTTGTGTCATTTTTCTGCATGTTCCTGCCAGCTCAGTGTGCACTGTCTTTACATTGGAGGTTCAGTGGCATCTTGCCTACCACAACGAAACGCTTCGCCTGGCCATGCGCAAACTTGGCACAACCATAGAGGTGGCGGGATGTTTGTTTTTCGCCGCCTGTGGCGCTGTGATCGTTTGTCCAATTCATCAATGACGAAGTTTCGCACACTTGCGGAACTGTTGTCTCGATCGTATGCAGACATGTTCGTCTCGGTATGACATCGAAACGTGAATCTGTCGCGTCTCGCTCCATATACAGCCGTTTGACCCAACAGGTCTCATCTTCTGGAAGCACAGAACCCGCAACACCCGGACCCTTAAGGGCAAGAACACCTGGAAACTGGGACCAGGCCGCCTCAGCGGCTGGTCTGCGTTTGGGAAGCTGTCAGCTTTGCAGGCATGGGCATCCCTGGCAGGGCCAACTTCAGCGGGCGCGACTCTGGCGAGTTTGGGTTTTTAGTACATGCTTCCTCGAATCGGGCGATAGCGCTGCTTGGTGATTGCGTGAGGTGCCTGCCATCTCCTTAGGAGATGCTCGGCTGAAGGCGCTGGCGCAGCGCTACAACCGGAGCACGGCCCAGGCCTGGGCCGGGCCACGGGGCCACGGGGCCACGGGGCCAGTGCCAGGGCTCCCATCGCTCCCTGGGCCTCAGTCGCAAGGTCGAGCTGCGGTGGGAGACGCAGAACGGCATTGTGCCGGTCACGGCTTCCTGCTCAAAGGATGGCCCAGGGGAGAGCTCTGAGAACAAAATTCTGCGAGTTTAAATTACTGTAAATTCCGCTTCGTGCGCGCGCAGGATCATGCAGTCGGTGATTTGGAATCCTTTAACTTCGCCTTGTCAGATGAGGACGATTTGCTAGATCATTGTCTTGCATCCACAGAGACTCCAAACCGCCAAAGTCCAAAGTTTGTTGTTTCTTGTGGTTCCCTGCTCCGTGCCCAATGGCCTACCTTGCGAGGACATCAAGTACCTGGATGCGCTGGCACCGACAAAGGAGGAGTTCATCGTCTAAGGCAGTTAGGAGGTAGATAGTGTACAGTGCGTTGATGTTCGTCACGATGTAGGGCAGAACGATTGCCCCTTGCCCTGCTTCGCGGCCAATGGTGCCACTGACCCGAGTCGGTCAATACCTGCGAGTACAGTTGGATCGGAGACAGTTTGCAATCTGCATCGTCCGGACAGTGCCCTTGCACAGCCATTCACCAACGCTTCCTGCACTTATACTTGGGCTTCCAAGGCGCTTGCTGGAAGCGTGGAAGTTTGTCCTGGCGAGGGCCCTCGTTACGGACTCGTGCCCTGGGCGACAGGGGCAAAAAGCTCAGACTGCTGAACGGACAAAGTGAAGGAGACCACAAATGCAACCACGACGGGACACATCGCGTCGTGGCCCCGGCGTACATACATTGCCCACCGGCCGTGCTTTGCAATCGAGCGGCCAGGTGTGTGCCAAGCTGTTGGATGGCGATGGCAAGCCGTTGGTTTGGGGAAGTAAACTCAGTGGATTCCGCTTACGGCTGTAATTTTTGAAATCTCAGATAAGTGTGGGCATGCTCTGAGGTCAAGGTGACTTCTGGGAAATCACGAACCAGAAGCGATTTCAGTGGGACAGCGCTCCCACCTCGCTTGGGACCGGTCAGCTGGCTTCGTGTAGTAACGGTCGATACGTAGAATGCTCATGAATGCTCCATTGAAAAAGTCGTGTATCCTATGAAGCCAGGCTTGAATACACAATCTAGTAGCTACTGAATGCCACAAAATGCTTGTGCTGCCTCGGGCTGACAGTATCTCTGAACACCACATCCTTGATGGTCACGCAGCTTCCCCACATCACTGCTCACGTACTATGTAGTCCGGCAGTCAAGCGATACGTGCTCGGGTTCAAGAGTAAAGGGATGTCACCTCCTCGAAGTGCTGCACATCTGAGCCATGGTGAGCCTGGCTTCGATGAACGTGATCGGCATACCACCTTCCAGTGGACTGCCGGTCTCTTCGGCAGACGCATGGCGCGGCATCCATCAAAGGACCGACGCAGTGCCCAGCCAACATGCAGACACACTTCGCACTTTAGTACTGTAGAGCAGGATGCCTGGACACATACATCGAAAGCAACCAGGCCAGGCCCGGCCAGGGGGCAATGAGCTCGAATGTGCAAGCATAAGACTCGTCGCAAGCACTGGGAGGTTGTCGTGTTCTGAAGAGCCACCGGGCACTCCAGCTGACTGCGGCGACATGTGTGGCCACCCAAGAGTCGAGCATCGTGCAGCCTTTTCCCAGCTCTTGTCCGACCCAAGTTAGGTGTTCCGATTTTGGGGCGGCAAGCGGAAATCGAAAGTGCCAGCGCTCGGGTGGCTTCCTTTAGAAGGCTTCTCCCAGATCCTGGATGCCCGTATAAGCATCGGAGCCAGCCTAGGCGGAAAGATGATGTTCCTGCTGTAGACCTGGATGGTTGCAGCTGGTTCAGCGCAGGCACTCGTGTGGTGTGGGAATCGCGAGGGCCTGGCTGGGCAGAAATTGCTTGTGCAGGTGATGACCCAGAACCACCTGCTAAAATCGTGGCCGCAGTGCGCGCGGCTTTGACGTCGCATGGGCTCTTTTCAGCCACAGGCCGGGCATTTCCTATCATAGCCTGCTTCTGCGGCTCTGCTCTGCTCGGCCCATCTTCGCGAAACCAAGAGCAAGAGTGCCCTGTCTTGTCTGTAGTGTGTCTGTACGACATGGCATAGAAAGGTCACGGAGTGCCTTTGGATGTCGTCAAGGAAGTCCGTGCGGAGTCCATGGCCTTCTTCGACCAGCCATTGGAGATGAAGCAGAGCTGTGCCGTCTGTGCCTCAGTTCGGAGCCGACAGAGACTAGAGCTGCCCATCTCAAGACATTGTCGCAAGGTTTACAACATGGAGAGAAACCGCTTCTTGGCGATCTGCAGTTCTGGCAGTATTCGCAGTCTTTTCAAGCGCTGGACCACAGGCGGCTATGAGATCTACCCGCATCACCAGAGGTTTCTAGAACAATGGCAAACCACCTCGGTGCCTCCAGATGCACATGCCGAGCCATCTGCTGTGCAAGGTGCATACATACGTTTTTTCCAGCTGCAGCTGGACACTGAACTGAATCGCTCTGGGAAGGCATCGTCTGCGAGCGGTTCTGCTGCGGACCGCCAGAAATTTGTGAGGCTCGCACAAGGTCTAAGCGTTTTGTGGCGAAGTCTCGGTGGAAACCATGCAGCCAAGCAGCACGTGGATTCGCAGAACTGCCTTCTGCACAAGGCATTAGTAACTTAGTTGACTTGTACATGCCATTGCGAGCCTTACGAGGGCAGATGCAAGGTGTCGTCTAGGAGCAGGATCGTGTGTTTGCATTGCAAAAATGCTGCTGCCGGGCTGTGCCGCTGACTATGCAGACGCCTTGTCGGTCCGGGCTTGCAGGCTACTTGTGACGGGCGACAGGCCAAGTCTGCAAAGTGGAAGTTGGATGACTACTACCGCTCTGCATATGGCGGCTTGGGCCTGTGACTAGCTTGGGGAGGGCAGCAGACAGCAGATGGTCCAGAAAATCAGCATGTTCTTAGGAAAGGTGTTCTTCCCCGCCAATGTCTGGCCCTCGAGCTGCGAAAGGCTGAAGCCTGCAATGTTGGAAGCTTACACTGCCTTCGAACAACTCTCCGAAGCTCTGCTGCTGTAGCTTGGTGACGGCTTCCGTCCATGGCAAAGCTTTCCTCTTTCCAGAGCGTTGTCAACTGCAGTCCCCGGACACAAGCATGCTTCTTTGAAAGGCTTCTAGCAGCAGCCTCTGGGGTGCAGCCAACTTCACTCCAAAACCTTTGGTATGACTCGCAGCGGCACGTGCGTCACTCCAGCATGCTGCAGGCAGCCAGGCGGCAGCGAGTTCTCAGACAGCGTAGTAGGTGAAGATGTGTATGCCTGGTTGAGGTGTGCAACTATCCATCGTTGTTGCCTCGACGCTTGCGACCACCGGACTTGCCACTTTGACCGGACAGGTGCCTTCACGCCAGGCGTAGCACACGCGGCCTCAGGTCGGAGTACCAGCTGCGGGCAAAGGCACATCAGGATTTCGGCACCTTCACGGTTCTGGCGAGGTACCTTGCAATTCAGGCCCATGTAGGCTGATGGGCATGTGACTGATGGAGGTCTCCCGGCACAGACTCTGGTGTGGCCAAGTGCGGCCAGAGCGGTGCCCTCGAGGTTCGATGTAATATCATGTAATGAGCGCTCAGCCTTTGGGTCCCTCCTCTGTGTCTTTGTGTTGTGGAGGTTCGCTTGCCGTCTGGTTCGTGGGCATGTGTGCCTGCAAGAGAAGATGCCTTAACGGTAATGCCGGGAACCTTGATCGAGTATTTGACTGCAGGACAGGTGCGGGATCTTGTGAAATCTGCTCAGCCCATAATGGCCGCTCCTTGTTCGGGAGGACGATGTCGCGGGGTCATGCATCGTGTCTCGAATCCGCGGCCTGCCCTGGCAGCAGATTCTCGACGGCTTTCCGTCACTTTCGTGACTCGACCGGCAAAGTGCAGAATGAGGAGCTGAAACCGTTCCCTGGATCGTTTCTGCATGCCGGGCATTGATTAGGGAGAGAGCTTGGTTGCTGCCCTCCCTCAGCTCGCAGATGGCAGATGGATGTCGGTCCTTCTGCCAGCAAAACATTTCGTGAGACGGCTTCAAGTCTCGTGACAGTCATGGGTGCGAAGACCAGCAAAGACCTTCGCCACCCTCCCTCTGCTCCGGTAAGGCCTACTCTGCAGAACCCAGGGTGCTTGTGACGTGCAAGTGGGATCCGGTCGTATCAGAAACGTGACCTTATGCTTGTGACCGGGTCAACCACCTGTCCTAGGTGGCAAAGCCCGACTACACGGCAGCTGCTGTACCACCGGACAGCAACTTGGCAGATCCTTCGACGCCTACCCTTGGCGACCTTTGGCGAGTGGGTGTCTTGGCTGCAAGCATGCAGGCATATGCAGGCATCGCTCGGGGGCTTGCACAATTGGTGCAGGTTGGCAAGAAAAGCAGCGCCTCATGGGAACAATGCCCCACGGCATTGCAGTGCAGCAGTTCCGCAGACATCGGCAGGAGATGCCTGCTTGATAAGATTCTTACAAAGTGGGCTCCAGCACCAAACGATCCGCAGTTTTCGTTGGGCATAGTGGCAGCTTGCTTGGAAAACAAAGTCGGTTTCAGAGGGAGGCACTGATCGCGTACTGTAGCAGACACTCATACGGCTTAGGCCTTTTAGGTTGCAGGTCTAGGTGGGCTGGAGTCTGAGTGTCTTCTTTACATGCCCTTCGGACATGCCTCCTCGGAAAGCAGGAATCGGTTTTGCAGAGAATCTTCATGCCCCCGTCGCCGTTAGATGTTTCTGTCAGCAGGAGCTGCGGCAGCGTCTCCTCTTGCAAGACTAGAAGCTGAGTCAAGCTGGGATCCGGAGAACGTGCTGAACGCCGAACTTACTGCTTCACGAGCTGGGCCACGTTCGACGAGTCGACTCGACGAAGTTAATGCAAGCAGTCCTCTACTGGACATTGCGGACAACCGCCAGCTGCCTAGCCAAGTATGGCGTGAACGTGAGGCAGCAGCTACATGATTGCTTCGAGTGCCCTTTCATCGACGAAGCGAAAACGGAGCAGCAACTCATCTTCGGCCGGCAAACGCTACGCGCTCGCACAAGGCCATAGCATCATGCAGCTTTGTAATGCCAGGTGTGATTCGAGCCAACGGTGGTGACAGCTGGTGCATTTGCATGTGGGCCCGTGCCCCAGTTTTTCTGTGCAGGGCCGTGTCTCCGCCAGTTCCAATCTCAAGGCCTTCGCTCGCATGATTGAAGCCGTGGGTTGCTCAAACGTGCACCTGCGATGCAATGCCACTGACTTGGACTTCGTTCCAGCCTCGGGGGGGCACCAGCGGCCGTAAACTTGACGGCCTGCCGCAACGAAGGACTCTTCTTGCCATGGCCAAGTAAGCGGTGACTCAGGTTTTGGCCAGCTATCGAGATCGAGGTGTGACAGGCTCGGGCTCAAGCTAATCAGATCGGATTCCCCCCTCGCACCTTGTGTTTGCATGGCCACATTTTCTTGTGCCACCTCAGAATGCAGCCGGTTAATATTGAGTCCTTGCAGCGGCATGACACTACTGTTTTTGGCAAGCCCAAGGGTTGACACAACGAAAGTGTCCCCGCTCTTCGCGGTGAGGTTGATGTTGATTCTGCATACATAGTTCCGATTTGGTTGCGATGGCCGTTTATTCACGAGCCTTTCTGCGGACGGTTTACCAGCTTCAAAGGGGCAGTTCGTGGGGAGCATCGCGAAAATCACCTTGCTTTCGAAAGCGACGTGCGAGCAGAAAGCTTGGACGGTGGTTAGCACACGGCATGTGAGTAGAGAGTCAGACCTTGTAACTGGCTGCGAGCGAGGAATTTTGGGCGCAGTTTGGGTTCGCTGTTGAAACATGTTGAAGTTAAAGCAATTAAAACTGCAGCAGCCCGGGTCTGTGTCCTTTCCAAGGTCGCGTCCATGATCTCAAGGATGCACACAGCTGCATGCGAGAGAAGTGCGCGAAGGCAGAGATGGCATATGAAGCAGTCAGCCCAAGGTTGTTAGAGAACAAGAAACTGCAGCATCGAATCGAGGCCATACCGAGCGAATCCCAGGCGACTTCGCCACCAGTTCTCCACGAAAAGGCCTTTCTGCATGTGCGAGACGCTCCTGCCCTACTCGCAGCTGCTGTCCCTTTATACACATCCAGCACAGGAAGAGAATCTCGGCTTCGAGGAGCTTTGAGACCATACGGCCAAGGACAGGAACCGGCTGGCAGTTCAAAGGAACTGCTTCAAGCTCTTTCGTGTTGCTGCGCCCAGCCAGTCCAGAAGCAACGCACGCATTTCACCGCAGTCTTCAACGTGGGCTTTTATAAAGGCCAGGCCCATTTACCACAGTAGCAGAAGGTAGGCATGCGAAATCTGGAAGACTTCGGAGACACATGCTGCGCTGCAGTGGATGTGAGCCACAATTGAGTTACCAGTTGGGTTAAAGGACCTAAACACTCGTATCACTCCTTTTCGCAGGTGCCACTTGCCATTTTCGTATCGCACATGCCGAGCCACCCAAGTGGGCAAAAGTTTGCTGCTGTTTCAAGCTCCAACAACGCTCAAACTGCGGGAGCTGTTGGGAGAGGCCAGGAAGCACTTTGACGACACCCACCACATCATGCACTAAGCAAGAGCTCTGTTTTGCCAAGAGTCCACGCGACATGAGGTATGTGTTATGGGCTGCTGGCAAAGCGTATCGGGTCGGTGAATAGAAATCGTAGGATGTTTCTGCACCTGTCGTCTGCAAAAGCCTTGATGGAAGCAGTGGCTTTTGGCATAGATGGGATTATGTGACGAAGTCGAGATGCTTCTGTCATATTGGATTCTGATGAGCATGTCCCGTCGGCTGCGGCCATGACACCGCATGTCACATGCCAGGGTGGCAGCCTAAGTTTCCAACTTGTCTTCATGTGGTCTTTTCCGTGGACCTGCAGAGTGTGAGCAGGCTTCAGGACTTTGCTGGGGGTCTCGCTCCAAGATGGAAGTGGAAGGCATGCCAGCAGCTTCGCCTCTGATTCTCGAGGCTCATCCTTATATCTGCACAAGCAGCACGCAAAGCGTCATGATCTCAGAGGGCTTAGCTTGTTTGTACAGCTGCATTCTGAATCGTCTGCCCTGCTAGACGCTCGTCAGCCGGATGAAGCCTTCTCAGGTTTATCAACCCTTTGCGACACTACAATGAGACTTCCGGCCAGATCGTGCGCCCCACACACTTTCGTGGGAGTCAGGGAACTTCTGAAATGCTCACAAATCACACGCGACGTTCGAAATTCTCCACTGGCGCTTATATACGCCTCAAGCAATGCTTGTGCTGGAAGGGCTTTGTCCTCGACATCGAAGGCAGCGAATCTGTACAGGAGGTGCTGGATGCTGTTCAGGCGAAGTGCAGCATGTCTTCTGCGGGGTTGGACTGGAGCGTAATAGTAAAGTAGGACCAACATGACAGGGGTTGGTGTGTTCATGGTTTCGCGCTTTTCACAGACGAGCTATGATGCAGACCCATCTAGGGTGGTGCAGGCTTGCCTGCAAATCGATTCTGCGGGATTGCCACGCAATTCCGGCTGCGATGCATGTGGCTTAAGGCATAGTTTAGTACATCTTCCAAAGATGTCAGCGTTTCGCACAATCAGCTGAAACTCGCAACATCTCTCACCAAGGCCAACAAGCAGGACACATGCAACAAATGCAGATCATGCAGCTAGTCACACCGTAGAAGTTGCATCGCTGCAGCCAAGCATGAACGAAAACGCGAGCAACCTCTTCACTACGGTACCTGTGCCATTGGATCTCGGCCATAAGTCCTTTTCGGCGGCTTCATCATCATCGTGGCAATAGAGTGCGCTCGGTGAGCCGGCTCAAGTTTGACAAGCGAGGCGTAATTTGATCTGGCATTCTGTCAGCATCTTGTTGTTGGCCCTTTGCAGCGAGGTGAAAAATGCGCGTTCGGCTGCGGACGGCGTGTGTTCTTTGCTTGCTCCAGCTGCTGCGTTGCGAGATACTTCTGGACCGACCAGACTCTCAGTACAAGGTGCCGGCTCTGCAATCACGTGTAATTAGCCCCCGCAGCTGAGCTTGCCAATCAGCTTCGGCTTTCTACGATCATTCCCTGAACAAAGCCAGTGTGTTGAGCCGATTCCATGACAGGGCAATTCGTCGAATTGCACGAAGCTCTTCGCCGCTTGGTTTGTGGATGCATGTGGATGCCAGTCTCCAAGGGGAGCGGGCGCTCTAAGTGCTAAGCTTGTTACAGGACGATTGCTGAAGGTGTCGGGTTCAGGTGTTGAACTCTCTCGGATTGCTCGCACGGACTGCTACACTTTTTGCGTTGTTTGGCTGGATGCCGGTGTGGGCCAGAACAACCATATCTGAAGACGCAAGACGTGCTTGTCTCGCCCAATCACTTGGAGATGTCGCATTCGCTGCTTTTGCTCAGCCAGCGATCTCACCGATGTTGTGCTCTCTAGGTGTCCTTGCCCAGACCGGACCATGCTCAGGGGCACACTGCTAACGGTTCAGAACTTTACACAGCCTGGTCCTCCCAACCTATGGTGTAAAGGGACGGTGCTTGAAGACCACACACGGCCTTTCGAGCCATCCACGTGTTGCCAAACGTTCCCCAAACCTGTTGATGCCACCCACTGCCGAGGTCAACAGCCCTCCGTTCGACAGCGGTACAACGGTTCATGGCATCAACTCAGGTATTCATCCCAGGACCGTTTTCCCGAGATGACGATTCATGTCATGATTTATAAAGGGTGTAGGACACGAAGACATTCGGTTCGGTAAAGTACAGTAGACTGCAGGACCACAGGCTCGAAAGCCGATATGCTGACGATTCGGGCGATTTATTACGAGCCACGTCCTGTCGGGTCTCTTGCTTGAATGCAGAGTTGCCTGGGGAGCCACTGTGTGGTAGAGCGAATGTGGTGATTGTCAGTCCTGACGACGAGGCTGAGTCCTGGGCTCAACAATGATCTCTACACTTCGACATTCAACAACATTCACGAGCGTGATTTGTACATCATGCGGCATCTCGGTTTCAGTCTTTGAGCGGCGGACGCACTCCAGACGAGCGCTGTGGAACAGTCGGAGTGTGGTACCCGAGGAACATACTCCACGCGAATGCTGTCAGACTTGCGCCTTGGGACTCGGAGCAGGACCATTCGGGTTTCCTGCGCGCCTGCAAGAAGTATGGAATGCACCTTGGCCTTGGCCAGCCAAGGGTTTTCCGGACCACGGACAGGCAATTTTTTCTTGAAGTCTTTCAGGAATGGCCTTAAAGTGTACGGTGTACGGCCTGCTGAGATAATATGGCTGATCGGATAGGTCTTAGGTTCAGGAGCTTTTGCTTTCGGCGCCTGGTGGCCTGAGCGTGGCGGCAGGTTGCAATTACTGTCTCGCAGACATGCACTTGCGGTCCAGTGTTCAGGGCTGCAGAAGCTGCTCGACAGTTGCCCCGTCAGACGAAGCCGTATGTCGACACAGGTATGTTATTCCAACCTTCGATCTTTCCTACTTCCTGTCCACTGCAGCCAGGACTATCTCCAGACATGTTCATTTTGGACCTGACCTTGCTTCGGGATTAGACAGTTCTCTGCTCCTGATTCCAGGATGTCAGCCTTCAGCCAGAGGCAGTCGGAGGTGTGGAAGGGCTTCCAGAAGTTCTTGCACCAGGCCCGAGAACCGAGAACTCATGGGGCCGGGGATGCACCCCGACTGCGTGAACGCTGTGCATGACAGCTGCTTGCAGGCGCTCCAGGATGCTGCGGACATTGAAGAGCTCATCCTGATGTGGACTGTCAACTTCGGTCTCAACCTGAACGAAACGACAGAGCAAGGCCCTCGTTCGATTTCCCTTCTGTCAGAAATCCGTGATGCACCTCGGAAACACTGGTCTACTTCGGGCTGTGTGGCGGTTCTTGGGGGCTTTGGGACCGCTGAGGAGTACTTCCAGCTGCTGCGGGTCATCCGCTCGGCCCAGTGGCTCCAGGAGTGCGGTCCGGGAAAGGCCTCCGCCTGCGATGGCGACCGCTTCAAGCGACCACTAGGCGCTTCTGGCCCTTCCCTGCGGTTACTTGAACCCCCCCTAGGGTGCGAAACGAATCTCAAAGGAATATCAACGATGTCAGCTCGCTAGAATCAGACTTGGCAGCTTGTTGGCGGGTTCAGTTTCTGAATTCATTTGGACCCTTTCCTGGATACTCCCTGCAAGGTGTGCCCCTGTTGCTGGATACAATCTTGCGACAAGACAATATTGGATGGTACCTGGGTTTCTCCGAGCCTTGGCACGCACTCAGCTCGCCCCCGCCTGGCATGTCATAGCACATATCTGGCCCTAAGGAGACGGTGTGGGGAACATGGCCCGTTGATGAGCTTTCACTGCATATCGACGAGAAAACCTTCAACCGGCTGCGGCCACGGGGAGCTTTCGATGCCTGGATTGTGCAGTCGCAGCCGCCGACGAATCGGCAAGGGCAGACAGACCTGGCACAACAGCTGAAGTGGTTCAATGCCCTCTGGTTGAATTTGGAATCACTGCGGCTATGTTCACTGTTTTGCGGGAACTTTGCAGAAAGGGTTGCCTTTCAGGGCTCGGCGACGAGACACAGCGAGAATTGGTGTTTAAATTGCCCTCCGGTACTGCGATTGCATCGAACCTGTGACTGTAAATGTCGCGACATGAGTAGCCGGTCTTTGGGCAATGTCCATGTTGAAAGGACCACACTGGCTTGGCCTCCCTTGAAGCCCTACACCCTTAGGGAAGCCCCTCACAGTCCTTGTAAAGTAATCCTACAACGCCCTGCGCAATTTGTCAGCAAGGGCTGTGTAAGCCGAGCTGTTGGGTCGGCTGGTAGTTTCAAACCAACAGATTTCGGGTTCTGTTTGTGCGGGATCATGGTTTCCCAGCAAGCCGTGGTTGGTCTTCGTATTTTGCCCGAACGTCCGTTACTGTAGCTCCACTTCTTTGTTCCTCGCAGGCCACGATGGCAGAAAGCCACAATGCTTTTGCTTGGCATGACCTCGCAACTCAAACTCTACGAAACCCAGCGGGCGACTTGCTGGAGGGCTGTGACCCAGGTAGGCGGAGAGCTTGAAGAGAAGAGCAGTTCATTTCCTTCTCCAGCTTCTTGTCATGACTCTTGAGCAGTTGATTGGAGGTATTGGCTGTACATATCCGACACAGAAGCTCGTGATCGCGCAGTTTGGCTTTGCAGCCGAAGCTCCGATGTACGGTTCTGTGCCGCGGCCCTTGATTGTACGTAATGTTTGTGTCTAGTACTAGTACTAGTACTACTAGTACTACCAGTGCTAATGCTAGTGCTCGTGCTCGTGCTAGTGCTACGACGACGACTACTACTGCCACCGCTACCCATTACTGTCTACCACTACTACAACTACTACCACTACTACCACTACTACCACTACTACCACTACTACCACTACTACCACTACTACCACTACTACCACTACTACCACTACTACCACTGCACTACCACTACCACTACCACTACCACTACCACTACCGCTACCGCTTCCGCTTCCACTTCTACTGCTACTACTACTACTACTACTATTACTACTACAAAAACGACGACTATACTACTATCACTACTACTACTACTACGACGACGACTACTACTACCAACACCATTCTGTAAAAAAACACCATTCTGTTCATCATTATTGTTATTATTGCTATTGATCTCATTTTCTTGTTATTTGTTTCGGGAACTCCTGGACATCTGCTGCCACTTCCAGCAGGTCGTGCTGCACTCTTGGTGTGACAGTCTTTCGAAGGCGTTCCCATACTGTGGTGCTGCATCTCAATCATGGGATGCAATCACACCGTTGCAACATAGAGTCACACAGGGTGGTAACGAAGGCTGTGACACCCAACGCTGGCACAAAGTCACTGCACGGGCTCGCTCCAGGGATTGTCAACAGATCCTGGGCACGCTGAGCCTGGCCACGGATGAAAAAAGACAGACATTGACAACAACCAAGGGTCAGCAACACTCGTCGAGATACATGTGTCCGACGACGACGCCGAATAAAAGATGAACGCCTGGCTTAGCGGGCCTGGCTTCAGCAAGCACGCACACACCAACGAAGGGGGAGCCCTTTTGTGTCCCGGCACAAGTGGTCTCTTCTTACGCGCGATGGTCGTGTCCGTGTGGTGCTCCATCACTTTTTCTTGCATTTGTGTGAAATATGGAGAGTCAGAGTGTGCGTTGGCGGATTTCGGCTTCGTTCGCTGACATCATGTGCTCGTCGAGAATCCTCGGCTGGTCGAGCTAGCTCTCACAGAATGCGGGTTGTTGTCCTGGTTGCAGAATTTTCATCGAATCGGCATCAGTATCAGCTTAGAGCAGGCACGGGTTGCACGGCGAGCTGCCAAGTGACAGTTCGTCGCGCAGTAGTCGTTTGTTCCTGCCTGTTTGCCATGAAATCCAAGGTAAACGAGTTGGTCGACCCTGTCCTACAGCAACAGCTCATGGGTGCCTGAGGGAGCAGATGTGCCAAGTTTTTTTTTCAGCTGGGAGGGGTTGGTTCGCGGGGTTTAGAGCCCAGGTGAGCTTTACAAAGGCCTTTCGAGCCTGGAGAGCTGTGCAGAAGCGGGCGTGACAATTGATGAGTGGGTGGATGACTGGGGAAGGTCCGAGGTCCTCGGTTGCCCGGGCAGCGTCTTTCAGCACCCACACACAGGGCCCTGTGATGAAGTCCGCCCGGGGCGCACCATTCATCATGAGTGGTTCGGTATGAATGGGCAGTACACTTTCCTCAGCTTTCACTGCCTTGACCCGCGCTATCATCAAGAGCATCCAACAAGGAGTTCAGGGGAAAAGGTTGGTGGAAGCGCTTTCCGCTTTGATGACATACCGGACGCGGCTTCTGAAAACCAGCTGTGGAACCTTCTGCCGGGCGGCTATTGCGCAGCCAGCTGGGCAATTGTGATTTGTTTTTTAGTTTCAAGCATGCCCCAGATTTGGTGGAACCCGGATGGAAACAAGGCAAGCCTGTGGCGGTGTCTTGCATTCTATTCACCAAGGCCGTCATGCATGAACGTCTCTGGCTGCTGGCTCTGAACTTCGCGCTGTTTTTCTGCGGAGCTGCCCTGGAAGTTTTCTACTGGTGCAAGTGCTGCTGCTTCCGCCCCACGGTCGAATGACTATGAGGACACTCACATCTTGTTGAAGCTTCCTGCACCGCTGCCTACGTGCTGAGGCAAGCTTGTCAAACCTCCTAGACACCGCCATCCTGCTCACGCTCGCGCAGCTGACAGCCAGGCGAGATCCTGGAGAAAGTCGGGTGGAATTCAGTTGTTGGCAATGCCGGCCAGGTGCTGCTCGAGGCAGAATCACCTTCCAGGCAGGACTGTTCTATGGTCAAGTGTGGAAAGGCTCGCATCCCGGCTGCCCCAGGACAGATGCCATCGAACTGGGGCGATTTGAGGAGCCTCCGGCAGACATGCAGGATGCCAACAACGTTGTTAAGGCATGGCATGCCAGTGCGTGTGGAGGATGGGGAGTGGGACGATGCAGTCTAGAGAGGTGTTCGTTGTATTCCCAGTAGCAAAGGCGGAGACACCGCTTCTCCTTCCGGACGAGATGTCGAAGGGAGCTGCTGAGGCCGGTTGGCCAATTCAAGACATTGCTGACGAGGTGTGTGGGTACCTGCCAAGGTCATGATTTGTATGACCGCCAGTGTGGTACGTGAGGGCAAGGTGCAGTTCACCACCGACACCCTTCGTCACTGCACAGAGTTATATGGATCGGGGGCACAACTCTTGCAGTAGCCAGAGCATGTTCTATTCGTGTGCACCGGAAAGGCCGGGGCCAGGGCTTTGTAAATTCGTAGTCCTGCCCTCAGGTTTCTTTGCCGAAGCACACGTGAAGACACAGTGCCGGCGCTTGAAGCTACAGGCAGCAGTGCACTGCATGCTGCGACACATCAAAGCGATGGGAGAGTCTGTGCGGTGAAGTGTTCAGGTAGAGGCCGAAGGACATGCCTTGGATGCAGAATTCACCGGGCCCGGACGCTTGTCACGGGAGGAATGCATTGGGAAGGTACCGGCCCAAGCTTAGCGCGTCGTTGGTATTACTGGCACGGTCGCAATAAGAACTCAGGCAATGACGAACATCCATGCTCGCGTCTTGGAGGGCTACTTTGTGTCCGACCCCTAGGTCCGGATCGCCTTGCAGAGTTGTGGGCTGTTGTGCGAGCGTGTGATGACTGAGGTGGCTGGAAGCGCAGCGCGATCTGAGAAACAAAGAGCAGCGGCTGAAAGCCATGCTTGGCACCGAGCCATCCAGACCACGGCCTGCGTGGATGTTGTTCACCGAAGCTGCGCCTTGGACGTCATACTAGTACATACGGAGTTGCTGGGGCGACTCGGGGCGCTCCTGTCCTGCGCAGGCAGCCCTCCGTGTCATGGAAAGCTTGTCGGAGCATGCCCTGTGCGAGCCTCTGACTTGGCCGGTCATGTTCAAATCGGACAGTGAGCCTGGTGCCAGGCATTCGCCAGAGTTCATCTCCATGATGTTCCACAGCATGCGTTGGGCAGAGTCGCTCTCAGACGACAACGTAGCTTGGCCTTCTATCCTACAACTCTCAGAGCGGGGCAGCCCCACGGTGATGAGTCTCTTCTTGCTTTCCCGGTTGCGTCCACACGTCTGCCATGCGGCAGAAACCCAGGCATTCCTTCCGGACAGTGTGCGCTTCACAGTGGACACTTTGAGCCCATGGTGTGGAGGTTTAAATTCACGGTAGTATGGCATCTGTGAGTGCATGGCCAACGCCCGAGGATTACGATGCACTTCACTACGGAGTGGATGCCATGAGAAAGAACACCAATCCATTCATGGGAGGTGTAAACTTCGACGACTCATGGAAGCAACGTTTGCAAGGCCTGGTCGAGGCATCATGATCTGCGAGATTGAGTGCCAAGGACATAAATGACCTGGGAGAAGCACGGGCTGAAGTCGATGTTAACACCGTACAAAAAACGTTCCTGGAATCGACGCCTCCTGCCAAGTCTACAGTGGGCAGCATAAGAGGGTGTAACTTGCAAGGTGGAATGCTGTGCGCTGCAAGGTCGTGGCGCGTTTTGTACGATCTCCTTGACAACTTTGGGCCTGCCCCTTGACAGCAAACCACCATTCTCGTGAAGTGGATGTGGGTTGTTTTCTTCCAATCTAGACACTTGTCGCACCCGGCGCACTCTACGATCTGTCTGTGCTCGTGCAGGTCTTCACCGTGAAGCTTTGGATTTTCTTCTTGGCCTTTTATGTACATCTTGGGTCGCTGCCGGACAAATCCTTAGCTGACAGGGTGGCTGTGCTACAGGTGCTGACTACGTGCATGTTTTTGGATCTCATGCGCCCGTGAAGGGACAGTCCTTCTGTGGCACTGAGGATCAGAACGACAGCTTTTTCAGTCCCAGAGGCAGCCGGTCCGATGCCGTGCAGATCATGGCCCTCCTGGATGCCACCCTGCTAGTGTGGCTTCGATGGAGACCAGAGAAAGCACGATTGCTTTGATAGTACAAGTGTGGTGAGCCTTGGAACACGAACTGGAGTCTTAGTTCCAAGCCCTCCGTAAGCCCGGAGTGGGGTGCCATGAAGGCTAAGGCTTTTTGCAATTGCACTGCGCCCAGCCTGGCAGCTGATAAGTCCCGAACACCTCGAAGCTGAGCAAGCAAGCGAAAGCAAGGTCTCAAATCTCTCTCTCTCTCTCTCTCTCTCTCTCTCTCTCTCTTTCTTTCTGAGAGCGCGCCGGCGGGTCCGAGGCTCGCGGAGCTGGGTTTGCTCTGGCACGGGCTGGCTCAGCGGCGCCTCTGCCGGAGCCCGGGCCGCTTCTCCTCACAGGTGAAGCGCACGCACCGGCGCTGGGCGCGGAGGCGGCCGAAGCTCCCAAACAGTGCTGGTAGACCAGGTAGAGCAGAGGGGGAAGAACGCCTTTCGGGTTGATTCCGGAAGGGCTCCCTCTACTTTTTTGGCGTAAGACCTGTCTTTGTTCGATTTCTTCCTGCCATGCTTGTGACGTGTCGAGGCGGCTGCTGTCGGTGATGCTCGGATGTGGGAGTCTTGGGGCCATGGTGGTTGTTGGCAAAGTGGGCCGAAACCTCTGCAATCTGACTCCAGAGGAGTCCTTCGAAAAGGACTGGTATCAACCATGCAATCAACACGTTGAAGGTTGGTGACTGCTCAGCTGATCTTGTCAAGACGTTGCAGGAGAAAGATTGCTCAGACGAGTTTGCCGTGCTGTGCTGCTCCGGGGTTGCACGATTGGTGAGGCAGTTGAGTCTTGAATGTGATGCGGGCAGGCTTGCAAGCCTTGGCTAGCGGCTAGCAGGGGGAAGAGGTTTTGTGATTGTCGACATGCCGGTTAGGAGACTTGTGAGGCGGGAATGTTCGTGGCATGTTGGGAGTTTCGTTTAACGGGTGTTAGCAGGTTTGCGGCGGACGCTGAGCGTGCACCGTGCGATCAGCCTTCGGCTGTTGAACTCAGGTTGTGCTTATGCAGTGATTCGACTGCTGGTTTTCTTTGTCTTCAGCCGTCGCCGAAACATCCCTTTCGTCCATGGCACGCCAGCGGACTTGAAAGACAAGAAAGCAAACCAGCCGACGGTCCCAGATGCGCAGGCGGACCAGGACTCACCTTCTTATGTGGTTCTGTTTCGGTTGACATTCAACGGAGAAGTGCCGCAGTGTATCGAGCATTTGGCTGGCCGTTTGTGCAATGCATGTGTACGCATGCTCCGAAAGGCATACCTACCTACATACAGTACATACATGCATGGATACATACATGCAGTGCTTACATCCACCTCAGCCACACCTCCTGGTCCCCACATATGACATAATGGATGTGTGTCTCTGTGCCTTTGTATCTCTATCTGTTTATCAATTTATCTATCTATCTATCTGATTTTATCTGCCCGTTTATCTATCTATCTGTCTATCTATACACATACGCATGTATGTGTGCAAGCCTGAGCGATTCCTCCATGTGCGAGTTAATGCTTCAATCGGGTTAATCGACGTGAGCTTGTGTCACGTCAGGAACCTCACCTGAGGGAGTGCCAAAAGGTATGTATGTACGGATGGATGGATGAATGGATGGATCGTTCATTTATTTATTTGTTTTTTGTATTTTGCTTTTTCGTTTGTGTGTATGACTTTTTGCTTGCATGCTGATATGTATACAGGTAGGCCGGTAGGCGTGTGGGCAGCTAGAGGTCGGCACCAGAGCAGGCAAGCGGGCAGCCAGAGATGGAGGAAGGGAGGTAGTTTTGATAGGGACCAAAGTACGTGTACATGTTTGTGGGTGTTTGTATGTTTAAATACAAACATATATACACACACACACACACATATATATATATATATATATATATGTAAATGCATGTATATAAAATAACTCTCAGCAGTGAGTTGCATAACATGCATGTGGTGTGGGATGAGATGTCCGAGGAACAGCAAGATGATTTCCTAGCAGAGTGGTTGTTGGATGCGTTTGAGAACGGTAAAGGCCGGGCGGCATGTGGTTGCGCGCTTTCAGCCGTTCAGAAGGTAAACCCTCTGTCATTTTTCAATATCTTTCAAGACGGCTTGGAAGGTCTGTGATGCGTGGGGGCGTAGGGTTCCCCCACGGCAGGCGCGAGCGGCCCCTCCCGAGCTGCTCATCTCGATGTTCGCAGTAGCTCTGCTTCTCAACCGGCCTCAGCTCAGTTTGCCCATGATGTGGTGCTACACTGGCCTTCTCCGTGTGCGGGAAGTCCTCACATTGAGGTGGCGGGACGTTGTGATGATGCCTGATTCTATCGTGCTCTGTTTGAGTAAAACCAAGCGTGGTACTTGTATGGAGCAGATCTGCTCGGCGCGGATGCGCTCCAGCTCACAACACACATTCCGGGGATCTGGCGCCTCAGAGCTGGTTCGCAAGGGTGTTCCTTTGTCTGATGTTGTGACGTTTGGACGATCTCAGAGAAGACAGGGGGAAGTGGCAGTGTTACGAGCGCGTTCATTGATGCAAGGTGGCCTTCAGGAACGATTCAGCAAGTGGAATGCCTCAATCAAGCACAGTTGGTGGCTTTTTGATCATTTGTTCCGTCGCGCTTCCATTCTTCCGAGCATATCGCGGATTACACCTAAGCGCTTTGCGCATTTCGAGAGTCTGTTGTTTGAAATGTTGTCGGGTACTTCGCAGTGTTGAGGATACATGTGAAAGCAGGTGCCTGAGGCATTTTGTGATTCAGCGCGCTTGGAGTGTGTATAGCCTCAGCGGACGGTGTCAGGCACCTTCCATACAAAGTCCAAAAATGCGGGCATGAATGGCTTGTCGTATGACTCAAACTTCGGGCTGCAAACTTGATGTTCAGACGTTATGCTTTGCTGCATTCGGCTGGCGACCTTAATTTCGTCAGTTGTTCGGAGCCCGCGACGGAATTTGATGGCACACTTTTGATATATATATATATATATATATATATATATATTACTGACTTCATCATGATACACTGTACGAATGTGCAGTCTTTTGGGGTCGAGTGTATGGCCCTGGGAAGGCCTCTGCAGGTGAGTCTTGTAGGAGGTAGCTTGGCCTCTATTGCTCTCCGGGCGGCTGAGGAATTCCTAGGGCCTGCTGCGGAGCCCTTCCTTGCAGGTCAGCCCTGCCCTCTCTGTCCGCTCGAGGACAGCAGCGGGCATTGGCCGAGCTTTGGCTGGGGTCTTTTGGTTGGGGTTGCGATAGGGCCGGTTATAGACTTCTTGTTTTACCTTAGGGTTACTTGGGGTCGTTTCGTCCGTGCCCGGCTGTTCTCTGCTGCCAACTCCCTGCCTCTCTTCCGGATCCTTTCATGAGCTTGATCAGGCTTGAGGATCAGATCCGATCCCTTGCTGTTTCGATCGATTCCCTGGCTGCCGAGGTCCAGCGTCAGGGAAGGCTTCTGGATCGTGTGCTTGCCTTCATTGACTTGGAAGGCCTGGACTTTGAAAGGGTTGAGTTGCCCTCTGCTGAAGACCGGGCTTCTGATCCGGTCGCTCCGTCGGCTTCTGCCTTTGCTGGGGCCCTTAGTGGTTTAGGCTCTCCTCTTCGTGGCAGCCTAGGGTTTAGTCCCGAACCCCGCACTGGACTTCAAACCTCTCCCCCTAGTGGTGGTGCTGCCAGCTCCTCCCAGCCTGCTTCGGCTGCCCGTGCTTCTTCTGCCAGCATCTCTGACGCTGAGCGCTCGGCCATTGCTCGTGAGATTGGCCTGTTCTTCCAGAGAGCCCTTGCTGGCTCGCACCGCGGACCGAGCGGTCGCAGCAGAAACCCTTTGGCCTCCCGGATTTACGTTGTGTGCAAGGGTGCCGACGGCACCGTCCCAGGCTGTATCATACTTTGTCGGCAGCCCGGACCGTGGTTGAGGACCGGGGTCATCTGCGTGACTCTGTGTTTTGTGGGTTCCCTGCCTTGTGGGAGGCCCGGCTTGCTTGCCAGACCGCTGGGCTCAGCCCTCCTGCTGAGCCGCAATGAGCGATGAAGAGCCTTCGGAGAGTGAGGCTAGAGTCCCAGCCCGTCCTTTGCAGCTTCACCTTGTGTACCGTGCTGGCACCACTGACTTTGAATACCAGGTTGGCACCCTTTCGGTTGGAGAGGAGTCAGCCCGAAAGACTGTGGCTGCCGTTTTTGTGACGGAGCACGATGGTAAGATTGTGACAGCGCTGCCGCATAAGGCTTGGGATCGCAAAACTTCAAAGAGAAACTTTAACAGTCCTTTTTCAAAGGCCTCCCTTTGTGAGGTTGTTGCCGCTTCGCCGGACGATCGTGCTCAGCCGGCCGAGTTTTCCTTAAAGATCTGGGTTGGACTTTTGAGTTCAGGGGTCGCCGACTCTGCCACTTTTGATGGGCCCGGAAATGCAACAGACATCCGATTCATGAATCCCGAGTTCGGGCCCTGTTTTCCTTTTGCCGAGGCCCTGGTGCAGGTTTCGGACTCTCAGTTTGGTTTTGCAACGGCCCCGTCGGCCCCCGATGTGCATGAAGCTCGCTTTGCCGCAATCGAAGCTTCCCTTGCTGCCATCTCTTCCTCGCTGACTCGTGTGTTAGGGGACGGCCCCGGGCCGAGTGCTGCCGCAAAGGCGCCGACTTCCAAGGTGCGTGCAAAGCCGCCGCCATCCTTGGGCGCTGTTCCGGGCACCCCTCCTCCGCGAGGATTGGCCGCTGACGTTCCCGGTGTTGACCCAGCGGTCTTGCGTGCCGCCCGTGAGTCTGGGATAGGTGCTCGAGAGCTCGGTGAGATCCAAGGGCTTCTATCGAGGCAAAAGCGCGGGCTTAGCGACTTCCCAAAGCAGGGTGACAGGGATCCCGATGCACGAGGTGGCGCTCTCACGCCCGCCCCTTCTTCTCTCGATGTGCAGGAAGCTGAGCTTGAGGCCCCGGCTCCCACCAGTCCGATTGAGGCCGCCGTTGTGAGTCTGACAAAGATCGTCGGCGAGCTTGCTAAGAGCCGCAAAGCTCTCGATGCCAATTCGACCGCCCTGGAGCGTGCTCTTGATCGTGCTGAAGGGTTTGGTGCGTCTGCCGAGCCGGGTGCTCTGGGTTCTGGGGGCCGTTCCAAGGGAGCTGCTTACCGGCTTCTTCGTGAGACCTTGCTTTCCGACCCGGCCCAGATTTACACCAGCATAGAAAACAACCTCGAGGAGGACCTTTTGAACAGGCGTCTCGGCGGTGCTCTTCAGGACTCGAGGGCTACGAGCAGAGCGTGGCTCGAACACCGCTCTCACCTCGGCAACTACCCGAACACCGTTCGCTTGGCCTGGAGTGTCTGCGGCGTGTGGGATGCTTTGCGTGCTGGCCGCTACGAGGAGGCTCGATCACGTTGTGCTTTGTGCATAGCTTGCTGCGACCAGCAGGCTTTTGACAACGGGTCGTGGACCCTTGCTGAGCAGTTCGCACTTGAGGCCCCGCCGCCCCTCTCTTCGTTTGCTGCCAAGCGGCAGTCGGCCCTCGACAACACCGACACCTACCACTCCCGCTTGGTTGAACCGAGGTGGGCGGAAGTGTGTCTTCATCGAGTTCGCGAGCTCGAATTGCGCTTGGAGTCGAAGAGGAAGCTTGCTGGGAAAGGTCGGCAGGGAAACCCAGACAGCACTCAGGACGGCCGTCCCGACCGGGCCGACAAAGGTGGGCCAAAGGGCGGCAAGGCAGCTGAGAAGGGCGACAAGTCCGGCCCCCCCGGGGGCCCTTCGAAGTGATGGCTTTCACGTCTTCATTGCTGGGCCTGTGCCTTGGGATCTTCGCTCTCCGGATGCTTGCTCCCGGCGCCGGCGCTTCTACTTTCGAGGCTCCTTGCCAGTGGGCCCTTCTTTCAGACTTTTTGCACCCCGACCCGCAGGTTGCTGCCCTGCTCACGCCCAGTGTTTCAAACTCTGCTGGTCCCTTCGGGGACTCCTTCTTCCGGGCTACTCTTGATGAGATCCGCCCTGCTGGGAATCGGCGTGCCCTAGAGTTGGTTGCCTCTGTGCTTGATTCCCTGGCCGCCGAACCCATGCATCGTGTCACTCGTGGCCCCGGCGCTTCCTTTAAAAGTCGACGGTGGCGCGAGCCTTTTGTTTCCTCTGTGCACCGTGCCTGGGATCGCTTGGCAGCGGCTGTCGCCCTTTGGGATGCGGCTCCCCCTGTCGATGCTTCTTCCATGGGTCGCACTGCAAGCAAGGTCGAGCGTGTTGAGGAGCAGGTTAGAGCTCTTGCCGTCATAGGCCCTGATCCTGCCCCTTCTCTTGCTGCGGACCTTAACCTCGCTGAGGACATCGAGGTCGATAGGCTCAGTCTTCCGACAGCGCCGCCGCTGTTTGACCCTTCGCCTCTTCTGGATGACAGCATGAGGTCCATCTACCTCTCGCCTTCGGCCCACGCTTGGAGCATTGATGAGGCTGCCCAGCCGCCTCCCCGTGTTCAGTTCCGTTGCCCTACCAAGCAGCAGAGGTTGGACTTCTTGGCTGCTTTGGATGCCAGCGGACGTCTTTTGCTTTTTCCCGAGGATCTTCACGATCAGCGCACTCTGCCTGCGGACTGTTCGCCATACCAAAGGGGCTGGAGAGCGATCGGTTGATCGTCGACGCTCGCCCTTCCAACTTGTGCGTCCCGACTGATGTTCGATGGCTCGCCACTATGGGGTCGGCTGCAGCTCTGCTTCGCATCGAGCTGGACTGCGATCAACAGCTTTACCTCAGCGGAGATGACATAAAAGATTTTTATCACCAGTTCAGTGTTTCGAGGGACCGTGCTGCACACTACCGCCTCGTGGGCAGCTTCGCACCGGGAGAGGTTTCGCCCTTGGCCTGCTTTGAGCCCTCCCTGTGGCGCACTGGGCGTGTGGTCGCTGCTCTGCGCTGCATGGCTATGGGCGACTGCAATGCTGTCTCCGTGGCCCAGGCTGCGCATGTTGGCTTGATCCTCGAATCAGGCGCTGTTGGGTGGCATCAGCTTCTCACTCATCGAGGTCCTATCCTTCGGTCTCCCACGATGCTCGGTTTGGTGATCGACGATGTTATCGTCATAGAGAAGGGGCTGCGCTTCCCGAACTTTGCTCCAGCGGCCTCCAACAGCCATCGCATAACCCGTGCCCTGCACTCTGCCTACGCCAGAGTCGCTCTGCTACGCCACGAGAAAAAGGCTTTCGCTTTGGAGTCCTCGGTTTTCTTTTGGGGCGCTGACGTGCTCGGCGACGTCGGGGTGGTCAGGCCTGCTTGGACTCGGCTCATTCCTCTCGTTGGCCTGACTGCTGCCGTCCTCGAGCTTCCTGTGGTGACCGTGTCGCTCTTGGAAACACTAGCCGGGTCCTGGGTCGCGGTGCTTTCTTTCAGGCGGCGGTGCCTCTGCCTTTTGGAGCAGATTTATCTTCTCCAGAGGGGATTGCGCAGTTGCGATATTGTTCGTTCCACTGCTGCCCTGCGCGCTGAGCTTTTCCGCCTCTGCGTCCTCGCCCCGTTCTTCAGGACGGACCTGCGAGCCCAAACCAGCGGTCTTGTTGTGGCCACAGACGCTTCTGACCTTCTCGGAGCTTGTGTTGTGACCTCTGCTTCCAAGGCTCTTGTGCGGGAGCTCCTCAGACACGTCCCTGTAAAGGGTTTGTGGAGCAAGCTTCTCTCCCCTTCTGCCGCTTTGCTTCGTCAGCATTGCCAGCTGGACCCAGAAGCTGAACTGCCTGGAGAAGGCTTTCGCACTTCTCCGCTTTGGACCCTGGTGGTCCGGGCCCTCCGCTTCCGCCCCTTCTCTGTGTTCAAGAGGCATGCCCGTGACCACATCAACGTGAAGGAGCTCGACTCCTATCTTGCCGCTGAGGAGGCTCTGTCTCCTTTCGCTTGGGAGTCCGCTCGCTCTCTTGGCCTTGTGGATTCCCAAGTTACTCTCGGTGGCCTTTTGAAGGGCCGCTCGAGCTCTTTCTCCTTGAACTCCAGACTCAGGTCTGCGTTGCCTGGGCTGCTTTTCTTCAATCTCCACCCGCATTATTCTTATGTTGCTTCGGAAGACAATCCCAGTGATGATCCGACGCGGTGCCGCCCTGTGAGGCAGCCCTCCATCCCCGAGCCCTTTTGGCTCAGGGAAGCCGAGCTCGGGAATTTCGAGCCTCTCGACCGTTTTCTCTGCGAGATTGAACGGCACCCTTTCCAAGTGCAGGGCCTGGACGAGCTAAAGGCCTCCTTTGAGAACCGCTGTGGGTCTCCTGGCCTCGTTGGGCCCTCTGAGCCTCCTCCTGAACCTTCTGCTGTACCTTCGCCTGCACCTGCCCCTGGGTTTTCGGCTTTGCCTGGAAGTGCAGTCGGGTTCCTGTTGAGTTTGCCGAGGCGGCAGTTTCTTTGGCCTGCTGGCCAGTGCTTGCCCGTCGCCTCCCGCTTCTCCTCCCCGGGCTACCTGTGCCTGTACGCTGGCAGCCGCGCCGTTGCAAAGGCCGCGCTTGAAGCTGGTTTTCCTTGGGCCCTTACCTTCGACTGGCGTCACGGTTCGGGGCAAGACCTTCTGGACCCTGCTCTGCAAGCAAAGCTGTTGGATGCCATCTCTTCAGGTGCGTTTTCTGCCGTGGGCCTCTCCCCTTCCTGCCCCACGCTGAGTGTGTCCGCCTGTCCTGCCTACCGCTCCTTGGACTTTCCTGAAGGCCTCCCTGGACTTTCACCCAGCCACCTTGCGCGTGTCTTGCAGGGCAACAGCCACGTGGACTTCGTCGTTCGTGTCGTTAGGCTGGTTTTAGAGTTAAGGGTGCCCTTTTGGATCGACAACCCCGACCGGAGTTGGCTATGGAAGCAGCCTTCTTTGAGGAGTGTGCTCAGCGAGCACAGCGGGTGGGGCTTCTGGGTCTACGACCACTGTGCCTACGGCTTTGCGTGGAAGAAGCGCACCCGAGTGCTAAACAACACGGCCCTCGCTGGGACTAGCTTTCTGTGCCGTGGTGGGCACGAACACCGGGTCCTGAGAGGGCGCGCTCCTGGGAGTGCTTTCGACTGGACGCAGCTTGCAGAAACGCCGCCCCGGAGAGCATGCTTAGGTCTCGCCATGGCCCTCGCCGACGCTGCCGCCGCTTCACTGAGGACTGTCAGCAGCTGTGTTCGTGACTCTTCTAAGAGGCTGGGAGAAGCTGACAATCCGGGTCCGGCCCGGCCGCGACCGAGACGACCTGGGTCACTTTTCGATGTCGACCTAGTTGATCGGCAGACGCAGGTGTTGAGGACCCGCGTCTGGGACGCTTTCGTTGGCTGGCTGAAAGAACTGCTCTCTGAGGGTACCATCCTGTCGCTGTTTTCCTGCCCACCGCTGTTGGCTCTGGTTCTGAGGGACTACGCCGACGAGCTCTACCAAGTTGGAGCTCCTCTCGGGACCTACAGGCAGCTCTTAGCCTATTCCCAGCGCAGGCTTCCTTTGCTTCGGCCGCATTTGAAGCCTGCCTGGGAAATGGCTACAAGATGGGAGGAACTTCAGCCAGTTCTGCATAGGACACCGATGCCTGAGGTGGTGCTGAAAGCCATGGTCGGAATCGCTCTGGCCCTAAAGTGGAGTCGCTGGGCCTCTGTTACTATGGCAATCTTTTATGCCATAAACCGGCCAGGCGAGCTGCTGAAGGCAAAACGGCGACACGTCTTGACACCGACCGACCTTCTGGACCCGAACCATGGCTGGATGTACTTCAGGATAAAGAAGCCTAAGTCGAGGCGGAGAGCGGCCAGGATTCAGCATTCGAAGCTCTCCGACCCTGCTGCGCTCCGCTTCCTGACCGCTTTTTTTGAGACTGTGGGCCGCGGCGAGCTGCTCTACCCTGGAAGTGCAGGTGTCTACCGACGACGGTGGGACAGAATCCTGTCTATTCTGGGCATCTCCCCGCAGCTCAAGCTCACACCCGCGTCCTTGAGGGCCGGAGGGGCAATTGCTGCCTTTCAGCATGGATGCTCAGTTCAGGACCTTTTGTGGAGAATGCGGCTGCGGAGCTTGGCCACTCTCGAGTTCTACCTCCAGGAGATGTCGGCATTCTCCATTTTACCAAAACTGAACGAGAGAACTCGAAAGCGGATCCTTGCTGCTGCAGCCATCTATGATGGAACGGTCGCTACCTTCCCAGGGCCATGACGGCGCGCTTTGCAGCCTGGTTCTGGATAATGGCCTCTTTGCGCCTGAGGGCCGCTTCTCCGTTGCACAACTCTACAAAGCGGGTCGGAGAAAAATGCTTCGTCCGACCTCTCAGGAGTGCTGTTTATCATGACTTCATCATGATACACTGTACGAATGTGCAGTCTTTTGGGGCCCTCCCACCCACCCGGGAGGCCTCTTTGCGCCTGAGGGCCGCTTCTCCGTTGCACAACTCTACAAAGCGGGTCGGAGAAAAATGCTTCGTCCGACCTCTCAGGAGTGCTGTTTATCATGCTTCATATACACATATACAAACACATATACATACACACACACAGGTACATACATGCATGCATGCATGCATGCATGCATACATACATACGTATATATATATATATGTTTTAAAGTTTGTCTGCTTTGACCGGCTTCGCATTTTACAAGCACCTGGACATGTTCCTACACGCACACACACACACACACACACACACACACACACACACACGCGCGCACAGAGACAGAGACAGACAGAGACGGACTGATGCACTCAGCGAGCTGAGTGAGGGAAGTCATAGGCGTCGCAGAATGCTAGCGGCATGCTATGACAAGCACGGGGGATTCTGGCACCCAGGGGAACCATGATGGCATAGCTAGTGTAGCTTGGCAATGTGATGCTTCAGAAGGCCAGAACCCAACCGGAGTAGCAAGCGCACGGGACCGAGGCATGTTGTAACTTTGTGTTGGGGGTAATGTGTTATGTCTGAATGCGAGCTGTATGTGCATAGCGCGGCCCTCAGAGTGCTTGTCGAGTGCTGTGCTGAGCCCAGTGTGTCTGATGTTGTCATGGAGTGTTGTGATGTTGATGTTTCGGGGCAGCACAGCCTACAAACGCTGGTGGACGCACGGAGACCCACACAGCAACCCCGAAAAACGGGGGAGGAAGAGGCCGGAGGCCGGGGGTTACGTGGCATGAGTAAAGGGTGTAAAGGGGGTTTTCCGGTGCCGGGCCGATCCTCAGTGCTTTGACTGTGTCACACAGACCATGAGACCGGTGCGCCTTCGGGCGCGGGGAGCGCTCGCGTGCTCCTTTGTCCGATTGCAAGCAAGAGACGGACTGAAACAGACAGACACAGACAGAGACAGACACACAGAGACAGACAGACAGACGGACTCGGACACGACAGACACCACAGACACGGCAGATACGACAGACACGACAGACGCGCACGCAGCCAGACAAACGGACGCACAGACAGACAGACAGGCAAGCATGCGCAGTATTTGTGTACTAGTATGGTGGTGCATGTGACATGCCGTTTTTGTCAGGAGGCAAGCTCAGACTCTTTCCTGACTGTTGTTGCCGACGACGCGCCGGACCCCGTGGAAAAGGACGGACTTGTTTTCAAAAGTTGCTCGATCAATGTTGACAGTGGCAGGGGTTCACAGATGTGATTCCGACAGGAGGGGAAGGGATCTGCTCCGCTGTTTGTCTGGCTGTTCGTGCTGGCATTGCACCTCGGGCAACACAAATGAATCCCGAACTGCCGGCGGTCCTCAGATGGATCCGCCAGGTTTCTCCAGCATCCATAGCGGCTATCTTTTCCATGCACCTTGTGTCCCAAATGGAGTGGGAAAAGTCGCACGCCCCGAAATAGGGCGCATGGAGAACATAACATGGTCAGTGTAGCAGGTAGTTAGTGGCCGTCATCCTTGAATCAATGCATAACTCAACCTTGATCACGACCTGCTGAAGTCTCCCTCACTGGCTCTGCGCATGGCCGGTCGACGGGTCAAGTCGCAAGTTTTGATTTCCCGTAGATTGGCACCCATGCCACACTAGACCCAGATCGTCACTTGGCACGTTAAAAGCAGATGGTTTTGCGACCTAGTTCACTTGGAGCCGAAGCCGGCCTTGCCCTTGACTCCTGCGTCTTGAAACATTTCCTTCGTGGCCTTGGTACTGAGGTGTTTCGGCTTCGAGACATTCTTCGTTGCCCCTCTCGTATCCGGCTTTTCCTTCAAGGGCTTTTGCGGGGAATCCTGTTCGAATCGGCTGTTTGCCTGGGCCGTCCACGTGCCTGGCGTGGGGGCCATACATCCACTACCGTCCGAATGTGTGCCTCGGCCGGCAAATGATGTGACATGACCTTATCATCTCAGAAAAGGCGTGCAAATAGACCTGCATGGGTTGACGCCTGGACATACCATGCAGCCACTCTTCAGATGTGAGGCAGCCTGTGGCCTTACCATCATTGCCATATATGCACTGGTCGGCATGACAGCCTTCCTTGACCTGCATCCCGACTTGTTCCGAGTTGGCTTTGTGCTTCGCAGCACTGTTCCAATAGTTCTAAAATGTTCTAAGCGTAAGGCTTGGGATGACATGTTGTGCCTCTGAGTGGGCAGAATGAGCTCATGTCCGAAACATTTCTGGCAAAACTTGGTTCAGAGCTTCTCGATTGCTGCTTCTAGCTCTGATGTGGCGGCAAGGCATTTCCTGTTCTACCTGGTCATTGGGCCCTTTGGAATGATTGGTCAAATCAGCAGTCTGCCAAATCCGTCTCGCCAAGGATCGGGGGATACGCCATGGGCGAGCACCGAGGATTGCGCAACGTAGTGTCGTCTGCGCTAAGGCGCGGGGATAGCCTCCGTCCCGCCGTTAGGCTTTGTATCTGGTCATCCGATTGAGTGCGGTATGCATTTACTGGGAAGGCAGCTGGACCTGGATGCGAGTGCACGCAGACAAGAGATTCACGAGAACGAACTGCGCGACATGATAAGTGACGGTCGGGCGATGGATGCTCGTCTTCACAGTCTTGTCTTGTTGGTGTCTTGCAAGCTGCTCGCTGGAACGCAAGCAACCCTGTGCTAAATCTTAGGAAGCTGTTTTCGGAAGCGCCTGGCGTCTGGTTTGGAGCTGCGCCGTGGAGTCCCTTTACGATGCTCCTTGGCCAGATGTTTCGTTGGCCCTGGGTCGAAAAGGGAAGTGCGTGCCAACTCAGGATTGCCTGATCTCCGAAGCAATGGCCAACAGCATGGTCTCTTGGCTGTCTTTGGTGTTATGGAACTAGTCCGGCTTCACTGAATAAGCAGGTGAATGCGGCGCACACCTTCCGTTGGCGTGATAGCACTGCTTCCAAGAAACAGTTTGCCCAGATGTCCCAGTGTTTCTTGGCTGCATGCTTTCCTCACCCTACCTGGCCCTTCGTACTGCCTTCGCATTTGAATTATTGTGTGGGCAGGTTTTACCAAGCTGCGCTTCCGAGCCACACAGCTTCGTGGGGGCTCCTGGCAGCAAGCTGGACGCAGTTGCTGCATCTCTGAGCTGCAGGCTGCGAGGGACGAGGGGCTAAGTTGGAGAGAAGTGCATTGGATGCTTAAGCTTTGGCTGCCTGTGTCTCGCTGGCAGGTAATACATGGGGCAAGAAGTCGACCCAAATCATATCCGGTGCAAAAATGGGCTGTGAAGCAGGCTGGTGGGGCCGGGCACACTCATGCCCTGCTGCTAGTTTTGCGCTGCATGCTCAGGTGGCGCGCTTGTAAGTAAGGCTGGCCAGCACAGTCTGCCACTTGCACCAGGTGAAAGTTTCTACACCAGCCGAACACGCGGAGCTCATGGAAGTCCTCGATGACAGGCTCATAGCCACCGCAGAAGTCCCAGGCGCCAGCAGCCAGCAGCTGTCAGCATCTTCGGAGTTCGGACGTTCCACTGCTTAGCGAGGCTTCGTTTTCGTCTGCATAAGCACGACGCTCGAAAGACAGTTGTACATGCGTTCGACGGCACTTGGGCATGCGGTCACGCGGTATGGTATTTGGCGGTGTGCCATGGGGCACGGCATTGTCGCAGTTGCTGCCCGGAAGGGATCGTTTCCAAAGTTCGACCCTAACTCGGCATCCATTCCCTCAATCCAATGAGCTTAAAAGTGGAGACAGAAAGCAACTTTCCACATGTATGATGGCAAAAGTGGTGTCTGCTAGTGCAGTTGACGTCTGTCTGTTGTCAGTCTAGCCCCAGGCTGACGAGCGAGGTTGTTCAGTTTGCGTCGCTTCGCACAAGAGTCCCATTGGTCAGCTCCCCCTCGTGCACTTTACAGAAGCAGCGATAAGAGTCCGTGTCATCACTAGAAGCAGCGATTGTCAGTGATGCCTTCCGCTACCCATCCGTCGCACCGGAATTCCTCCGGCACGTGTGCAAGTCTTCGCAGGCCTTGGTGTCCAGAGTGGCTGGCAGCTACTTTCTCGTGGGCCGTCTCAGGTACCTAATGGAGGAGGCCCGGAAGCTGTGAGCTCCGTGTTTTTCCTGTCACAGTCAAGAGAGACCGCTCGGCTGTCAGCTTCCGGGACGAGCACTCCGAATAGGGTGCCCCTTGGCGCCAATTCCGATCTACTTCGGCGACTGACATCTCCAAGTAGCTCTTACTTGGTGACGAAGCCTTCCCTTCTTGCTGTGCACTGTGCAGGTCGGTATCCAGCCGTGGGAGTGCACATGCGACACCATTGCGAAGAAATCTGACAAAGGCGGAAGACCTCGTCGCGCTGAGGAACGCCAGCAGTTTTCGCTTCCCTGCAGATCTGGAGTTCGCTGACCCGGAGGAGTATCGGGAGGTTGTGGTGGAATTTAATAAGCCACGTTGCATTTCCGCCATCTCCTTTTCCACTACTTCGGACGACCGTCAATTCGATCCGGTATGTTGGGAGATAGATGGCTCCATGGATGGTCAGGTGTGGATGAGGCTGCAGACGCAGCAACGAGAATTTGACACCCCAGCAGAGCGGCGCGAGCATGTCGGAACGTATTTTGCGTCGGAACCGTGGCGGAAACAGGGTGCCCTTGCATCAACGCAGGTTGACCTTCAGAAGGTCCCGTCTTGCGTCAGTGAACGACTCTGCTTCTTCGCGAGCTCTCTGCGTGCTCTGCTGAAGCAGAGCATCCGGCCCGGGTTCCAGATTCGACCAGGCCGCGATACATTGCTGGACAGCAAGGCCGGAGCAATTCCGACCTTGACCCAGGTAGTCCCGGTCTACGAAGAGCAGGTCATCCTGACGGAGGAGTTCCTGTGTGCCTCCGATGGCCGCAACACGAATCTGGGCTTCCTCATCGCACAGGCCAGGACTAAAAAAATTTAGTCTAATCTAAGAGAGGAGGCGAAACGCATCCGCAACACACGCATATTCTCAGTACCCGAAGCTTGTCTTTCAGTAGGCAGAAGACCAGTGGGAGATTTTCACGCGCAAGCATGGCATGGAACCGCGAGAGCTCTTCAACGCCTTCGTGCTGGGTGATCTCAACGAGTGGGCACGAAGGGCTGAGATGAATCAGGAGAGGGCATCTGGGCGCGGCGTGCATGTGAGTCTCTGAGACTGCACGCTATGCCGCTGTGGCTCTTTGCTGTGCCTTCAGGACCCGGATCTCCTTGAGGAAATCCGAGAGCTCCACCTGCAGGTTCGGCTTTGGGCATCCCAGCGATCTCAGACGCTCGGCCCGCTGTGGAGTTCACGCCGTGAAGCCCGCACATGGCGGGTTCATTCCTCTTCGTGTCTGGTGCAAGGACCGTCTACCGCACCGTCGCCGGTGCGATTGAGTACCACAAGGTCTTGGAAGCTCAGCTGCGAGAGCGACGTGCGGGTTTGCACTCACGTGCTGCGACGATAGCGGATAGCATTGGGGCCCTCAGTGTTGACCTTGCTTTCCGAGGACATGCTCCCAGCGGTCCAGGCATCTGACAGCCCGCCCAAGACCCTGGCAGGACTTGCAGGGAGCTTGAATTCATCAGCTCTCTTAGCCCGTGCCAGCTCAGTCCGTGCAGGCTTGGTGCAGCTGTTCATCGCTCACCAAACCTACGGCAACAAGAGGTACAAAGAGAGTGTGGACCAAGACATGAGACGGCTCCTCCTGCAGTATCGGCACTATCCTGTCTACCTGGTATGCTGCTGGATGGCAGTTCAGATATGGGAGCACCTCGTGCCGAAGCATGTTGACAGATCAGATCCCCTTCTCTGCAGTTCCCAGGTGACTACAACGCTGACCTGGCCAGGTGCCGCGCCTGATTAGTAGCGCCACTCTTGGAGTATGTTCAAAATGTCCAAAACGTCGACATTACCCGAAGTTGAAAGCACATCCGCAGGTTCCGTGCAAGGCGAGTCCGAAAATGAGTGTTTGGTTGGAAAGAAAAATAAGGAAGTTTTATAGATTTCGGATTTCGTAGATCATGGGAGAATTTGCAAAGTAGAAAAGAGTTTTTTGGACATCTGGGGAATGTTGGAGATTGTTGATTCAATGAAATTCAATGCATGCATAAATCCATGCATACATGGTGTGTGTGTGTGTGTGTGGATTCATCAGTTTCATGTTGCCCCGTTGCCCTGCTCAGGCCGTCACTGCGGGAGATGGTGACCTGCTATGTGGCCCGTGAACACAAGTTCACGGGCAGGGTCCAGTTTGCCTCGTTGCTGCTGGCTTTCAATGAGACTCTTGGCGTACAGGGGTAGTGAGGCGTGGCACTCATCTGCATTGTTCCTCCGCTCTAGGCCCACGCGTCCAGGGCACGCGCATGAGCGGTTTCCCGAAAGTGTTGTGCTGAGTGATTTGAGGAACTACGTGAAGGGCCAGTCCGAGGAAAACATCGTCAAGGCTCCTGCGCCCATTAGGCATCTTGAGGCTTGAGGCCGTCATGGATGCTCAGGTGCTGGAAGTCTTGCCACGAGTCTATCCACTCGTGCTGGGAGAGCTGGAGCCTCGTCCGCCAGCCGCGAAAACTCAGGGAAAGGCCGGAAACCAGCTGGGAGCACTTCGCTTCCTGCCTGCAATGACTGGAGGTGTCTCAGCTTTTCCCTTGTGAAGTCGCAGCGGCCAAGGCTTCGCGCCGGGCCACTACTTGCAGATGATGGATGCGAACATGGGTGCCTTCTTCGGGGAGGCTGGGCCCCTCCAGTCCTCTTCGCTCTCTCTTGGATGTGACGACGTCGTGGGCACCGAATGCCAAGCCCAGGCCTGCAAGGTGCCCTTCGTGCTGCGACATTTCCAGCCTCCGGGCTGCGACCGGAGGTCCCACATCCCACGCCACGTGCTCTCGCAACTCAGATCCATGAGCTCCTGACAGGACGGTCCAAGCACGCATCATTGGCTTTCGTGAGCACATCTTCACTGGAAGCCACGGTGCAGTAGGTGGCTATCGGCTATCCTCTGCGGGGTTCCTGTTCTGGTTTGCGCTTGACTCTTGGGAGGTGCTGCCATGGCCGATGCAGAGTGGACCTTCGGAACTATTTGCCAGCGGTTCCTGGCGGGGCTTGGGGCACGAATGCACTACGGGAGCCTTGCCCGCAAGAGTCATGTTTGGGTTGAGGCCTCCAGGAGGTCGGGAACCGCAGAGCGTGTCAGAGTGGCTCCTGTCCTCAGGCATCCTGACTTCTTCGATGCCTTTTGGGCCTCCAACCGCGGTTCTGTCTCGAAGGCATCTCCCATTCTGAACCTTTCAGAAGACATCTTTGCTGGTTTCAACGTGCTCATGCGCCGCCATGCTGCATAATAGTTTGCAGCCCGTTGCAGTCGCAGGGGTTGTGGGAAAGCTAACCCGAACAGCAAGTTGTCGTCGATCTCAGGTGGAGAAACTTCGAAACATGTGGACTGCTTGGAGTGGGAGAAAGGCAGAGAGGTGTCCTTCAACTCTGCATCTTTGTTCTTTACCAAAGTGGCCAGTGGCAATGTTGGCGTCATGCGTTCCAGAGATCTGAAGATCCTGTGCTTCGGCTGATCTTCGGCTCTGGGCGCGATCTGATGTTGTTGACTGGCCCTTTTTGTGCATCTCGAGTTCGGTCGACTCACTTCTGCTTTGGCTCCTGCGAGCTTGATTTCCTTGACTGGTACAGGACGGGAAGCTTGAACATCGCCGACAGCTTCTCCTTCTATTTCGCATCGGTGGGGTTCTACCTGTACAACGTCGTTACAGACCTTTCGATGAGGATTTATGCTGCTCAGCAGCACGTGTCGTGTCGTGATTAGCTGTTGCCGTTGCCGTGGCCTGTGCAGAGGTCGTGATCTTTGTTCTCTTGACCCTGTCCTCAAAAAGTCTCGATGATGTTGGCAAGTTGGACTCTCTGCTGGCTGCTGAATGGGTCATATCTTTCGGAACACTGGCGATGTTTCTGGGCACGGGCAAGACATGCTGGGCACAGCAAGTGGCAAGCTCTTCACTGCAATTTCTGGGATTATGTCCATCGTTTCAGGTTCCCGCGTTTGATGGAGCTGACCTTGGAATTTGGAGTCATGGAGGGCATCATCCGTTTCCTGCCCTGGCCCTGGCTGTGAGTTGGAGGTGCACACAATGGCATCGGGCCGTTCCTCATATTTGCGGAAATGGTTACATACTCTCGAACCGAGGCCATCTGTGCCAGGCGCAGTGCTCGTGTGCTGGCCTCGGGAAGCGTCTCAAAGCTAGCATGTGCAACTTCAGGTTGCTGGAGGTCTGAATTTTGTGCACCTGGACGGCCTTCCAAGGTTCACTTTCATGAACAAGTCCATCGCAGAAGCTGTGGGCTCAACGATGCAGACGGGGCTGGCGAACTACATCTCCACTGGGCGACCTATGGCGAATGATCACTACGGCTGGCGAAGCTTGATTCAACCACAAATGCTTGCGCTGGTGAGTTTGAAGGCATACCCAAAAGCATACCCAAGTCCAGGAGATTGCTACTTCTTCTACAGAGTCACTTGCCCTTGATTCAAAGCGGCTGTTTGTGCAGTCTCTTGTGCTTGTCCGCCGTCGTCAGCGCTTGCGTGTTTACCCAGGAAAGTCATTACTACCCTGCCCTGCGAATTCTGATCATGTATGCCGTTTACAGGCCTGCCAGCAGCCAAGCAAGTCCTTGCGCTGACAGTTCTGGGCACAATTTCGGTCGATATCGCAGGTTCTTGGCAGAGACTTTTAACGTCGCCGCGCTACCCATGATGATTCTGCTGGGTACAGCCGTGGATGCTTGGAATACGAAACAGGGGGACTCACATGTCCCGAGTCGACGGCGCAAAAAGCTGTTGCAGCTGCGCCGGTTGCAGTGTCGATGATATCATCAGCCCAGGTGTGGGTTGTTGGCCCCATCCTTTTCTGCCCACAGCCAACCCTATGGTCGATTCGCCTCTTGTCGTGCGTAAATTCGAAGGATTGCAGTCTGGGACAGGTCATTCTTACAGGTTGCCTTTGCCAAGCTTGGGGACTTGCTTTCGGGGAAGGTGCGGGATGCAAAGCTTTGGCCTCGAGAGCGAGATCCAAGTAGATCATGCCCGAAATAGGACCTGGGAGGCAGAGGCGAATATAGATTTGTGATCGGATGTGATCGGTAAGCCACGAGGACAGGACTTGTTCACATGTGATCCCGGCTGTGAGTTGGGCTTGGTGAGTGAGTACGGCTGTGGAGGCCTTGCGCACTTGGGTCACTCAGGCGACGATTTATCCGAGTTCTGGTGCTTCATAGTCGGGGCGTCCAATGCTGATCGCAGCTTGGCCTGCAGCGACGAGGGTGCTGCAAGTTCAGGATGGAGATGTGTCTGCTTGCTGGTGAGGCCACATGGACACCAAAGTGGTAAATCTTGAGGAGCGACTTGCAGCGAGCAAAGCCGATCCCCGAGCGAACTTATATGATGCCACGCGGCTGCAGCTTGCAGGTTCTTCAGGCGCCAGGCAGCAAACACAGGAGGAAAGCCAAAATAGGTGCACAGCAAGTGCCATCAAGGAACGCAGGGTCGCAGTCGCGAAGGCGGGATGATTCCGGTGGGAGCACTGCCCCAGCCGAGGTTTGGTTGTTCGACAAGCTGAAGCACAAGCGGGCCCCTGTCTATGCCCGCATGATGGAGCTCGCCGTTGCACTGTATTTCTTTGTTGTCATGCTCGCGGTCAAAGCCTCAAAGTCTGATCTGCCAGACCCAATCGAAGTAGAACTCCTGCACTGTAGTCGTGTCGGAGCTAAGGTGGTATTTGGCACCATGGTGGATCAGATTCGTTCTGTTGTGCTACTGATCTTGGTGAACTACTTTATTCTGGCATTATGGCGTGTCATCGGCAAACCTACTATCCTCATGTTGCTGGGGCAGCAGCTAGAGGCCACCATGTGCTTGCACTGCTTCGGTCTCTTCTCTGCAAAGCGGTGTAAGGATGGTTTCCGGCGTATTTTGGATCTGCTCTGTGCCCGTCGTGCTGAACAGCCAGTCCTTGGGAGGCAGCTCCGTGTCCACTCAAAGATGGATGACACGATAGTACTTGTAACAGTAGCAAAAATAGTAACGATATCACTGATGGCACTAGTTGGCAAGAACAGTAATATAATCGTTTCACTTATCGTATGTAGTTACAGCGATTCAACCAAACTCGTTTTGCACTCTTTTGATTTTGCAGGGCAGTATGGCACACTGCTCGTGGCCTTCATCCTAACGTTTCAAGGCCTCACAGTCATCGAGAAGGCAGGAATCTGGCATCACTCCGTCTGTCTGCAGAGAACTCGACTCCCTCTCGGAAATCTGCTTGTTCCAAGCGCAGCGGTCAGTAGTTCAAGAAACCGATGTGCTGAGTTTCGGATGTAGGGGGTTGCATGCCTTGTTTCACACTTGGGTCGTGTTCTGAGATTGCTGGCCCCGTTGGTCTGGCTTTCTCGGCTGCTGGGGTACATTCTTCACTTATGGGATAGGGCCGAGGGTGATTTTTGCGGGGACTAGTTAGTTGCTATGAGGGTGTTCCAGGTGATCGCTTTTTCGCTTGCACAAATCTGCTTGATATTAAGAGTAGCTGCTTTCGCGCTGTTTTCGAGATCTTTAACATCCGGGCCTTTGGGCCTCTGCTTGTCGGCGAACCCTGAGTCCTTTCACCGTCTTGTAGTGCGCAGTCATACCGAGAGACCTCGTCAGGCTTGTGCGAGTGTGAGAGCGCAAAACCCAAGCCAAAACGAGCCGTCAGTCGCTGCTTCTCCTGGCCTGGGCTGTGCTGCGGCCGGACCCAAACTGCGCCTCCTTGCCCGAAGCGACATCGGGGGAGCGAGCGCAGAGACCGGGCTTGCACAGAGAATCAAGGAGAGGAAGGATGGAAGACGAGGGAGCGGTTTCGCACCTTCATGATTTGAGAAAGAGCCGGCACATCAACATTTACTGGACCGAGGAAAAAAGATGCAGCTCGAAAAGTCGAACTGTACGATCCCAGTCTCGGTTACGTCTTGCGTTTGCTCTTGCTGCTTGCTGCTCAGTGTTATGTATTGCCAGCTGCGTGTGAGCTTGTTCATGAGGATGCTCTCGTGGAATACCTGTACCTGAACTTCATGTCTTACCAGTGGCACCTTTACGTCTCAATCATGGTCCTGGCGGTGAACTTTGTGACACAGCTCTGTGTGGCAGTTTTAGAGATGAGCCTTGTCTGAAGCAGTATGATGAATGATGAGAGTTCCGATGCTACTTATGCCTTTCGCTCTTTGCCCGGTGCTAGACCAGATCGGTCAGTTTGCTCTGACAGTCGGTCGGATGACGGATGGCACTTCGTACCCGATCATTCTGAAGTCCCCGGTGGTTGCCTTGCAGATCCTAGGCTTGGAGGTCTTCAGTCTTGGTGGTTGCTCGGTGGCAAGCTCAAGGGGGGCTGCTTCCGAGTTCGAAGGCCAGGGCCGGCCCAGCGACGTGAAGAGTGTTCACAAAGCGATGCCCTGTTTTTTCGGTGCGCGGCAGGCCGGAGTACAAGCCGCCAGGGAACGACTTTGACCCGCCATCGGAGCGCCAGAGGCAGACCCTCAGCAGCAAAATGGGAACGCCACCCCGCCTTGAAGCCAATCATTGTGTGTGTGTGCCTAGGCTCTCAGCGTGCTGCGCTTCGAGCTTGGCCTCGGAGGGTTTGAGAGCGCGGCCAGTCAACGGCGTGTCCCACACTGACGATGCAAACGCGCGGAAAACGTTTCAGCCTTCCTAGCTATGAATCGACTGACTACATCTGACTACCACACTCTTCACAGCTCCAAACAAGCGCGGAAGACTGAATCTTGCTGCGGGCTTCGGTGCTTGGCCGAACCTCCGCACCTATGCTCCGGGTTTCGCAAAGCGAAACCATCGATCCCGACCCATCTCGGTGATCAACGCCACATTAGGTTGCGCTAGATCACGTGCTAGGATGAGACAGTGTGGTGCTGAAACGGGCGAGCATGGATCTTTGTCGGCGATTTCTGCAGCTACCCGAGAATCGTAGACGGAAGCGATTATTCGCCCCGAATGTTCTTCTCCAGCCAGCGTTGCAGGACTTCCTGGCACATGTTGAGGAGTATCAGGCCACGCATGATCTTTTCTGCACTGTCACCGTCATTAGATCCGGCTTGGAAGAAATGGATTTGCCAGTTGTGGTAAACCTCCCTTGGCATGGCGTAGGTGTTTCTTGTCGAGAAGCTTGCTACGTGTCGTTTGTGAGTTGCATGCCTGATTGGACTCCAGCGCGTGTTGGCGATTGAAGACGTCCATGGTGGTAGCTTGGGAAGCTGTGTAAGAGGCTTTGCATGAGCTGAGAGTCAGCCTCCGAAACGTCTCGCCAGGAGACCATCTCCAAGCACCGTCGGCGACACTCCAGTGGCGAGTTTGTTTGCAACGAGCAGCTCGCCTGGGCCAAAGCTGTGCACAGGCTGTGCAGCTGCGCAGCGCCACAGTGCGACCAAAGACGCTAACAGTGTGCTTTGAGCCGGCTTGAGCTACTTGTCGGAAGACGGCTTCGGTCGGGCTTATTTTGCAAAATGGCAGCCGGTCGGATGTCAGAGCATCTGCGGCAGGGAAAGCCCTTGTAGTTCAAGCTGCATCAACGACCAGCGGAATGAAGCTCCTTATGAGACCTCTTAACAGTTCGAGAGCCCAAGGGTGTAAACGTTGTGCAGATGTCATGCTGAGGTGGACACACAGAATATATGGTCAACCATGCAGATGATCGTGAATGCTGGCTTTTCGTTGACGAGGTCTCACTTTCCACTGAACAGACGTGAGTTTATTTTCGGCCTTCCGTCCAGTCGAGTGGACGTGTGACTTGTCAGGCGCTACATAAATGTCGGTGCACATGACGGACAGTGCGTGCCTGAGATCACTAGTTGTCGGACTCGTGCGGAATGGGTGCCGTGTGCGCAGTATTGATGACCCGCTGTATGAGTACGCGCGTCTCCGACTCGGACACCTTTGCTGCTCGGCAAGCTGTAGCTTCCGGCGCCACAAGGATCCACAAACGCCAGCGGCGTTGCTGTGGAGCGCCAGCCGGGATTGTGTGCGCGTTTGCACCTCAGCATAGAGACCTGCAGACGCCGGCAAGTGGAAGCCAGCATCGAGCGGCTTGAGAAGGGAACAAGCAGCCGTTAACTTTTCCCTGTAGGTCACCGTGAGGCCCTGCCCAATGTGAAGGTAGTCTGCTCCGAGGCGAAGAGCTTGGGCAGGCACCAGTGGCCTTGAGATGGTGTGCATTGCCCAGGCCACGCCACATGGCATCCTCGACATGATCCGCCCAGTTCTGCAACATCCACAGCATGTTCTCAGGCACTATTCTGTCGCTCTGCCTCCGTCTCCTCTTCCTCTTCTCTCTGATGATTTACACGCTGCCCGTGGTCCGCGGCCCTGCGGCCATGCGGCATGCGGCCACGCAGGCCACGCGGTCACGCGGCTACGCGGTCGGGCGGCCCGCGCTCCGCGGCGACGCCTGTGGACACCAGAACAAAACCTTTACCCTCTGATTAATCACCATGCTTTGAGTTGATCCATCTACCGGGGCACTTGTCGGCTCCAAGAAGGAGCTTTGGCAGGATGGATGCCAGCACTGCTTCTCTGCCACCATGTCGGTCGCCGGCGGACACCGCCAGCGACATTGGCTATTTTCGGATCCCAGCTTGATCTGGGAAAGTCGGCCCCGTTGGAAGCTGCAGCTTGGAAATGTGCTCGCAGCCGCATGTGGTATCTCGGACCTCATATGTTGTACGAGACCGTGGCGACGTTCTGTTTGGCAAGATGCCATCTTTCGCTCTGCCTTTCGACTTTTCTTGCTGTGTTTCGCTCTCTTCCGCTCTATCCCCTTGCTATCCCAACACACAGAAACGCGCACACAGATGCCCAAACTCTATCTCTCTCTCTCTCTCTCTTTTCTTTTGTCTCTCTCCCTCTCTGACTGTGTCTCTCTTCCTCTCGTCTACCTTCCTCTCGCTCTCGCTCTCGCTCTCGCTCTCGCTCTCGCTCTCGCTCTCGCTCTCGCTCTCTCTCTCTCTCTCTCTCTCTCTTTCTCTCTCTCTCTCTCTCTCTCTCTCTCTCTCTCTCCCCCTCTCTCTCTCTCTCTCCCCCTCTCCCATCCTTTGTCTCCATGCATGCCAAGCCTTGCAGTCTGTGCAAAGGTCCGACGCGAGAGAGATAGACGTGATGAAGGCATGGTGTCGGTGTTGAGCATGCTGACATGACATGTTAGCTGGCTTATAGTCCTTGTGCTGGTGGCTCGGCACGATCTGTGCGAGGCTGTTAGCTGGTGCGAAGCCCACCACCACAACTGTCACCCCACCGCCGCCGCTGCGCCCATCATCAGTACCTCCACGACCACGACCACCAAGATTTTCACTGCCACCAAGACTTTTACGACTACCAAGACTATCACGAGCACCACGGTAAGCATCATGACCTGCACAACGACAAACTTGAAACTCTTCTCCGCGCGGCACGGAGGGCTCTTGGGTGGTGTCTTGACGGGGAATGGAATCTATGCCAGTGTTTGCCTTTCCAGTTCCGATGTCACGAAAGCTAGCTCTGTTGAGCTTGCGGGAGTTGTCCTTTAGCAATTCACCTTGTATTAAGGCACTAGGGAAAAAACAGGGTTTGCACCTTATCAGGTGGGGAGTCCAAGAGTTGGGGGTGGGGGGGGAGGGGGTGCCGCCCCCCCCTTCACCTCGTTCATGAAGTATCTTCGAAGGATAAGGTGCAGCGCGCTCCCCCCTCCCTCCCCTCCCTCCTTGAAGGTTGTGGCACGTGGCATAGGGTAGAGGGGGGGGGCCCCTCCCCCCTACCCTCAAGCCTCTCCCCCTCCCCCTTCCTGGCAAGGTCCCTCAGTTTGCTTCTGTTTGAAGTCTGTTGCTTGCGCCTACGCTTCCTTTCCCCTAGCTTTCGTCGCCCTCTTCTCAAGTGCTCTGTGCAGCGTTGCCGAGATGCCCTGCCTCGCGTTCGTCTTGAGGCTTCTTGCCTTTCCTGGCCTCCGTTGAAGGTTACAGAGGTTCTGTAGATAAAGGTAGAGCAGCCAATTGTCGCACATCGACAACCTGCTTCTGAGTTGAGTTGGCGGGACAAATGTCTACAATGGAAAAAGCTGTCAAAGAGCCCTGACCAGGTGGACATCGACTCGTTCGACTGCCCAGTCCTGGAAACACTCCTGTTGGGGTCTCACAAACAGCCAACTTGCTGACGTGTGGTAGTCTGGTGAGTTTGCTGCTGCCAATCCTCTGGCAGTTTCCTCCAAAACTTTGACATGTTTTGCCGTGGACATCGAAACGTTGGGAGGGCTAGGCCGCTAGGCTTGGGACAGATATGAGTATCGTGCGCCGGTGCATGGCTCTGCGCAGCGGTGGAGCCCAGCAGTTCCATCCCTGGGAGCACTCGAGGCCGGAGGTCCAAGCGCGGATCGTTCTTGTGGAGGCCTAGTCCCAAGCTGTTGGGTAAAGAAAGCAGAATTGAAAGCTTGCTGAAAGGCCAACCCATCAATTCCACCGCCGTACCAGCTGCGAACTTACTCTAAACCGCAGAAGGTACGGCGCCACGACCAGCTCTGCGGAATGCTGGAGCATGCTGAAGCCTGTTGGAGATGAGGTGGTCCATGTTGTACCATCCCGAGCCGGGCGCTGAGCCGCTTCCCGCGGCTAGCATCTGCCGTTGGTTTTGTTAGTCGAGGCTGTGGCACTTCTTCGCGAACTTCTCGCAGCCAGAGGAGGCCAGGTCGGTCAGTTTGGAAATTACTCGTAGCTTCTCCGGGCACTGTGGTGTAATCAGACGTGGATCCTGATCCTGCACGCAAGGTGCCGATTCGAGGGTGCTCACTTTCCTACGAGGTGCAGCTGCCACAGCCTCGCGCTTCCATGAGGTCTAGCCATCTAATCTAATCTAGCTGTCTTAAGGCTGCGGCGATTCGGATACGACTTGATTGCGTCAGAACCCGAGAGTTCCCTATCAGTTTCAATTCGACCACTAGCAGGCTGTGAGTTCAAGCAGGTTTGGCGGGCATGATGCCGTGTTCGCACATGAGTCAGCCCGTGCCACAGAGTGCCCTCCTGGAAAAGCAGCAGTAGGTGTCGAGGCACGAGTGCGTGGCCTGTTCGGGCTGTCTGTTCCTGCTCGAGGTGCGAAGTGCTTTCCGCGCTTTCACAGAAGTGCCAATGGACGAGTTTGATTGCTACAACAAGGTCTCGTTGCAGCAGCTATCTGCCGTCGTATCTGGGGTGCTTGTTCGCAGTAGTGCCTTTGCAGCCTGACCTGGCTCAAAAAAGTGTCAGGGGTGTTGGTTTGGGACGGGCTTCCCCGGCAATGGATTGAGCTTTCTGGTTGCAGCGCAGCAAGATCTCTAGCCGTGCTCGTAGGAACGCGCGAGATGAGCTCGGAATGAGGTCTGCCAAATTCGACTTACGTTAGCTCGCCAGGACCTGAGATTGCGCTTGCCGTAAGCTTCCTTTCCGAGCTCCATTGCTATTCAGGGACCGGGATTTAGCACACGACGCGGGAAGCATCTCGAGCATTTTAAGAAGGGGGCAGTTGGTTGGTCCTGTAGGGTGCACAACATGCAGGGTTTAAAAAAAATTTAAAGGTAGGGCGATGTGGCATCCTTAGCGGTTCTAATGTTCGCATTTCCGGGGGTTGGTCTCACATCGACCCATAGACTTACAGGTTGCTGGAGGTGACGTGTGAGGCAGGTTGGGAGTAGGTCCGGCGGATACAGGGTGCTTTTTCTTTACCAGCGAGAAGAGGAAGGACATCAGCTAGAGCCAGATGTTTTGCTCGCGCTACGAATTCTGGCTGCTTCTAGGGTCGGTCCACCAACTCGAAAAACTCAAAGGGAGCCTGACTCATAACGGGGTGTAGAGGAGGCCGCCTTTTTTTCCAGTCCAAGCTTGACCCGACACCTTGACCATAAGCTCTGAGCAGATTATTTTCCGCTTCGCCTCACCACGAACTCGAAGGGTCCTTGAGCAGGCCCTGGGCATGCGCTGTCTATGCTGTTCATACATCGTCCTGTTGCTCCATGCCGGCGCATTGCGACCGCAAAACGATGCTCCCTGGCAAATGAATTGGGTTCTGCAATAGTGACTGCCTGGCCACATGATGTGACAAGCAAGGACAGGAGAGAGGCGACAGAGGCGGACCCAGATCAAGAGGGCGAGTTTGTGGATCCAGTCGATTTAGATAGCCCTGTCACTCCCAAGCTGCCTCCATTCCAAGTGCAGCTGACGCTTGGCTGTCAAGGGATCTAGACAAGAGACGGCCTAGCACACGCAGATCCCTCGCACATGCTGATTCAGGACGGTGAATGATGAAAGTGCACCTTGTCCTGAAGCTATCTGGTACATGACACTGTAACTGTTCCCAAGCGGCCTCCTCAGCCTGCACAGCCCTCCGCCAGTCAGGCAGCTCTCAAAAAAGAGGACGGGTCTATGCTGCCGCCCTAGCCAGCATTTGTCCACTGCCCCAGATGCTGGTAAGATGCACAGCCTGTTCCGCCCAGTCTTGGCGATTTGATCTACATGTTCATGCCCCAGAGCGACGGCTTGGACACCCTTGCCTCGGCAATAGTAAAAGACCTCCCACCGCTGCTGGAGAAGGCAGCACCTGCACCGTCTCAGATACACGAGAATTGCCAGAGAGATGGGTTTCCTTGTGACTGGGGTGTGCAAGGAAGGTTTGAGATGCATTCTGGCCAAAGACGGATCAGAAGGATGCTTGGTGAGCGATTCTTCACTGGACTGTCTGCAGTCCGTCCTGGTGTCCGTTGTGAGAGCTAAGGACATGACATTCGGCTCATGGTCGAAATAACAGGCATCGACTCCGCTCCGGAAGATTAGAAGCCGCAGCAACAGACGCCGTGTAATCTACGTTTACAGCGATGGTATACGGTTATATTCGCAGAGGACAGCAGTCGGGAATGCGCAGGCTACAAGCTCAAGGACGTTCTGGCCAGCAAGACCAGTGAGGCCCGAGACGTATGACATGCCAGAGTGACCGAGCGCATGAAAAGCTAGCAGTTCATAACGTTTCGGTTCTTCTCTTATAGGAAAGTAAAGTTGTGAAGCATCTTGAACTTTTGCTTCAGATAGATTCGCCACAAGCTCCAAAGTGTGGAAGACCAGGCGAATGCATTCGGGGGAGGCATGATGTCGATCGAACATCCACGGTAGCACTGGCTGACGACGGCTAATGTGAGTCACGTGACGCACACGGCACTCTTGGCGAACGGCATGCATGTTGGATATCGCAAGATGCCGAACGGGACAAGATGTGACGAGCATCACAGGCATAGAAGCCCCGAACCTCCCACAGCCAACGCTGGGAGCTTCCAAAACGCAACCGAATCCCATTTCGCCTGCAGAAAGTGCACGGAGATTATGGCAGGTGTGTATACATATATATATATATACATATATATATATATATATATATATATACATTATGTAAATTCATTCTCTAATTCTTCATCTGTGTACATACCCACAAACAGAGCGAACACCGGTTACGCTCATAGTCATAACAATATCAATGGTACATAGCATGCTCTCTTCTTCCATCCTATCTGCACATCACAAATTTGCAGGGACTTCTTTCTGTTTGCTGTTGAGTGTCGGGTTGGGGGTGTTCTCTACCATCATTTGCCATGGGATTTGCGCTACCCACCCTGGGCCCTCAGTTACCGCTCCGTAACAGCTCCGTTACAGCTTCCGTTACAGCTTCCGTTACAGCTCCGTTGCAGGTCCGTTACAGCTCCGTTGCAGGTCCGTTACAGCTCCGCTACAGCTTTTGCTGCAGCTCCGTTGCAGCTCCGTTACAGCTTCCCTTGCAGCTCCATTGCAGGACCGTTACAGCCCCGCTACAGCTTCCGCTACAGCTCCGTCATAGCTTCCGTTGCAGCTCCGCTGCAGCTCCGTTGCAGGTCCGTTACAGCTCCGTTGCAGGTCCGTTACAGCTCCGTTACAGCTTCTGCTACAGCTCCGTTACAGCTCCGTTACAGCTTCCGTTGCAGCTCCGTTGCAGGTCCGTTACAGCTCCGTTGCAGGTCCGTTAGCTCCGTTACAGCTTCTGCTACAGCTACGTTACAGCTCCATTACAGCTTCCGGTACAGCTCCGTTGCAGGTCCGTTACAGCTCCGTTGCAGGTCCGCTACAGCTCCGTTACAGCTTCTGCTGCAGCTCCGCTACAGCTCCGTTACAGCTTCCGTTGCAGCTCCGTTGCAAGCTCCGTTACAGCTTCTGCTACAGCTCCGTTATACAGCTCCGTTACAGCTTTCGTTACAGCTCCGTTACAGCTCCGTTACAGCTCCGCAGCAGGTCCGTTACAGCTCCGTTGCAGCTTCTGCAGCTCCGTTACAGCTTCCGTCACAGCTCTGCTACAGCTCCTTTACAGGTCCGTTACAGCTCCGCGACAAATCCGTTACAGCTCCACTACGTTCCGTTACAGTTTCTGTTGTAAGCCCCGTTGCCGACATACATGGCAACTGCCGCTGCATGTGGAAGATCTGCAGGAATTCAATTCTACACTCTCGGAGTTGCCATTATTGTTCCCACCTCTGGGAGCGCCTCGCCTCAAGAATGATGTTGCTTTAGGGCCTGCGGTTGCTCAATCTCGCAATACTTCTTGCAATCATGAAGTCTTTTCGTCTGTACCATTACGAGCCGCAGCGAGGCTCAAAAGGAGCAACTTGGCTACTTTTCTCCGAGCTTGCTTCGATGTCGTTAGCCCTGCCACTTTGTTTAGAGATCCGGGTCGTAGAGGTATGATGCCGTACACCAGCACCCGGGCAGCACGTTAATTCCTCTGGTCCGCGATTTGCGGAGTCGAGTCTCCATCCTGTGCAAGGAAAGTGAAGGATTTCTTGAAGATCAAGTGGATGCGGAAGATACCGGAGATCTTCAACACACAGCTCTTGACGATGGGGGTAGATGCGGACACCTCCGCTGCTTGATGCATGCTGAGCTTGCGGTTAAGGCCTGCCCAGTGTTGGTTTTGTTTTGCTTCTGAGGTTGTGCCTCCTCCCCCTGATTTGCCGAAGCCGGACAAGCTTCCTGCGCCGGAAGGCCTCAAACTCTTTCTCAGGGAGCCTCGGTAGCTTATGGGACATGAGTGGAGGAAGCCCCAAACCCCCAACCTTACGCCCTAAATACACCAAGGTGGAGCTGGAAAGCAGGCTGGCCATGGCGAAAACTGTGGACCCGAGCCTGGGAGAGGAGGCTGTGAAGAACATGAGCCAAGATGACTACATCCGTCTCATCCGACCCAAGCTGAAGGCACACGGGGGCTGAGGGGTCACCATCATTCTGCTATTTTGATTTTGCTGAAAGGAACACATAGCCAACGCTGTGCGTGCAGCTCGCCCTAACCAGTTCTGTCAAGTGGTTCACAAGTGAGAGACGGTGGTCATGTCTACTGGCAGACCCAAGAGGCATCCAGGATCTTTTCTGATGTATCGATCACTGGCTCCAGCTCCAAGGAAAAGCTCGGGGACTCGTTCCCCTTTGACGGTGAACCCCAGAGCAGCTGGCCCAGTTTCGCCCCCGAACAAGCAGTGTCAGCGTGGAGTCGAAGCTTCAGCAGAGCGGTGGGCACCCAGGTGACACGGATTTTGGACATCACTCGAAGCACAGCTTCTGGCTCCCGCTGAGCGTCCGCAATGTGGATGAGGAGAAGGCCCTGAAGAAGATCAAAGGAGAGGAGCTCGCAGGCACCCGGCTATTCCGATTCTTGGGATGTCTTGGAGTCTTGCGCCTGTGAAGACAGACACCTGAAGGTAACTTTTCACAGTTCCTTGCCTCGCTGAACAAGCTGGCGACAGGCTGCGGTTGAAGACTCGAAGCAGATCCGAGTAGAGGTATGTAGAGGTGCCACGCAGCTTGGCCTGTGCTAGGTGGAGTGGGCGGCCTGGTGTCTCGGACGATACTCCTAGTGCTGCGATGGGTCGCAATGTGCAGCTCGAGCAGACGAGGCCGCTGTGGCCACCGATCTCCGGGCCACGGTGCGACACTCTCAGCTGAAAGAGTTGCACACAGGCCAGCAGCGGCCAGCATATGCAACAAGCCGATCAGCCACCTAACTCGCGAAAAATCTGAGTCCCCAAGAGGGCGACGGCCATCGCGCACAACGCACAGCCACAGAGATCCACACTTCGGTGTTCTGCTTTCACTACAGAGCATATGTGCTTCGCGTGACGACACTTTGGGAAACTGCGGATGTAGCGAGGGGGTTGGTATGCGGTTCAGTTACTACACATTCAGTCTGTCGCGGATGCCAACTGCGGACTCGTAGTCAGGGATACGGAACAAGAGGAAACCGACGCAGGAGAGTCAGACAAAACGAGAGCTAAGCTTGCCAGCCCGCCCGTTTTTACCCCCAAGGCGGGGTCTACCGGAATGACAAATGGAAGATACTGAGACAACCATAGACAAACTAATGTCTCACTTCCTTCGGACCGAACAGCTTGTGCCTGCACAGTCCAAAGTCTCACTTCGCCTGCAGATCTCGCACGCCGTGTTGCCGAACTTCTTCACGCAGAAGTTCAGGCCTTTGGGGATCTTTCCAGCGCGAGTCGTTGCTTGTCGCGAGCAGGCCGTCAGCAGCTCCGCCTACGAATGGCTCCAGAAACATGCTTCCGGTGGCATCTGTTGCCGAAGCGAGAAGACAAGCTCCGGGGGAAAAACCACAGATGAGGCCACCGGGCCACTGCCTCTAAGACTCTCAGACTCTCACACTCTTGGATCGGTTTGCTTTTGAACTGGAAGGTGTTCTGGGTGGCTTCGAACGTCACTGCAGGGCCCAATGGCCCATCTGGCCTTTGCCCCGCCATCTCGGCATCTCAGCATGATTTGATCGCTGCAGCCGGCCCGAGTCCTTCGAAAAATCCGTTTGCTTTGGGACAGTTCCAGGCGGCGAAACCGCCGTGTGCGGCTTCCCAGGAGGCTCATGAGAAGATCGTGCTGCACCATCGACCGTACACTGCAACTCGGCATCCGGCTTCATTGACTTTCTGCAGCTGGACACACGCGCCGGGATAAGGAGTGCTATAACTTTGCCGAGCTCAACAGCTCGCACGAGGCCAGGCCCTGCCGAAGTCCTGCAAGGGTTTGGGTTTCGCGAGACATGTGCTTAAGGTCCCGGCTCTCAAAGCTGAGAAGATCGAGTCCAGCTGTCAATCCTGAGCCCTGACGGGAATGCACGAAGCACTGCGAACCCCGAGCAGAAAAGCGGCTGTGATGGCATGCCTGCGGATTTATTCCACTGCCTTTCCCATCAGAGACCATCTCTCTGCTTCCATTCCTGCAGGCCTTCATCTCTGCAAACGGCATTAGCATTGAATGTGGGATCCGCAGAATGAGTGACACGTCCCGCTGCTCCTGGTCTGATGTCCACGCGAGGGACGCGGCGATTGTACTACAAAATCCGGGACGTGCAGGCAAGGGGCAAGGCGCAGCCTGCATGTAGCTTCATTTGTGGTTTTGACTAGACAGGCTGGCCTGCCCGAGATTTGGGAATTCTTTGCGAGTTGGATGCAGGCACGGGCGAGAGGTAAGCGTTGCTTTGCTGACGAGACACCGACTTTCTGAGTTCCTGGCCTTCTGAGGCAAACTCGCCTCAACTCTTTCCTTTCGCGCTGCGGGTCTAGGGTTGCAAAAAGCTTTCTCAAAGCTGGCCCTGCTTGATGCTTCAAATCTCACTAATATGGTTCATGCTTCAGACCTCACCAAATACTGCAGATCATGTCATGCAAGAACACAGGGTGGCATCATAATTGATTAACACAAATAATTACAGAATGCGTGCAAATACACTGGTATGAATGAGCATACTACAGCATGGACATTTTTTGCACATCTCCACCTACTCCCGTCAAATTTTGGCTCCAGAAAAGATTCACCTTTTCTTGTCGTCTTCATGGCTCCCGAACAAGGCCCGTGCACTCTAGTCAATTGGCAGGTTCATTGTAAGCGCTGGAGATGTGTTGCAAAATGCTACTGGAAGGTGCAATGTAAGCGGGAACAGAGTGCGAGCGCCGAAGCGGGAACAGCACGACATCTTTTCTAAGTTTTTAAATCTTCACTTTGAGGCAACTTTGAGGTGTCCCGACAGCTTCATGGAGAGACGGATGGGCATGATGGGTGTGTTGCTGACTGGCCTCGGGGGCAAAAATCACTCCGTGAACTCGGCAGGTTCCAGTTTCGGTACCCCGGCTGCCGTGGGCAGAAGCATTTTTACCTCATGGCAGCGTCCTTACGTTGTGGCTGTAGATCACGCGCAAGTGCTGGGGAGCCAAGCAGCAGAAATGCTGGGAGAAGATGGTTGAGTGGTCATGTTATTCATCGCTGCTCAGTTGAGCGATTCCGACGAAGATTCGGAGGACTTTTTCACCGTCGCACCGAGTGCGGAGGACAAGGTCCCTGGGAGAATCTCCTGATGTTCCTTTTCGATCTCAGAGCTGATTGCAGTCTCCATCTCATCTCCGCCTTGTCCATGGGTGAACGGGGATGTTTCAGAGCACGCATCTTTTGAGGGTCAGGTGGTTGAAAGGAGGCGGAAGGACGGAGATGGCTACGGTAAGCTCATCACATAGCTTTCGCTGGGCCTCGCACATCTACGAGCAACTGCTGATAGCTAGTTTGTGACAAGCAGCCTTGGCATGTCTGTTGCGGAACGAGAAGCTCGTGCCACATTGAATCCACAATACATGCAGCAACAAAGGGACTGTTTCGTCTGAAGCTGTTCGCCTCGCTGCGCGTGATCTCGACCAGGAGCCTGCCTGCTCAGAGGCCACGCGCCGAGAGTCCGATGAGTGTGAGAGTGACTTCGTGGGGCGGCCGTGACCTAGCTCGGAGTCTGGATTAGGAGAACTGCGAGGAATCTGTCGTTGCAGAGCCTGGGCCTTGGACTCCAGAACCAGCATGATGCAGGGTGCAGCTGGATGTTGCCGAAGCAATTCAAGAGTTGCACAAACGGCAGTTTTCTGGGACGTTGTTGCCTCTGAGATATTCCGGCACGCTGAGACGTTTGCTAAGGAGCTTGATCAGACGTTTGCAGCAGTTCGGGAAACAAGGAAAGAGTAGTTGCCCCTGGCTTCACAGAAGGCATTCAGCAGATGGCCGCCCCGACCGAGGAGGTGATGCACTTCGTGTTGGTGGAGAAGCACAGCTTTCTAGAGTATGTACCCAGCACGACCGATTTGAGGCGCTGCTACAGCATGCCGATGTTGTCAAGCCCAGTGGCGAGCGAGCACACTCGTGAAGCGCGACTCAACCAGGAAGTCCTGAAGCTTATCCGGGTGCCGGTGCACGATGAGCACAGCATCCGGTGTAAAGAAGCTGATCCGGCCTCGCCAAGCGCAGAATCCGTGTCGGCATCACGTACAGCTTGGAAACTGGCACGCACGCGTGTTGGCAGTGATCGGAGTCTGTCGACGACCTGGGTTGGCGACACAACGCAGGGAGGCAGCTCATGGGACCTCGAAGTGGACACCAGCTCGGAGAGCACGGAGACCACGAGCCCTACCTCTGCTTCGCCACGTTCGGTCAGTAGCTCGAGCTCAGGGAGACCGAGAACCTTGCAGCCTTCAGAGTCCGTGGGATCCAGCTTGCATGAGGCTAAGCTGTGCAAACCTTGTGCATGGTACTGGCGACCTGGCAGCTGCACAAGAGGTGCTGACTGTCTCCACTGCCACCTTTGCGTGGACGGAGAGCTGGCAAAGAGGAGATTCGAGAATCGCAAACTGGCCAAGCTGCGCAAGAGGCAGAACAAAGCAGCTGCGGACCATGCGTGAAGAAGAACATCTGAGATCCTGCTAACGGGATGTTGTTTAGTCTGAGGCACTGCACCTCTCGGTTGCCATGCAGCTTGCCCCCAGCACTGGGTGGAACCACAGCGGTTGGGCGTCGGCTGCACTTGGAAGGCATGTATAGAGCCCCTCAGTTAGAAACTAGGGGCACGTGAGGTGTACAGGGGCAGCCAGCAAACTCCACGAACATCTGTTGAGTGAGGTTGCGGCGAGCTTCGTGCCAAATTCCTATATTCGGGATGTACAGCGGCAGCCTGCAAAGTCCACGAACATCTGTTGAGTGACTTTGCAGGTATCCCATCCGTGCACGAGCATAGTACTGTACAGACCTGCAGCAGCCAATTTTTGAACACCTCCTTCAATGGTGCAGCGCTGCTGTACAGGTACCTGTCGCGAAGCATCCCTCTCTGCGACAAGGGGTCCGGCTTGGACCCTTTGGCTATTCGGGGGGAAGGGCACCCAAAGCCCAAATGAGGCTTGCTTTCGGCCATTGGCTTGCGAAGCCACATAGGCAGAATTTAGACGACCAGCGGCTTGGAGATGAAACGGCAGTTTTCTGGGCCGTTGTTGCCTCTGAGATTTTCCGGCACTCTGAGACGTTTGCAAAGGAGCTTGACCAGACGTTTTGCAGCAGTTCGGGAAGCAAGGAAAGAGTAGTTGCCCCTGGCTTCACAGAAGGCATTCAGCAGATGGCCGCCCCGACCGAGGAGGTGATGCACTTCGTGTTGGTGGAGAAGCACAGCTTTCTAGAGTATGTCCCCAGCACGACCGATTTGAGGCGCTGCTACAGCATGCCGATGTTGTCAAGCCCAGTGGCGAGCGAGCACACTCGTGAAGAGCGACTCAACCAGGAAGTCCCGAAGCTTATCCGGGTGCCGGTGCGCGATGAGCACAGCATCCGGTGTAAAGAAGCTGATCCGGCCTCGCCAAGCGCAGAATCCGTGCCGGCATTACGTACAGCTTGGAAACTGGCACGCACGCATGTTGGCAGTGATCGGAGTCTGTCGACGACCTTGGTTGGCGACACAACGCAGGGAGGCAGCTCATGGGACCTCGAAGTGGACACCAGCTCGGAGAGTACGGAGACCACGAGCCCTACCTCTGCTTCGCCACGTTCGGTCAGTAGCTCGAGCTCAGGGAGACCGAGAACCTTGCAGCCTTCAGAGTCCGTGGGATCCAGCTTGCATGAGGCTAAGCTGTGCAAACCTTGTGCATGGTACTGGCGACCTGGCAGCTGCACAAGAGGTGCTGACTGTCTCCACTGCCACCTTTGCGTGGACGGAGAGCTGGCAAAGAGGAGATTCGAGAATCGCAAACTGGCCAAGCTGCGCAAGAGGCAGAACAAAGCAGCTGCGGACCATGCGTGAAGAAGAACATCTGAGATCCTGCTAACGGGATGTTGTTTAGTCTGAGGCACTGCACCTCTCGGTTGCCATGCAGCTTGCCCCCAGCACTGGGTGGAACCACAGCGGTTGGGCGTCGGCTGCACTTGGAAGGCATGTATAGAGCCCCTCAGTTAGAAACTAGGGGCACGTGAGGTGTACAGGGGCAGCCAGCAAACTCCACGAACATCTGTTGAGTGAGGTTGCGGCGAGCTTCGTGCCAAATTCCTATATTCGAGATGTACAGCGGCAGCCTGCAAAGTCCACGAACATCTGTTGAGTGACTTTGCAGGTATCCCATCCGTGCACGAGCATAGTACTGTACAGACCTGCAGCGGCCAGTTTTTGAACAACTCCTTCAATGGTGCAGCGCTGCTGTACAGGTACCTGTCGCGAAGCATCCCTCTCTGCGACAAGGGGTCCGGCTTGGACCCTTTGGCTATTCGGGGGGAAAGGCACCCAAAGCCCAAATGAGGCTTGCTTTCGGCCATTGGCTTGCGAAGCCACATAGGCAGAATTTAGACGACCAGCGGCTTGGAGATGAAACGGCAGTTTTCTGGGCCGTTGTTGCCTCTGAGATTTTCCGGCACTCTGAGACGTTTGCAAAGGAGCTTGACCAGACGTTTTGCAGCAGTTCGGGAAGCAAGGAAAGAGTAGTTGCCCCTGGCTTCACAGAAGGCATTCAGCAGATGGCCGCCCCGACCGAGGAGGTGATGCACTTCGTGTTGGTGGAGAAGCACAGCTTTCTAGAGTATGTCCCCAGCACGACTGATTTGAGGCGCTGCTACAGCATGCCGATGTTGTCAAGCCCAGTGGCGAGCGAGCACACTCGTGAAGAGCGACTCAACCAGGAAGTCCCGAAGCTTATCCGGGTGCCGGTGCGCGATGAGCACAGCATCCGGTGTAAAGAAGCTGATCCGGCCTCGCCAAGCGCAGAATCCGTGCCGGCATTACGTACAGCTTGGAAACTGGCACGCACGCGTGTTGGCAGTGATCGGAGTCTGTCGACGACCTTGGTTGGCGACACAACGCAGGGAGGCAGCTCATGGGACCTCGAAGTGGACACCGGCTCGGAGAGCACGGAGACCACGAGCCCTACCTCTGCTTCGCCACGTTCGGTCAGTAGCTCGAGCTCAGGGAGACCGAGAACATTGCAGCCTTCAGAGTCCGTGGGATCCAGCTTGCATGAGGCTAAGCTGTGCAAACCTTGTGCATGGTACTGGCGACCTGGCAGCTGCACAAGAGGTGCTGACTGTCTCCACTGCCACCTTTGCGTGGACGGAGAGCTGGCAAAGAGGAGATTCGAGAATCGCAAACTGGCCAAGCTGCGCAAGAGGCAGAACAAAGCAGCTGCGGACCATGCGTGAAGAAGAACATCTGAGATCCTGCTAACGGGATGTTGTTTAGTCTGAGGCACTGCACCTCTCGGTTGCCATGCAGCTTGCCCCCAGCACTGGGTGAAACCACAGCGGTTGGGCGTCGGCTGCACTTGGAAGGCATGTATAGAGCCCCTCAGTTAGAAACTAGGGGCACGTGAGGTGTACAGGGGCAGCCAGCAAACTCCACGAACATCTGTTGAGTGAGGTTGCGGCGAGCTTCGTGCCAAATTCCTATATTCTAGATGTACAGCGGCATCCTGCAAAGTCCACGAACATCTGTTGAGTGACTTTGCAGGTATCCCATCCGTGCACGAGCATAGTACTGTACAGACCTGCAGCAGCCAATTTTTGAACACCTCCTTCAATGGTGCAGCGTGCTGTACAGGTACCTGTCGTGAAGCATCCCTCTCTGCGACAAGGGGTCCGGCTTGGACCCTTTGGCTATTCGGGGGGAAGGGCACCCAAAGCCCAAATGAGGCTTGCTTTCGGCCATTGGCTTGCGAAGCCACATAGGCAGAATTTAGACGACCAGCGGCTTGGAGATGAAACGGCAGTTTTCTGGGCCGTTGTTGCCTCTGAGATTTTCCGGCACTCTGAGACGTTTGCAAAGGAGCTTGACCAGACGTTTTGCAGCAGTTCGGGAAGCAAGGAAAGAGTAGTTGCCCCTGGCTTCACAGAAGGCATTCAGCAGATGGCCGCCCCGACCGAGGAGGTGATGCACTTCGTGTTGGTGGAGAAGCACAGCTTTCTAGAGTATGTCCCCAGCGCGACCGATTTGAGGCGCTGCTACAGCATGCCGATGTTGTCAAGCCCAGTGGCGAGCGAGCACACTCGTGAAGAGCGACTCAACCAGGAAGTCCCGAAGCTTATCCGGGTGCCGGTGCGCGATGAGCACAGCATCCGGTGTAAAGAAGCTGATCCGGCCTCGCCAAGCGCAGAATCCGTGTCGGCATCACGTACAGCTTGGAAACTGGCACGCACGCGTGTTGGCAGTGATCGGAGTCTGTCGACGACCTTGGTTGGCGACACAACGCAGGGAGGCAGCTCATGGGACCTCGAAGTGGACACCAGCTCGGAGAGCACGGAGACCACGAGCCCTACCTCTGCTTCGCCACGTTCGGTCAGTAGCTCGAGCTCAGGGAGACCGAGAACATTGCAGCCTTCAGAGTCCGTGGGATCCAGCTTGCATGAGGCTAAGCTGTGCAAACCTTGTGCATGGTACTGGCGACCTGGCAGCTGCACAAGAGGTGCTGACTGTCTCCACTGCCACCTTTGCGTGGACGGAGAGCTGGCAAAGAGGAGATTCGAGAATCGCAAACTGGCCAAGCTGCGCAAGAGGCAGAACAAAGCAGCTGCGGACCATGCGTGAAGAAGAACATCTGAGATCCTGCTAACGGGATGTTGTTTAGTCTGAGGCACTGCACCTCTCGGTTGCCATGCAGCTTGCCCCCAGCACTGGGTGGAACCACAGCGGTTGGGCGTCGGCTGCACTTGGAAGGCATGTATAGAGCCCCTCAGTTAGAAACTAGGGGCACGTGAGGTGTACAGGGGCAGCCAGCAAACTCCACGAACATCTGTTGAGTGAGGTTGCGGCGAGCTTCGTGCCAAATTCCTATATTCGAGATGTACAGCGGCAGCCTGCAAAGTCCACGAACATCTGTTGAGTGACTTTGCAGGTATCCCATCCGTGCACGAGCATAGTACTGTACAGACCTGCAGCGGCCAATTTTTGAACACCTCCTTCAATGGTGCAGCGCTGCTGTACAGGTACCTGTCGTGAAGCATCCCTCTCTGCGACAAGGGGTCCGGCTTGGACCTTTTGCTGCGGCGGCAGAAGCTTCCAATCGGAGTGTGCAAAGACCACGGGCCGTCACGAGGTCGAACCGTACACTCTCTGAAGCGTAAAGAACGGAAGAAAGCACAATACTTGTAGATGCCTTGCAAAGCTTGACAAATTGTGGCAAAAGCTTGTGAACTGAAGTTGTCATGTTTCCGCTTCTGCCAACACGGCGCGATTTGCCCACCGAGGCCACCGCAGGATGATCCGGAAGAGCAGGTGAAGCCTCAAGCCACTTGCTTCGGCTAGAGATCGTCCCGGCTGGATGGACTCAGAGTTGGCATCTGCAGGTTGTCTCCCGCCTTGCCCGGCTTTGGCGACAACACGTTAGTGAACAGAGCGAGGAGCTCGGGCAAACTCAATCGCCTCGTGCAGCTTGCGGCTTCGCGTCGTGATGTCTACTAAGTCACTAAGTAGGACAAGGCAAAAAAGGGTCTGTAAGAAGGGGCGAAGGATGCCGAAGGATGCTCCGAAGCTGTTTGGCCCAGCTTGCCTTGCTTGGCCGCTTGGCCGCTTGGCCATGGCCCCGAGCCTTCCCGGCGAAGTCTTGCAGCCCGTCCTCGAGTTCTTAGGCAGCTCTCTTTCTGCTGCCGTGCCCTGTTGCAACGGCACATCGCAAGCAGCCTCGCAAGGCCAGAGCTGAGTCAAGGGCAGTAGACTGTAGAGCCTGCAGGTCTGTAGAGTCAGAGCAGCTGCAGAGAAGTTGTCTTCTTGGAAGGCCTGAGGTCTGGGAGTGCCACCACACCCGCTCAGATCCCCGATATGCCAACTCCGACAGGAAACCAGCGATGCCGAGACGCAGAGCTTGGAATTCCTAGAAACCTCTTAGCCTGAAGCCTTGAAGCTGAAAGCGAAGTCGTCCAATGTGTGCTTCACTCGTCGCCTTTCTGCTGCCTTGGTCCCTTGTACTGTGGCGGGTGTGGTGTTGGGTCAGGCTCAGGCTCGTAAGGCAAGTTCCGGTCATCGTTTGAAGCACAGTCCCGCAGATATTGCAGTTAGGCACAGCGTGCCTCTCTGAAGTTTTGCCCTTTGTCCCCTTTGTTCAAGAAGATGAAACGCAGTCTTATGCAGCCTGCGGATTCTGTGGCTCTCTGGACTTTGAAGGCGATGCAGCGGTGTTTCGACCGCTGACTTTCTGCAAATCTGGGCCGAGTCCTGGCGAGAATGCTGGACATCGGGATCAGCTGCTCAGTTCGAGAGAAGTTGCATGAGCTGGCAGCTAGAAATTCTGGACACAAGAGCAGGGAGAGAGAGAGTGAGAGATACCTCTAACCTCAGAGAAGGAGAGACAGAGAGCTCAGGAACGGTCTTCTAGCTCTGCCATGTAACTATTCACTATTCCATATTATCCCTCTCCCCGACTTGTATCATGTACTGAAGCGTGGACCGTTTCCGAACTAGGCACTGCCAAACCCTTGATTTCAACATTCTGCTCTAGATGAGTGTGCTCTAAACTTGCCTTCAGCAGAAGGGTGTCCAGTGTATTCAGCGGAACATTCGCGCCACAGAACACTAATATGTTCTTGCTCAGGAGTTGTACCCGAATACAACGAGCCTCTCACATCCCCACAAAGCCCCATACTTAGGCGGGGCCCGTCTAGCCCTTCAGAACGCCGGACCGCCGTTGTCCGAAGTCTCGCGCCGACCAAAGCCAGGGAAGAAAGGCAGGAAGGCAGACCCGATATCCCGGGTCCAACTGGAAGTGTTGGATGGGATGTGCGACTTCGCAGCGTGCAGGGGCTTCCTGCACCTCTTACCTGCTAGAGTGAAGTGAAGACCGAGAGATACATAGAACGAGAGACTGCGCAGAAGAAGCAGAAGAAGACAGAGAGACAGAGAGGCACAGCGTTTTCTTCCGTCCTAATTCCTCAGCGAAGCCGCACAAGGGGGCTGCGAACGTTACCTCCTCGTCTGTGCTGAAGAAGGCAGAGAGGCAGAGAGCGACAGAGGGGTAGACATTTTGGGATCTTGTCAATGTGGAAGAGCTTTCTGGAACATGGAGTAAGACAAAGTGAGGCTTGCGAGGTGTGGACATGTGGCTCGAATGCGCCATCCGGAGCTCAGCTGGCGGGATGTGGCCAAGGCATGGGGCACGCGCGCCGACGCTCATGCGACAGGCATCCTGTCAGCAAGTCATCAATTCCGGTTTGCCGCAGGTACTGGCCACGCTCGACGACTGCCCGGTGTGGTGGTCAGAGGTGCCATGTACTGGAGCCGTGCCGTCCCATCGGCAAGGGCTTGCGCTGTGCGGTGCGCCGGGGCCGCACCTCGTCTTACAGGATGCCTTGCGTAGCCGATCAAAGTTGCGGGAGACGTTGATTATTAAAGTCTCCTGCCACGGGGCCCTGAGGCAAGAAAGAGCTGTACTGTTTGGCGGAAACACCTCCGTGAGAGTTGCTGGTGGATGGCAATCTTCTCCAACTCTTTGCATGGTGGATCTCCCACCGGATGAGTATGGCAGCGCTGATGCCTGAGTTGCAAGATTTGCACCAGCCATGCAGAGCAAGCAGGTGCAATCAGACTGGACGACGTAAGGTGAAGTTCACTACCATAGAGCCCAGCAGTCCTTCGACACCGTGGCCCTGTTCTCGTTGGGGCGCGACTCTTACAACGACGTCGCAAGCCGACCCTGCTGGGCCAGCATTACTTTGGGGCGGGTGGAGCCGTGAAGGTGACACGGACATTCCCTGGATGCTGCGTTTTCAGCCAGACGGCCCGCGTTGGAGTGAACTTCGTTGTGAGAATCGTCCGCCGGCAGCTGCCTTCCACACGGCGACAGGTGCAATCATGGGACTGCTAGCACGGCGGGTTGAATAGGCGTGGGGCGGACCATACCATACCAAAAACTGGCCGTGATGAGCGCTAGCCACTTAAGTGCGGGGGCTTTGCCGGAAACAGACAGACCAAGCACTTAACTGTGCAGTTCCGTAAGCGCTCATGATTCAATGGCAGGCTTGCCGGACGGAAAGAGGTTGGCTTTGGTTGGTGGTTTGGGGAACGGCAGTTCGCGTGATGCTGCAGCTTGGCCGAGAAGCAGCTTTCCTGGGTAAGCCCGCTCGCCTAACCCCAGAAGTTTGTCCGACTTGTCTAACCTTGCCATGTGGACTCTTCCTTGCGATGTAGGAGGCCTTCAAGGTAGGATGCAGCAGCATGGGGCAAGGTCTGGACCTTTGATTCTTCGACAGAACAGTTCCACAAGCTTTGTGATGGTGGACCTGCTCCAGCCGGGCATGTGGCAGCTGCAGATGATGAAGCTCAGCGCTTGATCGTGTGCTTCGGGGTGAGAAGGTCACAGTCGACTGCTCAGTCGGTGCGATATGCTTGCCAAACCCCTTCTCAGACACTATGCCTTTGGTGCGTCTGCATGTCGCCTCCTGTTTTGTTTGAAGAGTCAACGTTTTTGAGGCCCTTCGTTGAGGACAACTTCATGAAGACCACTAGCGTGCTGGACTTGAGGATGGGGCGCTGGGACCCTGACGCCTGGAAAGGTGTAGGAGACCCAGGTGATCAAGATGCTGCTCCCGCAGCCCCCTTGGCCCGCCGGAATGCTGCCGCTGCATCCCTGGGGCACCGAATCATCGTCTCAGGTGGGTACAACGATGAAGAATTCACATCTCTTGAAGACACATGGTCCTTCAACATGCGCAGCGGCATGTGGGCACAGATGGCTGAGCAGGGTGCGCCTCGAATGGAGGGCCACAAAGCCATCCTTAGTGGCTTAGACATGTTCACTTTCGGTGGTCATGCGCTGTTGGGCCGATTTCCACGCCCAACGGTTTCTGTACATAGACTGTCTTTAGGGAAAGCCGATCCGTTACGACTGCTCTCCAACACTGATGAGAGCAGGCAGCTTTGCAGACCAGAGATTGATAGCCCTTCACAGGGTTATCCCGTGCCAGGTCCAGAATAAATCGCGACAGCCTAGTCTGAGCTTCTTCGCCGCTTCGGTAGAAGCTTGCGAGGTGATGGCGGGCCGGACCTCGTTAAGTACTCAGAAGCCTTATGTGGGATGTCTTGAACTGGAATTCCCATGACACCCCGAGTCGGACCGCCTGGCAGCTTCGGCAGAGTACCGACGCTGGGCTGGGTTCCCAGTTGGCGGCCCACAAGCTGTTCGATTCCTGGCACGTTGTCGCGAGGTCAAGGAGGTCGACGTGGCGCTGGGGTCCGCAACCCAGACCCAGTCGTTGACCCCTTCCGACGCGACTCTCACGCGCTTTCCTGTCTCTGCTTTGCTTCGAGGCCCGGCGAGGCTTCCCGAGCATGTTAATGATGTGTCTGCCCCAGTGCAACCGAGCGTCGTCTGCCAGGCAGTGCCTTCGTTTACCGAGCTGTGGATCGAGCTCAATAAGTGGGAGCCCTGACTTTTTCGCACTTGAGCCGGTCTTCCCAGAGCGGTCTTGCTCCCTCAGGCGGCCAGCTGTGCAAGGCCGAGAGCGTCCCAAGATGGTTTCAGGCGAACGGGGATTAGTTCGGGACTGTCAGGACGATCCCGGTCGCCCAGATCAGCCAGCGATCCCAGAGCAAGGTGCTCCAACTTTCCTTATGCTGCGCTCCAAGCCTCCCATGTTCCGTCCGAGCAGGTTTGATGGTTGGTCGCAGGAGAGGAGGCCCCTCAAAAGACCAGCCTTGGCGCAAGTCAGAAATTGGATGGGCAGGCCAAGGTGGCATTCGGCGCAGGAGGCTCTCATGTCAATGCTCTTTCCAGCGAAATCGGCTGTCCTGTTTGGCGACCGCTTCGCAGTTCCTGCAGAGCAGCACAGGGAGAGACTGGGGGGCCCCAAGCCCACAGGAGGGAGGCAGAACATGCTAGAACAGGCTTTATCCAACACCTCACGTGCATCTCAACGTGAACTTCGTCCCTTTTTCTTGCATGAAGGCTTTGCAGCTGCTCCTCGACAGCCTGAGCCAATTCGAGGCAGGGCCCAGAGACCGGTCTTAATTGGGTCTCTTCACGAGATGCAAAAGGGCTTCTTTTGCATGGATGCTCTGGGGTATAGAAAGCCCGTGGGCTACTGGGTGGTACTCTGGCGGGGGTACACAGATACGAAAACTCGAAACCCTTCTCTAAGACTTCGTGGCAGTGCTCTTGAAGGTAGCATAGGTCTGAGTTCTGTATCACTTGTTACCATGACATGCTACCTACGATCTCTCGTCCATTGCTGTACTCAGCCCGTTAGGAAGTCAAGTTAAGTCTGTCATGGATCAAGCCTGCAGCATTCTTTCCTAGTACGTGGAATTGGTTCGTTGCTGGCGAGAGCTGCAGGCATCTGCAAGTGGGAGATCAATCACCGGACAGGAGCTATCTGCTTCCATGAGGCTCCCACAAGACGGTTGCAGTATGGCAAGCTGCGACGCGTGCTGCGTCTCCTTTTCAACGGTTAGTTCACGTCGGGCATGGGTGCAGGAAGCATAGCCGAGAATTTTCGATCCAGAAGACTCCCTTTGAAAAGCTTGGGAAGCTGTCCAGCCCCCAAGTCTTGCTGACACACATCGTTTGTCGTGACGCAGTGTGGCTGCGTGTCTTGACGATTGCCTGAGGTTGCAACTGGCTGCACAGGCAGACGGGCAGGATAGTTGGGTGTTGGATGGCCTCAGCTTCCGGCAGTCATAGGATGGTTGGATCCGGCTAACATGGACGGGTGACACCATGTCCGCATGCAGCTCAGCATCAAGCACTGGCCGACCCTTGATGGCTGCATCTTGGCTGGGTGTTTGCCCAAAGGTGCAGATTCTAGAGCTACCAACGAATGGTTGTGCTCTCGGGCAGTTCCGAAGTACCCAAATATATTCAACTTCTGGGAAGTGACCAGGGGTGGCGAACCTGGCTGATGCGTGGGAGCGCGAGAAGGCAGAACTACGGACCGCTGCAGGATCCGCTGTTGGTCAACTTCTGCCACGTGCAGGACGTTGGCATCAGACTGGAGCCTGCGAGACCACCGATTCTGAGGGAAGTGCGAAGAGTCGACAGGGTGCGACATGTGGCGCCGCAGCCCCGCATTGAGAGAGCTGTGGCAGCAGAGCAATTGCACGACGGCGCGAATCAGCGGCTAGGCTAAAACCAGCGCCTTATGCGGACCCTTTAGCTGACAATGCCAGGAGCCCAGTCGTTGGAAGTTCTTGAAGCTATGAGCTGAGCCTGCAGAGCTGAGCGCAGGGCGGCCCCCCGCACCTGAGACAACGAGCTGTGGCTCGGCTGTCAGCGTGGCGTGCTGAGTGAAAGTTGCCAAAGCTGGTGTTTGCTCGTGTTCACGGGTGACGAGCTTTGCTGCAGCCTCGAGAAGTCATGCGGTGACGACGTGCTTTCTGTCAAGGTCTGAGCGGGGAAAGCTGAGACCCGTGACCCCAGAGCGTCACCGGCCTAGACTGTGGCCGCTTCACGTTTCCCAACTTCAAGCACTTCTGCTAATTTGGTGTGGCTCAAGAAGTGTTGGCTGGTTTGTCATACTTCCTTCGTTGGGGTTCCGAAGCCATGGCGGGTGGTCGCACAAAGCGTGAGACCAAACCAGGCACTGTCAGCAGTGCCGCTTCAGCAACTTGGCTAAGATCGCAAGCCTGTGGTCGGACATGTCCTTGTCGCGGAACCGAGGCCCCAGGACTCTCTCGTGAGGATGCCCTGCAAAGCTTGCAGCAAGCATTCGAAACCTTGAAAGCCTTGCCACAAGGCCCTTGGAGATGACTGCGCTTGTTGGGAAATGTTTTGCCTTTTGTTGCGCTCGTCTTATGACCGCCTCCTGCAGGCAAGGGAGACCTGGACTCCGCACGCGCCCTCTGCCAGCCGAGCGTCATGCGCCATGCCAGCCCAGAAGTGCGGCTTTGGGCCGCGAAGTGCCTTGCGGAGGTGCGCATCAGGTTTGGGCAGCTACTGGTAGCATTGATGTTGTAGTCACGGATCAGATTGAGATGAGGACGAGGAAGCTGAGAGCTCATCACTGGAATGTCGAGAGTTTTCTGAGACTGCCACGGAGGTGCTTCGCATCTTCGTGCCTTCCCCGCCCTTTGAGACAGAGAGGCAGGACCCGGCGCCCGTGCGGCCCTCCCCAGCCTTGAACGCTCTTGGCTCCGCCGCTGATTTGTGGCTCCAGGTTTCGGCCGATCCTGGAGCTTTTCTTGGAGCAGCTGGCGTCCCTGAACCCTTCGGCACAGACCTACGCTTACGCCTTCGGCCTGCTGGAGCGCCTCGAGGAGGTCCAGGGCAGTAACACTTCAGCAGGCTTTGTCCCAAGTCCACCCCCAACAGCCCAACGGCCCCATGCAGATCCGCGGTTTCATGCTGGTCTTCGACTGCGCCACTTCCGATGTGGAGAGCCTGATCGTCTCCTTGGCGAAGACCTGCATCGGTGCAGCGAAAGCCGCACGACAATCCGGCAGGATTGGAGCAACAGAAGATGCCCAGCGGAGGCTGGAAGTGCTGCTGGCAAGGTTGCTGTCGGACGTTCTGCTGGAGGACCGGGGCCCGGCTGTGAGAGATGTCTTAGGCCCTAGGCTCCCAGAAGCTCCCGCCTTTGTTTGTCCGAGGCAGACGAAGTTCCTGAAGCAGTCTTGGAGCAGCTCCTGGAAGAGATAGTGGAAAGGAAGTCTCCCGGAGGGGCGATGGTCAGACAAGTCCTCACAAACTTCACGAACTTCAAGAACCAGCGAGTGGCGCTTCCCTTGAACGACTTGCTGAACAAGAGCTTGTTCCTTTCACAGGATGACAAGGCAGAGCTGTCGCAAGATCGGCTCGAGGGACTGCTGAATGCAACGTACGAGCTATACTGCATCCACCCGTCTTTGGTGGTGCGGGTGCTCCCCAACATACATGCAGACTTGCAGTGCGCGAAGCCTGACAGACGGAGGGCGATCACGGCATTCATTGCACAGCTGCTGGCACATCACCAGGTGGATTCTGACGGAGGCTCTTCCTGTGGCATGGCCTTAGCCTCATCTTCAGGCCTTGCGGGGCTCGTGGAGCGTTTTCAGGATCGCCTCGCTGACGCTGACGACGGAGTTCGCATGACTGCCTTAGAAGGGGCATCTGCCGTGCTGCAGTCCGTGGTGGCGACTGGTTGCCAGGAAGATGACCCTGCTGGGTCTGCAAGTATGGCAGCTGCAGAAAGCATCCGCACCAAGGTGGCGCATCGATGCCTGGATCCGAATGATGCCGTTCGACTCCGGGCCGTAGAAATCTGCACACACATTGCCCTCGCCTCCGATGACGGTTTGGCATTCATGTTGCCCAACTTGTCCGAAATCTGCAAGAGGATCCTGGACAAGAAGCCTCGGATTCGCGAAGCCTGTGCGCAGGCCGCTGCACAACTCTATGCGCAGCATGCCCTGCCTCACTGGCTCAAAGGTGAAGGGCAAAAAGCCCATAAATTGTGCTGGATACCTCAACTCCTGTGTGAAGCCTATTCCGTGTTTTGTGGCGCCCGCTTGGGTTATGTTGCGCAGATTGAGGAGCTCATCGAACAGCACATTTTAGGCTGCGGTGCTGGTTTGCCGCAGGACCAGCGCGCACTTGCTTTGGTGGGCCTCTGCAGCTCGGCACTCTGCGGCGCAGAGGCGGCGAAGCACGGGCTGGGCATGCTGCTGTCCAAGAAGCGGGATGCCCACAAAGCACTGCGCCGCTTTGTTCGGGCACGCCTGGGGAATGCTGCGCCGCTAGGAGAAGTTCGAAGCACAAGCCTCCTTCCGAGCGAAAGCAAGGAAGGCGAGACGCCGGCCGTTCCTTTCGCGGATCTCTTCGAAAACCTGGCAAAGTGGAGTCCCACACTGGACGACAAGTATGCAAGGCCTGAGGCACTCGGACTACACCTACGTTCCCTCGATGCTGTCCGGGATAAGACGCTTTGGGCCCATCTGGATCACTTGCTGGATCCTGATCTGCAGGACAGCACGTGCAAGATGTCCGAGCAGGTCTGTGAGCTTGACCGGCTGCTGCGAGTGCATCGGTTGGGAGAGATCGCTCCCCTGATTCGTCGAGCCCTGATGTCTACGTGGCTGCTTCCGGATCAGGTCGCCGCACTCCTGGATCTTTGGACTTCCGAAGAGGCGACGGCCCCGGACCCGGACATGGTAAGTGCAGCCCGCAGAACCGTGGGTTACCTGCCGAAGTATTTCCTGGGAGCATTTCTCCCCTTCGTGGGCGAGATGGTGAAGCTCCTGCCGGAGTGCAGTCAGGAGGACGCTCAGACCATCTTGCAAGCCTTGAGCCGACTTCAGAAGCAAGTCTGCGTGGAGGGTGTCTCGTCTCAGCTTGATGAGACGGGGCTTCCAGAGCTGCTTCTCCAAGCGTTGCATGTCATGGTCCCTCCTTTTCAAAACTCTGCACGCAAGTTTCTCAGAATTCTGCTGCTGCTCTCTGACGACTGCCGTGCCTCGGTAGTCCAGCAGCTCCTATCCTGGGCAGACGGTTGCCTTCGGGGCGGAGGCGAAGACTGCGAAGGCGGCGAAGGCGAAGGTGAAGTTGGCTCCACAAAAATCGTTGCACTGCATCTTGCAGCCGCCATTTTGGAAAATTCTTCCGACTGCGGCGAAGCCTGCCGCGACTATAACTGGAAGCCCCTTCTCGAAGTCGCCCAGAACATTCTCCTGCATCCATCTGCCGCTGGAGCCGAGCCTGAGTCTTCATTGCTGCAGCTGCAGTGTGCGGCAGCAGAGGTCGTGGCGGCAGGCAGCGGTGCTTCTCTCTTGGCAACTGTGATGCAAGGATTCCGGTCTTCCGCGCAAGGCTCCCAGGCTATTGTCCCTCTTTCCGAAACCAACGGTCAAGTCTCATCCGACGGTCTTCTTTTACATCTGGCCTGTGCCTCACTTCGAAGTTTACGGTTTGGCTGCGTGGAGCTATCAACGGCGTTGCTGGCCCAGTTGTCAGAGACGTGTGGCCATTTGGTGGCAGACGGGCGCCCTGCGGGTGACGGTGACAAGCTGCTCCATGCCCTCCAGAAGTTCCAAAAGCATGCGAAGTTGAAGATTGCAGACCGTGCCTTGGCGGCTTTATGCTGTGAGAGCTCGCCTTTCGAACAATCTGTCGCATGGAGTGCGAGAGAGTGTGCATAGCACCAGGTTTGCGACTCTGCACCACCTTGCCGTCCATCTTCTGTTTCGGCCAGAAGAAACACCGGGATGCAGGGCAGAAGATGCTGCAGGGCTGGCTGCGGACCGCCCGGCAAGGCCGGCAGCTTTCATGGCAGTTGCGAGGCTTCGTAGTATGATTTAATACAGAAGATTCCGCTGCGAGGCTCTCAACCAGGCTTGCTGGATTTCTCCGTGGCGTGCTTCGTGCATTTCCTGTCAAGGCTCAAGCGCAAGCTTTCGCTATCGGCAGCTGCGCCCCCATGATTCTCCGCTGAGGCTTCAGATCTTCGAAGGCGAGGAATCGGCAGCTGTGTCGGCTTTTCCAGAAAGCAGCAAGGCAGGGCCTGGGAACATGCATGTATGCTTAAAGTCTTCCTTGACTGTTACGCCACGAGCGCTGCTTGTTACAGGTAGCAGAACGCGACTGATGCCGACGCATGTTTGAGCATGCTGCATGCCGTGGGGAGATGAAATGTTCAATTGAGGAGCCAAGGAATTACAGAGACTGGCTCGGGGCTCAATGCAGGAACACGCGGATGCAAGATTCGTGGGTTCAAGTGGGTTGTTGACCAACATCAACAATGCAGCTTGGTTCGGGTGCTGTTCGTCTAGTCGCGATACACTGTGGAAAGATTGCTCGGGAATTGAGGCCTTCAGACCTGTGCCCTGCTCGAGAGGTGTCCAGCTTCTTCTGCGAAGCTCTGCTGCACTGCGACTCTCAGGGTGCCGAGCTCCTCGGAACGGCTCTGCGGGTTTGCGACCGTACCCGCTATTTTGTCGATCGCGAGGCGGGATCCATGGTGTGCCGGGCCTGCGAATAGCACCCGGGATTTTGCGCACGGGACCTCGTAAGACGTAAGACAAAGTCCGCCGGAGGACTGCACATCCTCGATGAGGACCGCTGCCAGCGTTCTGCGCTATGTTGCCGAGAGGCGTTGTCCCGAATTGGGCTTACAAGCAGCGGCATTGCTGCAGGGAGCAGACTCTTGGCAGCAGTTCATCTGTCCGGCTGCGTCCACTGAAGATTGGTGAATGCATCTCATCGGATCCGTCCACATCGTTTCAGGCTCGAGGCAGCATGCCCGCCCAGCTCTTTGCAGTGGACCCCGTCGTTGAGCGGCGTTTGAATGCAGCTGTTCTAAAGGATCGCCTCAGTGAGCAGGACCACCCAAGACCTTAGACGCCTCTCTGAACTTGTAGCCTGGCTGTCTGAGGGAGTTCAATGTTGTAAGTTGTAATGGCTTTCTGCCACTGGGAATTCTCGTCTTGAGTGGCAGGAGCACCAGTTGCCGGAGACGCCAGCACTGCAAGATGTGGGGCAAGCATCGGATTCTTCCCCATTGAAGACTCAGGCAGTGCTTATGCAAGTGCTGCTTGCCAGTCTGGGCATTTTGGCGTGGGTTCATCAGGTGCTCGGAGTGTCCCAAGCGTCCATGCTGGAGGATGCTAGTGCCGAGAGCCCAGCTGTCAGATTCATCGCTCTAAACCGACGCCGAGCGGTTGCTGCTGCCTCTTTTTTGGTCTTCAGGGTTTCGCGTTCGTGTGAGCATCACCTGGAACCACCGGCCTCTGACAGAGAAAGCCATCCATGCCATTCATGCCTGACAGCAAGTCCTCTGTGGATTTTGCACTCCCTCACACGGGTCGTCTGGACAGTCCTTCTCCACTGCTGAGTCACACTGTCGATGCCAGCCTCTCCTGCGCAGCGACCAAGGTCCTCACCACACCCCAACGACGGCCGAGCCTCCTGAAACGGGGCTCTGGATCCTCACCGCAGACACCGAGCCCGGGACGCTCGGCGACGTTTCTCTTTGAAGGGTGTCGGAGTTTTTGGACCTGGACATCAGATCCTGCCCGGAACGGACCTTTAATCTTGGCTGTGCAGTCCATGCCGTTCTTTCCGGGCACCTTGCGTGTTTTGCAGCATCCGAGGCAGCAACAAGCGCAGCCTCACTGGTGGAGCCGTAAGTGCCGCCCTGGCTGCGCAGTCCTCGAAGAAAGCCAAGAAGCAGCGAGGGGCGTGCTGAGGGATGCAAGTTGGGCCCCGTTCTGCTTGCTTTGCTGAGTAGTCGAGTGCAGCCTGCGCAATGCGCAGAAAGCTGATAGCAGCTATTTTCTACGTTGAGTCTACGAGTTTCGCTTTTGTACAGGATCCAGCTTGAGCCTGAGCTGGTGCTTTGGTGCTTTCCCTGGGAGTGCACTGGCTTTGCAGTGTGGGGCATCGCCAGTGCCGGGATGTTCGAGCGTTCGTGCACCAACAACTCGGATCCGCTCAAACAGTGAAAGGCGTAGAGAGAGTGACGATGCCGGCTTATGTCTGTCATGACCTGCTGCTTCTCAACACATGCCCCAGCGTGTGCAATATCTGTTCGATGGACGAGCGCTTCGTTCTGCTTCGTGTAGGCCGTTCGATAGAACTTCGAGCTCGAGAGGTGCGGCAGCATGTTTTGCGCAGCAACACTCGCACCATGCTGTCCTTGAGTTGTTGAGCGGCTGCGGAGGTCAAATATCCAAAAGGAGTGCTTACGCGGCGGGATGAACACCGTCCAGACCGTGAGCGCCGTGGGCTTACCTTGAAGTTCACGCATTTGCACTCCCTACAGATGTTTGGAGAGTCTGTGCCAACCAGGTCCATCAGCCTTCAATCGACGGAGATCTCGTTCCAGGCGCCGAGAGGCCACTTTTGCAATCTCTGCAGCTGCGGTAGTATGGTATCCGAGGACCTGTTTTGCACCCTCGCCAGGTGTCTTTACATCGGTTTCGAGGCCAGCCTTGGCCCAAATCGTCCTTGCCTTTTTGGAGCAGTGTAACAAACAAGGATCACATTCGTGCGATACCGCCGCTGGACTTCAGGATTGAGTCCCCGATGTTTTTCTATTGTAGCTAGTTCGGGGTGTCCATAGTATGCCGGCCGACCCAGCTTTGCAGAAGTCACAGCTTCTGAATGCCCTCAGCCTAAGCTTCGAAACCTCTAGCTCATTGCTTGCCTCCGAAGTGTGTGTGAGTGTGCTCTGCTCAAGTCTGGCGGCTAGATGCGAAATTCACATGTCCATGTCGCAGAACTGGATCAGCCACTTCGTCAACCTTCGTCAGACATCCTCCTTGCTACCTGATGGTCGGCATCCTCACCATTGCGCATCACGGTCTCTTCGCCAGAAAGCTCAGAAGACAAGCCCCCAAACTCGGCCTCAAGGTGCTCCATCGGTGTGACGATAAGACCACAAGGGACCACAGGTGTGCAAAGAAGATGTGCCATGCAGTGGAAGTCGGATCTAGGAGAGGCCGAGCTGCGGCGCCGCCTCTCTCAGGTGAGAGAGCTTTCGGGTGACATGGGGAAGTCTCTGCTTTCATGAATGAAGATACGGCAAGGAGACGGAGCAGCGGGAAGCTCTCTCCCATGCGCTGCAGCGGCTCTGTCGGTCGGCGGAGTTCTGCCGAGACCGCTTATCGGTGGGGAAGCCGGAGCTGCGGCCGATCCTGGACGCGCTCCGCCCCGTGGAGCTGCCTGGCAGAAGCTGAAGTCCCAAGACAACGCGACGTGCTCGAAATACCGCGAGGCTCGATCTCCAGGAGGCCTCCAAGGTGTGTGTTCTGGCGCCCACCGAGGCTTGGAGTGGTCGTTGCATGTTTCCCCAACCATCCCGGTCATTCTGTATAGCTTGTGCTGAGCCGAGCGAAACTCGAGATAGTCGAAACATGTCCCTGAGCGAGATGCCGCAGGCCGGGGCCGGAAGCTACGATGTCCTGCGGCAGTCACTGCAGGCTCTTGGAGTCTTGGAGTGGCTGAAAACAGGGTGGGGCTCAAGCCTTCAGCTTGGATCTGATCGGGTGGGTGCAGGACATGCAGCAGAAGTGCGAGGAGCTGAGTGCCAACTTGCGCAAAGAGACCGAAGCAAGTGACGTCCTGGAGCAGAGTCTGGCCAAAGCCCAGGCAGGAAGCATTGACCCGTCTTTGTAACACGATTCGTCCCGTTCTGTGCATTCCGAAGGCGCATGTGCGTCGGCTGGACGACCAGGTCCAAGCTCAGGAGTTCTGGCAGTGTACCGTTTCTATGTTTTTGGTAGTTTAGGAGGAGGTTCGGATCGTAATGGCGAAGCCCAGTCGACAGCATTGCCCAAATCCACAAGCACGCTGTGGACTGCAGGGATGCCTTGATTTCCACAGTGACTTCATATTATCACCCGCTACAGAGTCGCTCTGGAAATGAGCCTTTCAGCAGGAGGCGGTGTTGGAACTTCAAAGGAAGGAGCAGGCCTTTCAAGCAGAGCCGTAGCTGCAACGTCGGAACGCCTGGTCTTCTTTGGAATCCTGCGCTCACCTGAGGAAAACCTGGTGGAGCTGCAGAGAAGGTCCCGTTCGGAGGCACATACTGTCGTCGCCACATTTGAGACATTTTGAGACCATTTTACCATGCCCTCCCATGCCTGCGTGTTCTTGCCATGCGTGCTAGTGCACCACGTGACGTTCTGTGGACGTGCTTGAGGCAGAGGCCCGGGAACGAGAGCTTCGTCTTCGGCAAGAAGAAGTCCCGAGACAAGCGTTGGGAGCGTCTTCTTTCGGCCTTCGGCTTCTTCCTTGCTCACATTTCGTTGCAAGCTTGGTGCTAGCAGTCCACTGCTTGCAGAATCAAGGCTTTAAAGCAGCTCACCGCAAGAGAAAGTCGGACTTCTGCACTCTTGGCCGAGAAGCTTCAGAGGCTTCAGAAAGGCCTGAGGTCTGCTCAGAAGTCGCTATCTGGTGTCCGACGCTTGGAGGCATCGGCCCTTGCATGAGGGCTGCACAATGGCAACCTTAGACTTCTTGCCTATACATTATAGTGAGGAAGTGCGTTGGACAACACGGGAGCGGAAGCCCGACTCCGCGAGTACTTGGATGAAATGGCTGCGGCGGAGCAGAAGATCTGTGAGAAGCTGAAGCTCTGCTTGCTGCCCGCTTGCACTCTCAGCCACTACTAGTAGCGTGACCGGCGTGGCCCCCGTGACCCCATTGCACCTGCCCTTGTCAGGCGAGCACGGCACTCGCGGCAAGCGGGCTTGGAGAGCCAACTTAGCGATCTCCACTTGCAAACAGCTGCCCAGCAGAAGAGGCACCAGCAGGCCGCACATCTTGAGCCTGCCAGTGTGGCCCTCGAAAGTGGCGGCTTTTGGAGGAATCCTTCCAGACGGCGCAGCAGCAAGCGCTTCTAGCTGCTGGAACGGCTGATGTTCAGGCCGGGCCCCGTTTGCTCTAGGAGGCGCAGAGTTGCTACAAGGGCTACTAGTACTATAGGGGGGGCATTATGGGGGTTTAGTATAGAGTTTGGGGGCCTTAACAATTAATTACCTGATTACCTATACTATTTTCAGAAGAGTCTGAGGCACGTTCCTCTCGAGAGCTGCAGCGCCTCTCGAGCCAGCTGCAAGCAGTCAGCCGATCGGTTGCGACGGAGAGAGCCGTTGCCGTTCAGGAGCCGAACCTGAAGTTTCGCTCCATGTGCCGGGTTGGTAGGTTATCCTGTTCTATAAGTTGCCATATTATACTAATGTAGCAATTGCAATATATAGCTTATGGATATAACCTATGGTATGCTGGTTTTGCCAGGAGCAGACGCGGCGCCAGCGGCAGTGGGAGGTGGTGGAAGTGCAGCGCCGAGATGCCGAGGCAGCGCAGGAGCGTGCCAGGCCATGCGCCTTGCAACCATCATGACTGCTTGCAATATCACATAACTACACATTATATATCACCTTTGATACTGTATATTGTATGTTATATGGGTGGTTGTCAAAATTATGGTCCCTTCTTGGGTCCCTATTATAATACGGCACCAATTATGTAGGGTGCCCAACAAGGGGCCCTAATTTGACAAGCACCCATGTAAAGCTATATGTCAATCATAGATGGTGCAGTCAAGCTTTCTTCGGAGCTTCGAACTTCTCTCTGAGTGCCTGGGAAGGGTCCTCGAAGTTCCGCCTTGGTCGAATCTGGAGGCACGATCTCCAGCGACTCCGCGCTGCTGTGGGGATGGCGAGGTCGGACCTAAGCAGGCCCGGATATGGGGGCATCAGGCCTAAGTTGGTTTAGGTTCCAAACGGTCCTGCCCTTTGGGTCCTGCTGTCAGGGTCTCTCGTTTTCTCAAGCTTTCACGTGCTGCCAGCGAAGAGAATCCGAGAGTCGGCCGTGAGAGGCAGCAAGAGGCTTTGGTTGAACTTCGCAAGCAGACGCGCTGCCTGGCTGGAGCACGGATCATGCTGGTTACCAGTTTTGCCACAGAGGCCAGTGTGCATCTGAGGTGAAACCCAGGACTCTCTGAGTCTGGCCGCTAATGGCAACGAGCATCTCAAGGTTTCTGGGCGGGCTTTGTCAGCATGAGAGCTCCGTTAGACAGACGGGCTTGAGCGTCGCAGGTGCAGCTAGCAGAGTATAGAGCTGGCTCTCAGAAGGTGTTGCAAGAGGAGGCCTGTCCGCTGGGCTTCCTTTCGCCCTCGCAGCACGTTTGGAGCATTGGTTTGGGCGGCCAGGTCTTGACACGGCAGGCAATCCATGAGGAGCGCTTCCTCAGACAGCAGCGCTTCTACGAGGCTCGCATTTGCAAGGTTGACGAAGGCTGCGGCGTCGCGAATCGATTTTAATCTCTGGTTGTGGGCACCGACCTATGTTTGGCACTCGATCTGGGTTCCCTTTCTTTTTTTGCAAACTGTGTGTCCGACACCCTCCGAGTCGTTGTTCGAGCGGTCCAACCCTGTGCCGCACAGACCGACCGGCGCAAGGGCGCTGTACGAAGGGGGCGGCACCATAACCCCCCACTTCTGGAGCCTCCTGCCCCAGACACCACCTTTCAGAGGCCAACCTGGCGGCGGCGAGAGCTCGGAAAGGCGAGTTGGAGAAAGAGCTATTATTGGACGGAAGAGCTGATGGCAAAGTCCGCTCGGATCGGCCCCCCGCCGGCCTGAGCTCAGAGCACATTTGGAATAGGAGACCGCCTCCTAAGGATTCTCGATCTTGCCGGGGAGATGCAGACGCTGCAAGACGAAGTCTCAAGCTGGCGGTCACAGTGTAGCTCGTCAGAAAATGAACAGCCTCGATGAAACCACGGCGTTCTGCCATGTCAGGTAACGAGATATCCGGTGCCCGAGCGGTGTTGGAGGATGGCTTCGCCCATGAATGCGGGACATGGAGTGAGGAGATGCTTGCAGGACGAGTTTCCATGCACAAGGTCGCTCTGCAGGCGGGGAGCCCGAACACGGACACAGACACAGGTCTGCCACTGCATGCTTTGGAGGCTGAGAGCTTGGAGGAGGAGCTGCAGCTTGTCGAGGAAAAGGCGCGCCGCGCGCGCTGCCAAGTATTTGTCCATGTTTGTGCTCGCGAGATAAGATGCCTCAGGCAGCAGCCACGACTTCGCAGGCTGCAGCGAGAAGAGCAGAGCAACGGCAGCAGCTGGAAACACTCGAGAATCAGTTGTGCCGAGACTGCAACAGCTCGATTTTCTGAGAAGCTGGTAAGGGAATTGGATGAAGCTTTTGAGAATAGGTAAACCCCAAAAATATGTTATGCTCCAACAATACTATATACTTGCCCTGCTTCGTGTACTCAGCCATGCAGGCGGCAAACATGTACTATTTTCTATATACTAGACTGTACATATACCAGAGTTCTTCGACTTGCCTTCCTGCTTAAAGCGAAGCCCAGGGGTGAGGCCAAGGCCGAGCTGACGAAGGCCAAGCAGAGCCTGGCGGCCGAGAACGAGACGTGCCCCGGCAGAGATCGCGGTCCACGAGGGCTTGGCGCCTTAGGGCCTAGGGTTTCCGGTTCTGGGGTTTGGGGTTCAGGGTCTACGGGATGTAGGGTATTTAGGATGTAGGATAGGCTTAATGAAAGAAGCTGGATAGTTGTTGGCTAGGATACAAGGGCTAGGGCTGATTTTTTTCGGTCTTCAGGTTGCAGCGGGTCTCCGCAGAGCTCGAGCAGCAAACCTGCAAAGCATCTCTGGAGAAAACCAACCTGGAGGCCGCCATTCTTTGGGCCTGTGCAGTTTGTGGGTCTAGGGGGGTTTTGGGGGGCTGATTCCTAGAATTATAGCATAATATACTCCCAAACCCTATTCCAGTTATTAGGAGCGAAGTTCATGGAATGTAGAGTTGAATTAGAATTGTCATGCTTGTGATGCTTCCACGCTGGCTTCTGTTAGGCTGAGCTTTGGAGATGCCGCTTCGAGGGAGAGTCGGAACAGGCGCAACTGAGGGACAAGGCGCCTTGCACACCTTTGGCACCGGTCACTTTCGAAGAAACACCCTCTTGCAACCGCCCGTGGTCCCTCAAGTTCTGATGCTGAAGCTGCGAGTATAAACGACATGCCACCATGCAGGTTGATGCGCAGAGGCGCGAAGCAGCTTCTTGGCATGCCTGGTGACATCCACAGGCAGTTCACAAATGATAGCGTGTAGGGCAGGGGCCCAGGACTCGTGAGATTGCTTTACCTGAAACACCCACCTCCCACCCGCGACCTCCCACCTCCCATCTCTCAACTTCCGCCCACCTGGGCGCTTGCTTAGCGATACTAATGGTTCGGTAAGCGGGGGCCTTGCGGTTTGCGACATCTGTATTTCTGAAACCATCCCCGACGCCGTTGCTCCCGCTTCCGCTCCCATCCTCCCCTCCGCCCGTCTCTTTATCGCTTTGCACGCCTCTCTCTCTCTCTCTCTCGCGCTCTCTCTCTTTCCTTCTCTTGCTCTTTGTCTCATTCTCTGTCCCTTTCTCCCTCTTTGTTTGCTTCGCTTTTTCGGCACATGTATGTCGACCAAGGATGCTTACGAGGCACACGCACGTTCCTCAGGCGCTACCGAGGCGATCTTGAGAAGATTTCAGCATCGGGCCAGCATTGTCACGAGGGCGAGGGGACTACGGCTACGCTGGATTTCCGTCAGCTGTGAAGTAAATGTCCACATGACAAGAGTGTACTGTTTCCCATGACCTATTTGTCATTTTCGCAGTGGTTTAGTGCGATTGGGCCTCTTCATGTTAATGTTCAGACTCGTCCATGTTGGGGTTAAGTTGACAGGCTCGCCCGCTGACAGATGATAGCGACGCGAAAGAGATGAGCGTCAGAAGTCAAGGTGGGTTCCTGATTGACCTTTCACAAAGGCCTTCCATGAGGTGTTGCTGCTTCTTGTTTTGGAGTTGGAGTTCAGAGTTCAGAGTGCAGTGATCCGGGCTCCGCACCGCAAGCCAGAGCTGCAGACATTTGTTTGAGGTGGCCAGGTACAGTGGCTCAGGACATCAGAAGTCAAGAGTTGCTTGTAGTTCCGCAAATGGAGACTCAGCGTATCTCAGCATTCTTCTGACTTTGCTGTGCCTGAGCAAATCGAGTCGAGAATATAACATCGCACAAGCACTGCTGTGATCCACAGTTTATGCGGGGGCTAGCGACTAGCATCCCTTGCAGTATCGGTGCCTGCGTCGTGAAGACGAGACTGACAGATTGCCAAACTCAAAGCATATTCCTGCTGAGTCGCCCTGGCTTCTTCACTGATGGCAGTGGCAAGACTTCAGCAAAGCTATGTTCAGCTGATTGAATAAGCATTTCTGATTTCCCCACAATGATACGGGAGTCTCTGTCTCTCTCCCTCTCTCTCTGATCTGGCGGGTGGGAGGGATCGGAGATGGGATAGGCCGGGTGAAACTCACGTTCGTTTCCATTGGTTGAGGAAGTCCCAACGAAGCAGTCTGTTGTTTCTTGAAGGCCCAGCTTCACTTTGGTATTTGGTGCTGTGCCTGCCTACCGCCTACCTGATGAGGTGCTGGTGTGGCTCAGAATCCGCGGGGGCTGAACGGATTCAGGCCAAGCCTCTAGTGTGGCTGGTGTGAGTGTGTGTGTGTGTGTGTGTGGTTCTGCAGTGCTGCAGACAGGAGCCCAAATGGAGCACCAGATGCTCACCTTCAGGAGGGGTCTCCCGCTCCCGGAAATAGTGAAACTGCTACAAGCCTGGCCAAGTCCCAGGAAAGGACCTCAAGCTTTCAAGCGCCAACAAGTGCAAGGATTGTAGAGTTGCGGTGTGCTGGAGGAGACATCTTTGCTTCCGGCTCCGAGGATTCGCCCCTGCCCGACGGCCCCGAGCTGAGCATCTCCAGTGAAGACTCAGTGCCAGTGAGAAACAGGGTCCTCCGCCTGCTTCGAACCAAAGCTCACGAAATCGAGGGAGAAAGTGGAGCGACGAGAGATGGGAGAGAGGGAGCGCACCCCACTTGTGGACATATTGAAACGGCTTTCTTTGAGGGTCTGGTATTGACCTGGGAAGCCTGCATGTTTTCAGTGCAAATCCACTGCCATCGCTGCACGAAATCGGGCAGGGCGGAAGCGTATGCGCGGACTCCCTCCTAGCGCCACAGAGCAACAGAGAGAGCGAAAAAGAGAGAGAGAGAGAGAGATTGCAAGAATACATGCCTTCAGTGCTGTTGGAAACTATTTCTCTCGAGAGCATACATCCCACCTGATTCGTCAGTGTGACTACATCAGGCTTGAGCTTGCAAGGGGATTATGCTCGCTCCTCACCCCCCACATCCCGCAGAACAAAACATGCGGGTGGGCTGGAAGCCCGGGGGTCTTAACCGACCCCTACGCCCGAGAGAGAGAGAGAGAGTGGGTTAAAGTGTACTGTAGAGCAAGTGGAGGCACCAGGGTAGACAGAGGGCACCTGCTGCTACTAGTTACCTACTGTTATACTGTTGAACCTTTTGTTTGTTGTTTCTTGTCCTCCAATACAGGTGCACCTCACACTGCCCTCGGCGACCCACTAGTCTCACTACCACATGTGCCGACCCCTCTTTGAAAACCTCGTTTTGCTTCACAAACACAGAGAAGGGGGCACACAGTTTGTGAGGCTTCAGGGTTGAGCGGAAGGTCGTAGGCAGTGCTGCCCAGGGTTAAGGCTTCCGTTTGGGACAAGGCAGGGAAGAAAGGCTGGGGGTACAGGTTTGAGGCAGGGGCACACAAGAGTATGGGTACCCGAGGCACACACTTTGTTCACGTCATACTGTGCACTGACTTTTCTCGTGTTGCTTGAACAAGCCGGGGAACCCACACAAAGTTACACCACAGGTGGAGCGGGGGCCCAGCTTTTAACTAGGTTTCGCTGTTGCTTCTACACTGGGGCACCCGCCCACCACCCTGAACAACAGGGCACCTTTTCTTGTACAGCCGAGCCCATCCACAGAAGATAGTGGATGGGGTAGCGCACTAGCGCGGGGCGGGTGGACTGCACCCGCCTCACACCCCAAGCAAAGCAAAGAGAGAGAGAAAGAGAGCCTTCCCTCTGGCCGAGCAGAAGAAGAAGAGAGAGACAGAGCTGACGCATTGACTTTGCAGGGTAGTGTCTGTCTGGAGGGGGAAATTTTGTTGTCACTGGAGCAGTTTCAAGGTTGAGGGTTATCCTACTCATGCGTTTTGTGTTGTGAGTTCTGAGTTCAGCGCATTTCCGCCCAAGTACCTTCTGCTTCTTTAGTACAGACGAGCCTTTCCGAGGAATAACCTCGGGGGGGACCCAAGGACACCCCGCGAACCGCGGGTTCGCGTGCGCGCACGAGGGAAGGGATCTGAACGCTGTCCCGACCCTCACGCCCGGTAGAGAGAGAGAGAGAGAGAGACAGAGAGAGGGAGGGACAGAGAGAGTCGACGGGGGACAAGACAAGTGGCAAGTGTGTATTGAAATATATCATCGGGATTGCATTCTAAGCTGTTTGTGGCATGGTTGTCGGACTAGCTGGGTCTCTGAGAACGGTAATGGTTGAGGAGGTGTTTATTCACTTTTTTGGAGGGTCAATCGGATCTGTAAACCCGTAATGGGTCCCTCGGACCTGTCAGACGCGAACCGACAGCGGGTAGGCCTTCGGGCCAGGAGTCTCTCGGAGCTCCATACCCTTCCCAAGCAAAGCAAAGCAAGAGAGGGAGAGAGAAAGACAGAGAGAAAGAGAGAGAGAGAGAGAGCTCAGGCCATGCAGAAAAACCCTGCATCAAATGTAGTGTCTTGGCGCTGTCCTGTTTCTTGTATGCTTCCGAAATCGCAGTAAAGCATGAGCCAGAGCCAAATTCGAATGTCAAACCAAAGGATGATTGAAGACCGAAACCACATGGAGTAATACCAAATATTCTTCATCCCCCCTCTAAAAGCCCGTAAAAGGCGGGCGGGCCATAGTGTTCGGGAGCCCCTTAAGGCTGAGAGAAGAAGAAAGCTTGCAAAAAGGCCAAGGGTCTTTCGAGGCCCTACACCCCCTGCAAGCAAGCAATCAAGCTTGCAAGAAGCAACAAGCAAACCATGATCTATGCAGAAAAGAGACACAGATATATGTATATCTGTGTACTTCGACATATATATATATATATATACATATATATACATATATATATATATATATATATATATATATATATATATGTGTGTGTGTGTATGTATGCATGCATGCATCGATGGATGGATGTATGTATGTATGTATGTATGTATGTATGTATGTATGTTTGCCGATATGCCTTGAGTTGACTTCTGTTCTCTCTGCAGCCGCCATCCTTTTGCCAACCTCGCAGCAGGCACAGCTCCAGACGGTTCTGGCTGACAACGAGCGGCTGACACTTGCGAAGCAGACACCGGAGACATTTGCGGAGTTCTGCAGATGTGTGGCACATCCGCTCTCAGCCCTTTGCCTCTTGATCCAAGGAAGCTCCTGGTCTCACGACAGAGCGGATCCTCACCTGCTCGGCGGCTCGCGAATCTTGTTTGAGTTGATGTGCACGAGTGGCGTGCTTCGTCAAGTTTGTTGACCGAGTGAGGAACGGAGGCACGAGCGACCCCAAAATAGTTGGGAGCTGCTACTTCGTTGGTTTCCTTCCCTCGCATTTGTGCTGCAAAGTGCACTCCGGTCCCGTTTCCTTCGGGAGCAGTGTCAACCTTGTGCTCTGTGAGGGATGCTTTGGGCTTCGTCCTTGGGGAAGTTGACGCCATCCGAAATTGCTCTCTTTTGTCTTTGTTCCCTGCGCGGCAGAATGCGCAAGTCCACACAACCAAGCTTGCACACAGTTGTCCTTTCGAGAAGCAGCGCTTAGAAATCAACAGTCTGATGAGGAGCCCGGGTTCCACCATCTATGAGCCGGTGACCCCTCAAAGCGTGCGGCGGAGTGACGCGGTCGTGGGAGTGCTCTGAACACTCTTCCTCGATTGTGATCGCTTTGTCCGAGCTCGCTTGGGTCCTCGCCAAGTTGGTCGCTCCAAGCTGGTCGCTCCAGAAGCTAATGTGCTGACACGAAAAGGGCCCGGTGCGTAGCAGTGATTGATTGGCTTTCCATCACAGCTTTCGGCAGACGATGCCCGGCCCTTGCTGGCGAAGGCCCGGCTTCAGACCGGGGACACCACCGGCCTCAGCGATCCAGATCCAGAGACAGACCAGGCGGAGCAGGCAGGGCCGTGGCCGCGGCCAGGGACAGCTCAGAGCAACAAGAGGGGCTCGGAGCATCAGAGGTCACCGGCCGCGGCACCCTCGCGAGGTTTCGCAGAAGCCTCAGACCGCGGCTGATTGTTTCAGCCAGGCATATGAGGACCGCTGCAGGATGTAAAGATTCACCGAGAAAATGCCACGCTGATGAGAAAATGCATGGCTGTGTTGTTGAGAGCATGGCTAACGAAAGTCCGAGGTGCTCACGCGAGCACGCTCGGGACACGGCTGTCCTCGGCTTGACGACGCTTGTCGGCAAAGATACTGTATGTCTTGTCCCTTGGGTTTCTTCTGGTGGACTCGGCATAGTTTTTTCGAGTGCAGTGCAGAACAGGCGCCTATTTCTTCTGGGAAGCACTTTGGAACAGATGTTACATTCAGAGGTGTTCCTATCTTTTCCCTCTCCTTTCATCCCATGCTTGCACTGCCTCGCCTCTTAGGAAAGATGTCAGAAGGACAAGATGCGAACCGAGCAGTCCGAACCCCGGGAAAGAGGGACTTCGAACTTAAAAAGGTCCGGGTTCCGGCCGTGGCTTTGCCGTTGGTTAGCAACGGCCAGCGGTGAGCATGAACCTTGGCTGGACTTCGGCTAATGCAAGGAAGGGACCTGCCTCATCGCAGGAGTGAGCCATTTATGTGCGAGGCAAGAAGAAGGCATCGAAAGCAGCAGCCTCGAAAGCTGCAGCATCGAAAGCTGCGTCCAAAGCCGCCGCCAAGAAAAAGGACCACACAAAGGTCCGGTCGCGCGAGCAAGACGCAGAAAGGAAGGTGAAGCCACGCAAGCGGGGGAGCGAGGCCTGACTTTTGCTTCGGATGTCAGCCAGCGTAGGCCGCAGTCTGCATAGGCAGTGCAGAGCCTGACGCATGTCGTGGCGCTGCGCCAGGACGAAGCTCCAAAACCTGAAGCCAAGCAGGCAACCGGCCACGTTGGGGGTTTTGGCCGGAACTGTTGCGCATGCCAATCAAGTTCCGTCGCAAGCTCGAGGTCAAGCGGTCCAAGGCAGAGGATGCGATTCCGCTTATTGCTGGCAAGGCTTCATGCTTTGCTGCCAAGGCAGGACAACCCTCAGTGCCATGCTTACGCAGGCCAAGAGCAAGGCCAGGAAGAGCGCGGCAGATGCGCCTCAGAAGGACCAGCCGCTGCGGAGACTCCTGCTATTCTTGTTTGCTTGAGCTCAGAGGAGCCCTCGGAGTACGAGTACTACAGTTACTACAGTCCCTCTCTCATCTGCTCTAATGAGATGCTGAGTGAAACAGAGCTTTCTAGGCGGCGGGCTCGCCGTGGAACCGAACGGGAGCTGAGGTGATCAGGAGGAGGACAAGTCTGAGTCTTCCTCGAGCTCTGAGTCCGCATCCTAGGCTTCACTGCGGGAAACGGGTCAGGGTGTCGTGGGGTCTGGGCACTCCGGCTTGGCGGCTTTGGAGAATTCGTTAGCCGAGGTCCTCCGACGCCAGCAACGAGTGACCGTGGCTTCTCCAAGTGTAGTGTGCCGGCCGCTGCAGCCCAGACAGGATTTGCCTTGGCCGAAAGTATCCGACAGTGTGAGTTAACGACGGTCAGCTGCGAATGCGGAGAGAAGCTACATGCATGTTGTGCTTCCCCAGTCTACGCCTGGCCGTTTTCCATATCCAGTGATCCTCTGCCTGGGTTGATCCGTGTGGTCCTGGGTGACTTCGAGGGGCCGACCAGTTGCTCCGAGCTCCTTTGCTGAGTGCCCTTTCCGTCCAATCCCCGTAATGGCAGACTTTCTCATCAGACCGAGGCCATGTCACTTCTTCAGTCAATCTTTCGTCTGCGCAGTGAGGCTACCGAGCTCGCTTTTTGTTGTCCTCTACTCCGCGAGACTCGAAAATCGTGGCCGGCCCCAGGAGAACATTCAGGAAAAGTACTCCCCGCAATCTACCATCAAAGCAGAGGATCCTCGGTGCTCGGCACTTTATGCATTCAACGGTGCAGGGCTCATCGATGTTCAACCTCTTCGCTCGTGTTCTAAATGACGATTCACCTCAAGTGTGCGAAAGGTGCATCGGCTCTGCATAATCGGCGTCCAGATTCTCGATGCGAGCAATTATTCCAGACGTCTGTATCGTTGAAGCTGTAGCGTCTTCGCGCACATGCTGCAGCCAAGGATCTTGCTTTCGACTTGAGCGCGAACTTTCAGGAAGCTGCCCCCCATGGCCTCTGTGTCTAAATCGATTCGAGGGTCTTCGAGCTGTCGAGGAACAGTGTGCGACGAATTTGTCACCGATGCTGTCGACGGAGAAGTCTGAAACCATCACAGGCGAGGGTGTTGGGCATTCTCTCCCATGTCGTGTAATGATGCGCTTGCAGACTTCCGCTCATCTAAAGTACATGCTGGACGGAGTGCCCAAACGAAGGGCAATAAGATTCCAGTCCATAATGTCAGGCAAGTCAGCAGATGGCAAAGAGATGAATGTGATCCCAAAAGGAGGTGGTCACCAGTGACGATGCGATGTGTGAAAAGATGGCTTTAAGCGAGCTGCCAGGCAGCCACAAGGGCAGAGCCGAGGTGCTCAAGAATTTCAACCAGCGCGCCTTTCTGAGCTTGAGCACTTCTCTCTCTCTCTCTCTTTCCCAGAAGACGACACGCAGTCTCCGAGTCTCGAGGCTATGAGCTCTACAGCCGCTTGATGGCCTGATTATCACCGGTTCCCGACAGTCCCCACAGCGGAGCAGTGCAGAACCTGCACTAGTGTTTGCACAGAACGGGCTCTGTAATTATGTGATATAATGTGTACATTTGAGCGAATCCACGAGTTTGGCCAACAGCAACCCACCTTGTGGCGTCGCACTAAATTAGTGCTTTTTAAAGTGCTTTGCATGCAGGCAGCAATTCTGACGTCTTCTTGCTTGTCTGATGACCCCGGTCATCACGCAGCCAGGGGCTAGATCATTGTGCTAATCCCGTTCGACTTGCTGCATTTAAATGTTGAAACACCGGAGGAGGTTTTCAAGAGCAGATTACTTGATTACTTGCATGGTGCGACTAAAAAGCATTAGGCACTTCTTTTCAAGATGGCTTGCATGCCACGATGTGCCGGCCTGTTGCCTAACCATGACTGCTTCACAAGTCAGATCGATTGCGGCAATGGCAGTGCAGCGGCTTTACACCGCTGTGACTTTTTGCTGCTGAGCCTGCCGCGAGTGCCACAGTGCAACAACGCTTGCAGAAGCGAAAACGAAAAAGAAACAAGAGCTAGAACACATTATGGATGCCCACCCACGGTGGTATATGGCAAACTGACGCTGCCACAGCTTCAGAGGTAACTCGTGCTAGAAGGAATGTTTGACGGCGAACGTTTTGATGCGCGCTGGACACGACGATTTCCTCCAATGAAGCCCATGTGTTCCAACATCTTGTCTGCAGTGCCGCTTCACTTCAAGCGACGACGGGTCTTGTCAAGGTGCTGGTGCTATTGGTTGTTGTTTACACTGTTGCCAAGCTACACAATCGCTTCAGATTTTGCTTGCTTGCTTGCCTGCCTGCCTGTTTTGTGGCTTGGTAGCTTGCTGGCCTGTTTCGTACTTAGATCAGTTTCTGTTAAGCTCTCAAGCTAGGCTGCAGAAGACGGCTGAGATGAAAGGAAATTCCACTAGGCCAAGTCACGCCGTTCATCCTTTGTCGGATTGCAACTCGCAGCCCCACGACGTGACAACAACATGTTGCAATGCGGCGGCCTAAGATGAGACATCCGAAACGTGCTACTCTGCCAGATCCAGTCGCTAGACGCAGCACCACCTGCTTTGCCAAGGCCATTCTGCAGCAACTCGTTCGGAGCACTTTCAGTTGGAGCTCCGTACTCAGAGATGTAGTGCTCAGGCGGCTGTGCTGCCCCTGGGTTTGAGCGAGGGTTGCGAATAAACGCGTGAGGTTTGGCCAGGATGTGGGTGGACAACCCAGCACGTGTCATGCTGATCTTGGCGATCGCCATAGAACCCACCTCCCGGATTGCCCTCACTTTGCAGCCAGGTTTCAGATGGGATCGTTGTCTTGCATGTGTTTATGTCCAGTACCCAGACGCGGCTTTTTGCTTGTGCCTGTCATCGGCTCTGAGACACAGCTCCGGGTCTTGAGCACCAGGCATGCCCGATGCAGCTGCGCCAATCTCCAAGACGCCCGGGGCCCATCATCTAGAATCTAGCAAGGACAGCTCTCCAGAAAGTGATGGAGCATACCGCCTTAATGGGATTAATGGGAAGTTGGACCGAGGCTTCTAGTGGCAGATGAAAACGGACAGATCGTGGTACGATCCCGGAGCGGTCCTTTGGCTTCAAAACACTTTGCACAATCCGAAGTGCAAGGGGCTTGAGGCCATTGTCCGTGACCTGAGGCCTCGCGCCAATCTCGGAGCCCAGCGCTATGTTAGCAGAGATGGTAGAATCGCTTCACGGGTTTAGGACAATCTGCAGTCTGAAGCAGCTACGAGTTGCTGTCGCTCTGCGACCCGAAGCCATTTGATGATGCAAGGATGTTAATTACCGGATGTCGAAGGAATCCTGGGACGCAGCGTGCAGCAAGCAGGTCAGAAATACGATGTCCGCAACAAACTATGAAACAACTGAGCTGATCACAGAGTTGCGGCGGGCCCCTGGCGCGGAAAGCATCTCGTTTGAAAAGTTTTGCTGTCGTCAACAAGCCTCAATACCAATGTTTCGCCTCCGGCATGGCGACCCGCAGCTCGTCTATGCCGGAGCTCATAGGTGCAAACGGCCTGCTGTGTTTGCTTGACGTAGACATGTCCGTGCAACTGCAGGAGATACCATCCGGGAAACCAGCACTGGTGTGATAAGCGACGCTTGGGGAGGTGATGAGGAAGGCGGAATGTCCCATGTGTCGCCTGCAAGTTTCAAAAAGATTGCACACTGGTGGAGGCGATCCGAAGCAGCTGTGGCTGCTGGCGCCAGCAAGGGGGGCCGTTCAAGGTGAATATGTTGTCTTGGCTGATTCTAGCCTTACATGGCGTTTACACGGCTTGGTTCCAAGACGTTCCAAGCCGGGTGCTTAAGAGACAGTTTGACCTGTGCATTTACGTTTGACCTGTGCATTTACAGAGCCAAGATTTCCTGTATGGAATGATTTGAGAGCGGTTTGCAAAAGAGTCCGCCTGTTCTAGCACGTGCTGCAACGGCTGACGGGTGCTTGATGCCGAGGTTCTCCAGAAGGGACGAGACAACTTCAACCAGCCCTTGTGGAGACAACAGAAAGGATCAGGCTGGCTCTTCAGCAGCGCCCCAGCTCCAGATGGTTTTTGGCGCTTTGCCAACAGCGACGTGGAGACCTGGCCAAAAAGGACTTGTTGACGGAGGGAGCAGGCCGCACCTGCAACTTCCGCCCATGTTCTCAGGAATTGGCTGACCGGCTCGGCCCGATTCAGTCTGCGCAGCCACACGACGGAGTAGCGCCCCAGAAGGCCATTCGACAGGCTGTGCCGAATACATCCTACAGCAACAGCGCAGGTGGCTTCTTGGCAGTACTACGACGGCAGTGGTTGGCATGACGACACGTCCATACTGGCAACCTCGCCGGAACGACGATCCTCACCCTCATGTCATGCCTAACGGTAGAGCCCGAGAGCTTTGCAGGTACTGGACTCTCAGGAGAAGTTCCTGGCTGCAGCAAAGAAGCAAAGCTCTTCGGCCAGCGAGGCCTGACCCCGCCGAGTGACCCACAGCTTGGCGTAGTGCGCATTGGAGTCAATACTGCTTAGGAGCTCGCTGAGCCTTATAAACTGTCAAAGCGCATTGCAGATCATTACTGGTCATGTTTGCGTTTGGTGCTCAGCAGAAAGGCGAAGCAACTGCAAGCAGGGTCTGCCAGCTTGTAATCCCCAGTTGACCCATCCCCAGGTGGCGGGTAAGGTTAGGCGATGCCAGTGTACCGGGAACGAGTGCCAAAGATATGGGAGTTTCCGAAAATTAGGGGTACCTTACTTTGGGGTCCTTGTAATAAGGATCCTACTATTTGGGGTGCTATGTTAGGGTCCCCTTATTTTCGGAAACTCCCATCATGTGAAGCAGCTTTCCCTGGTCGGATGTGCACGAAGAGTTGACCCCGATTACCTGTCCGTCAGGAACAGCCCCCGTCGCTTTGGCTGCTTGCGCCGCGGTACCCGAATTTGCAGGGCGAGTACCGAAAGCAGGACAGCTGACATGCACCTCATTTTGGCTTATATATAGTTATAAGTTATATGCGGAGGTACGTTGGGTTATACATAGCTATAAACTGTAAGTATGGTACCCCCAAGAACAGCCCTAGTTGCGGAGTCGACCAGCAGCTTTCGGTTCCCTGGCTTGATGCCAGGAGACTCGGCGAGAAAGAGGCCAGCCCGTGTGGCGGCAAGTCGGGGGAGAAGGCAGATGAAGGGATGAGCTTTAAGCTTACCTTTGGTTAGTAGGGAATGGAGGAATGGGGTACAATTATATTTAATAATTACCATTACTACCATTCTTCCATTCCCTACTAACCAAAGGTAAGTAAGGTCAGAATGACAGCTTGACGGCCTTGCAACTGTCAAGGCTGGATCTTCAGTACGAGCAAGCGCCGATGGTTCATCACGGACAGAATCTCACGGGGCTTGAAACCCTACTTGCTGGCTGGGCCAAGCTTGTCATGCAAGAAATGCAAAGAAACGGCTGGAAGGCAGTGAACCCAAAGAAAAACAAGTTTTAAAGCTTAACTCTGGAGTTAATTGCCCCGGCATCGGGCCGTCTTGGACCCTTCAGGCCCAACACAATTAATTTGTGAGTTAATTGGCCCTTGAACGTCTGCCACACTCTACTCCATGCCGACCCTGCCATGACCTGGACTAGCTGGTTCACGAACAACTGATGCTTGCGCAGACTCCAGCTGAATCAATCAATCAAAGGCTCGTCATTGAACGTTTGGACATGGCTGCAAACATCACAAAGGAAATCATGACTCAGTTGTGTCGTGTGACATGCTGACATTCTATCCATCCAAACTGATTTTCGCTCTATCTCTACCTGAATCCAAGAAGATACCCACAACATCCCCAATTAAATCCTGATTTACCTTACAACTCGAAAGTGAGTTAGGCGTAAGTAAGTACAGCAGCACAGCCTATTTCAACAATCGACAATCTTGGGTGGCAACTGATGCTTTCTGTAGCTCGACGTGAACTGAAGAAGATCCCCACGGCATGTTCGGAGCTTGCTACACCTAAGCCCTATCAAATCACGTTGCAAGCGCTGGGTGCCACTGGTCCTTGTAACGATCTACTTATTTGGAGAAGCTGTACTTCGAATTTGCTGGGAACCAAATACATTACTAAGCGGGACGAGTACCGAAAAGTGCCATTTACGTGGCCTGGCCAGCGCAGTATTTTGTAACCGTGTTGAAATTATGCTACTTGATTAATGTTCCGGAGGAGTAGCCGGTTGGTCCTGTTTGATAGAATTCTGTGGGGGAATGGGGGGCGGTGTTCGACGAAGGAAGGAGTAGGTCAAACTTTCGTCCTACCGCAGTGTCAAGTTTGGGTGCCAAAGTCCAGCCCAAACAAATCCAGGGTGAAACTGTTCGGGGGCTTAGCCTGGAGCCACACCGTCCCTTCTCGCAGTGTGACTTGTTGACAAAATCTTGCGAAGGTATGCATCGCCTTATGAACTGCAATTTGCTGGACGATCGACTCCACAGTCCATGCTGCTCTCAGAATGGCGTTTCAAGCTTAAAAACCTGTGACACTGACACAGTATAGCTCGGAACCACCACACTGCATGCAATCAAATAGTGGTTTCCATGGGGTATCCTGGTAGCGAATGGCACGGTCTCTAAAGGAGATTCTGCTACTAGAATCGTTCATCGGACAGACCCACATAGATCAGCAATTAGCAACTGATTGATTGCTGTTTTTCAAGACCCAAGGTAGGTCAAAATCCACCGACATTTATTTCTGGATAAATTTTTTAGCTTCATGATTTTCGGCAAGGCTTTCAACAACGTGTCAGTGCGCCATCCCCAGGACGACGAAGCTGGAATCATTCAAAGTGGCAAGGAGCCCAGTTTTGGCTACAGGATGTGCGAGATTGAGTATGTGTTCAATTCTGGTATCGTTCGGCAACGAAGGTGGTGTGATGGCCTCCGTTGCTCTGCACAACGACGCCCCACCCAACAAAATCGAGACCACTGCCTGCATTCAAACTCGGAGGGGCTGGCATGGGCTTCCAGCAAGGACGCCATGTGATGCGATGCGCGATCCGGCGGCAGACCGGCATAGTAGCATAGCATACCCCAAGGCACTGGCAATTTTTCAATGATGGCTCGTGGCAACCTGATGCCACAATTCTGCTTACAGAGACTTGGCGATGGACAATGGGTGACTCTGAGCATGGGCTGGTTCAGGCTTGTATTGGTGAACATCGCAGGCAGCACCCCGGAAAGAGACTGCATACTGCATCCCACTCAATGTGAACGGGCTCTCAACCCTTCGAGCTGGTTCGGGGCGCACCCTACCCTTCCGTAGACTAAAGGCAGGCAGGGTTGGCGGTGCACTGTACTCCTTGAGGGAGCTTTCCGACAAGGGATGTATATTCATATTCTGACTATTTTGATAAGGCTAACCCTGAGCAGCTAGTATGATAACGCCTGGGCTTGTGATAGTACAATTGGCCAGGTATTCCCCGAATTGTTCGTCCTCACTGAGGCTAAACCGGTCAAGTGGTACATGTCTGGGCTGACAATCACTGGTGTTGGTGCTGGTGGTGGAGGTGGTGGTGGTCGTGGTAGTGGTCGTAGTCGTAGTGGTAGTCGGAGTGGTAGTCGTCGTCTAGTAGTAGTAGTAGCTGTAGTAGTAGTAGTAGTAGTAGTAGTAGTAGTAGTAGTAGTAGTAGTAGTAGTAGTAGTAGTAGTAGTGGAAGTGGAACTGGTAGTGGTACTGGTACTGGTAGAAGAAGCAGAAGTCGTAGTAGTAGTAGTAGTAGTCGTAGTCGAAGTCGTAGTCGTAGTCGTAGTCGTAGTCGTAGTCGTAGTCGTAGTAAGTAGTAGTAGTAGTAGTAGTAGTAGTAGTAGTAGTAGTAGTAGTAGTAGTAGTAGTAGTAGTAGTAGTAGTAGTAGTAGCAGTAGCAGTAGTAGGAGTAGGAGTAGGAGTAGTAGTAGTAGTAGTAGTAGTAGTAGTAGTAGTAGTAGTAGTAGTAGTAGTAGTAGTAGTAGTAGTAGTAGTGTTCGTGCTCTTTTCAGGGCCGTGGAAGAGCTCATGTCCACCGAAGCCGGATCGAAGCCGTCATTCAAGCTACTTTCGGGCTTTTCAGCAAAGCAACTGACTCCAGCGTTGCGCCAGATTGTGCTTCCTGATAGTGCTCTAAGGACAAGCAGGCTGAGGCGCGCCACGGCGTGGGATGCTTGGGTCTAGTTCTCTGGTGCAGAATAACAATGCCCATTAGGCCTTTCTTGTAGCGAAGCACAGAGAACCCCTCTTGCCAGGCAGAGCGCCTCTTAGCTGAGCAACAACGGGAGGCAGGGAGTCTCTTTGATGATGCGGTCCTTGCAGAGCGGCGTACAAGTTCCAATTTCGCCACAAACTGTCCAAGCTAAGCCTTTTGAGAGGCCTCGCGGAAACAGTTGCAGAGAGAGAGGTTGCCGAGCTGCGAGCCTGACGAGGCGTTGCTCCGCAGCGAAACAGCTCCAGAGCGTGCTCGGGGCCGAGGAGTGTGCGAGGTTCAGGTCTTGAAGCCTTTGGCCTGTGACTTCCCACCGAGGTTTGGATCATCTGCCCCCCGAAGCCCTTGATCCAAGGCGAATACGCACGCCAGTCCACGGCTCAGGGCGTGCCACAGTGTCGAGTGGTTTTTGGAGTTTTCGAAGCGCCCGGCAGTTGGCTAAGGCATACCGCAGTGCATCACGTCTGTGCTGTGTCTGATCCACCTACCAGAATTTGCGCCCCCCGTCACGATCCCCAGAAACTGAGTATATCGAAGGGAGGTTGTCCTCCAGGAGTATGAAGGAGGGAGGATTGTCCTCCACAAGTCACGAAAGCTAGCTCTGTGGAGCTTGCGGGAGTTGTCGTTTACCATTCACTTAGGTACAGTAGTAGAGAACTATGGACTTAATTTTGTTCTTTTGTCATTACATTGAAGTGGGGTGATGGGGCCCTCCAATTCCCCAGTGCCACGCAAATGACTGATTCAGAGCCGACAAGGGTGGTATCGTACAAGGTCGGGGGCGGCGCCTCCACTCCAAATTTCTTTGGTCCCCCCCGCCCTCCCCGCAGCTTCAGGTCCATCTGTTTGCACAGAACGCCGCCTGCATGTGTCTTTACTCGGCCGAGTGCATCTACATGGCAGGTTTCAACCGGAAGTCAATGAGGTCGGTCAAAGTACTACTGTGCGACAAGGGTGTATCTGTATGTGGGCCAGTGGAACGCAGAAGAACGCTATCATGTTGCAGGTTGAAGCTTCATAGCAATACACAGGCTCTATCGACTCTGTTTCCTTTTGTTGCCCTAGCTTTCGTGGCCGCTTGTCAAGTACTGGGGGTCCTCGGACAGTATGGGGGGAGGGGGTTCCTCCAGGAGTAACGTGGTTCTTGGGGTTTTGCTCAGGTTGCTTTTCGTCGCTGTATTCTTTGGACGCTGCGAGAACCCCCTGTAATACCTGCCATGTAGGGGCGAGCCGGACATGTTGGCGGCGCGCAGGCGCAGACCCAGAGGTATTCTCGGCGGAAGATCTTCGCGGTCTACTCGGGCCAGCCTTCGTGCGCTGGCCGCCGCCGCGGGACCAACACCTCCCCCTCCACCCCGTTCGTGCTGGGGGTTGCTCGTGGAGGACTTGGAGACTTGCTTGCCTTGCGCGAGAGTGAGCGTCGAAAACCCCAACCCCCTTCATTATTGGCGCGGCTCCATGTATGTCTGTATGCATGTATGTGTGCGCACCACGTGTGCCGGGCTTGTGGCTGCGACGTGTCGTCGGCTATGTCCTTCTCGGAGGCCAGGGAGAATAGAACGTGGCCATGCTGTTTGGCGTCAAGCCGGAGGCAGTGGTATACTGCCACTCGGCTCCGCTCAGCAAGTGGCATTCAAAAGCGCTGCCACCTTGCTGCAGCATTCTAACTGTTCGTACTTACTAGCCGCGTCTGAGGTACAGCAACGGCTTGGGTGGCCTCTGGTGTGTGGCATCCCGGATTAAACAAGCTGGGCAGTGATTTGTTCCCTGGTTTCGTGCGACGGTTGCTCAAGATGATGCTATCAATACAAGTGCAACAGGGGTAGCACGAGCCAAGGCAACCAAAGAAGCAGATGTCTGGTACCCAGAATTTTCTTGTTCTTCTATTTGCTGCTGCCGCGACTTGAATGTCTTTGAAGGGTTGTCCCTCTTGAGCCACCTGACCTGAGCTGAGGTCCAGAAGAACTTGGGAGTTCTGCAATGTTCCACTCCACACCAGGGTCGCCCCCCGCACGAGATGGAGGCAGCAATTCATCTGGGCTTTCCAGATTGAATCAGAAAGGGAAGTGCTTGCAAGTTGCAGGCTTGGCAGTATGCTGACGGTTCAAGCTGGCGCCTGCACAAGGAGATGCGTGGAAGGCTAAGGCTTCTGGGAGAGCCAGTCTCCGACGAATATCTGCCTTGAAGTTTCAGCCCCCCTGCTAGGGCTGCTAGATGCCGAGGCATCACCGACCAGCGTGAGGAAGGGCTGGCAGCACTTGCCGAGCAGGCTGGGCTCCGACCAGTGGTTCATGATGGTTCATGAACCTGCTGACTTTTCGCTGCAGTACATGTTGAGATGTCATGCAGCCCAATCAGTGAGAGCTGGAGTGCCTTCAAATCGATGGGGGTCGCTCACTGCTCAGCTCGACATCATGGATGACCGGCAAATGCCTTCGCTGCATTCCACTTCTGTCTCACAGGGTACCTCGACAGTTCATGCCGGATACGTTTCAGACGGTACAGGTCGACCTTGCATGCGGTTCTGGATGCCCATAGCCGAAAGGGGCCACGGGTGGAACGACACAGACTGGACAGCACAATGCAAGCCAAGGAGCCTTCGACAAGGTCCCTGGAATCCTTACATGCCCAGCTTACCAAGCATCTTTGTTGTTTTTTTCTCTGGCGAGTTCTGATGCCCTCGCACCTGCGGGCCGCTGGCGAATGGTCGGCACCACCATGTCTGCACGCTGGGTTGCCGTGCTGGCGGCTGTGCTGGCGATAGCTCACGCAGGCCGAGCAGGAGTTGGGCCTAGCACGAAGCACTGCCCAAACTCCTGCAAAAGAAGCTGTATTCCCAACAATGCATGCTTGTTTACCTATTCCAGCTATCATCTGGTCAGTTAGGCCCTCGCAATGCCTGTGGGATCGAGTGCCAAGGGCCGTAAGCCAAAATCCACAGCAGTGCTCGGGAAACCTGTTTGACTGGTTTACTATTTACACGCCCTACTCGTACCGTGCGTTTTGTATCTTGATACTCAGCTCGTGTTTGTCCAGATGTCTGTGAAACTTCGTTTGCAGTCTCTTCCTGCGTTTCCGAGCAACCGTGGACCTGAGCTGCAAGGTGCCGGGGGCTCTCCTCACCTTCGAGCATTAGCGCAGGCCGTGGATGTGCAAAGCGTGCAAAAGGGTCGACAGGGCACCATTCAGCAAGCACTTTACAGCACGATCCTAGATGAAACGATGAGTCTTTACATCCAGACTATCTAGCGAGAGTTCCGTGTTCTGAGTCGGCAGCACGGCATGCTGCCAGCTTCCTGCGTAGTACTCCTGGCCAGTCCGCTAGTCATTACCTATCACGCAGCAGACGAGTTCCAAAATCCTCGGGGCTGGACTTAGTCCAGCTCAGTGCTGCACATGTGCTCTCTCGTTCTCAGGAGCGCTGGCTTGCATCCGACAATGGCACGAACGACACCAACAGCACCACTGCTTCAGCAACCACCACCACGACCACCACGACCACCACGACCACCACGACCACCACGACCACGACCACCACCGCCAGCACTACCAGCACCACCACGACGTCTGCGGCGGGAGGAATCGCAGACACCAATGACACCAACGACACTGTTGACACTAACGATACCAACGAAACCAACACTACCGGGACCACAAAGTCTGCCGAGATCACGATGAATGAGAGCCTTGGCGTCTCGAAAACGTGCTTAGCTTCAGCAGGCTGGAAGAAGAGAAAATTCACCTCCCCGAAGCAACAGCTGGTTACGTTTTACTGGGGCATCGACGTATGATTTCGCGATGTGGGCCAAGTGAATCTTCGTCTTGGGAGACCTGAGGATTCTCGGACTCTCCTTCGCCGGAGCCGGCTTGCTGCTCCTCGCCAGGGAGAATCTATCCAGAGACCCCTTATAGGGGACCCTTTTTAAGCCGACTTCTGGCTCTTTTGGACGGGAGAGGGTCTATATCCCCAAGGGTCCACCTAATTCTAACTCCCACTTTTGCATGCTACTGACTAGCGGCTCAGGCTCTGCGTGGCCGTGCATGCGCTGCTTGCACCGGCCTCCTATAGACTGGACCTGCTCATGGCAGCACACCTCTCCAAAAGGACCAGTGATGCATCTCGGACAGTTTTGGGCTTGTGACCGTGCTGGGTCCCAAAGCAACAGCTACCTTCACCATCGAGAAACTCGAACATGAAATCTCTGCCCCTAGAAGATTGAACGGGAAGCAGCACCGACATAAAATATGAGATTGTGCCACCCTGTTCCACATAAACGACACAGAGAATTAAAGACAATGTCCACCAGTAGCCAAAGCATCCAGCAACCTAGCTTCCTCAGGTTGTCTTCTCGCGATTGGCTACGGTCATACAGCAGCTTGATTTGACAAGATGCTTGTTGTCAACTTCAGCTTTTGCAAGAAGAGTTCAGTTTACTTGCTGCACCGAATGTAGTTGAGCAGTTCCTCCTCCTGGCTCTGCGCAGGTGGGCGATGATAGTCTTTTTGTTCTTTCCGGTCGCCTGTATTGCCCTGGCAGCCCAGCAGGCACGATCATCAAAGTTTTGGCAAATTCGACTGACTTCAGGAAATTCCTGGCTATATATGCCGATGAAATTGCGGTTGTGCATAGATGGTCTAGCGTCGGCAGTTAAGGGTCGTCGTTGAGGTTGCACCTGAAAGTGCCGGTTTCATCTTTCCAGGTGAGTAGCGACTCTCCTCGCCTGGCATCCCTGGGGAGCTTGGTGGCCGCTTGGAATTCCCAGATGTTCCTAGGGAACTCCCACCCCTACATTGTGTTATGCGCTGAAGTAACACACGCAAGGTTCTCGCAGTGTCAGTGCTGGAGGGCGGTTTATGAGCAGTCATGACATGCAAGAGAGGATGCTGCGATGCCGGCATGTCCGTGGCAGTCAGAGCAAGCCGAACAACCAAAGCGACCACAACGACCTCAACTGAGACTGTAGCGATCAGAGCTTCTACAAAAACAAAGAACAGCACAGCAGGACCATCGGAGTTACATATCAAGGCCTGGTGATGCCGTCATAGCCAGTGGTCATGGTCATTTCCTGTTCAGCAATCAGAAACCATATCAACCTTAGGCAGAGCTATGCAAGTCGGGCATCGTCAAAGTTGTTCAAAGTATACCTAAAACAGTGGCAGACATTCACACAACTGTGTTGCAATGAACGCCGAACGCAAACAACGACGATGAGAACTGAGGCTGTGACAATTTATGCTGGCAGCATCGGTTTGGCTCGAGCCGCCGTCGACTCCTTCCACTTCAGCTGGGTTTCGTTTCTTCTCTCTTTGATCCTCGGCTCTTTTGTACTTGTAGGTGGTAGGTCTATCTTGGCTGCAACTTTGGGGCACTGTTCTAGGACTGAAAGTGCAGCTCCAATTTGATGGCTGTTGACCCGCATACCATCTAGCATAGCCCATGCCTGCGCAAATCCCATATGCCATGCTGCTCACTGGGTAGGTTCTTCCATCGTTCTGAGTTCTAAGGTTGTAATATAATCCTCATCATACCGTAGAAGTGTACCAAGCGACATGGCCCCCTGTCACCTCCGATGCAGTTTTTTACGAATTTCGACGCAAGGGAACTGAAGAAAACCATGGCCCGGGCCGCAGCTGCCAAGCTATTATAGAGCCAGCCGAAGCTGAGTCAAGAAACCATCATTGAGCCCATCAGCTCGCGTTTGCGAAGGGTTTCTATACCGAGCCACGGCGAACTGTCAAAAGCCATGAGAACGACGAGGCTGAGAGTCGAAAGAATGAGGCGCTAAACCAATCGGGGCAGAGGAGAATGAACCGATTCGTGGTGCTTCATGGTTTGGGACCATCTTGAGTACGGGCTTGTGTTTCTGTTTTGTCAGCTCGAGAACAATTCTAAGTCAGTGATACCGTTCTGTATCTGGCCTTGTTAGGAGAACAGTTGCGACACATCCAGGCGGGATTCACACAAGCCTGTGCAAAAAAGAAGATGTGTCCATGACGTTGGCCACAAAAGCAAAAAACCATGTCCTTGAATTGTCAGAATTGTCGGCCATTTGGGGTGGAATTTGGAGCTCGCTCGGAGTCAGAAGCCCTTTTGGCCCCGCGCTCTATGACTCTGAGCGTCGCTGCGGATGCGATCGAGCACGGCCACGTGTGCAGATATGAAAGAAAGAACTCATCGGAAGTGTCACTGGTTTTGTCATGGCTGTCGCGTTGCACTGCGAGCGACCAGATGCCCGAAAACCCGTGGATGTGGATCCATCTGCCATGTTGAATTCTTCGAGCGGCTCCCACATCCCGGTCGCAACAGGACGTACGATCGCTCGATGCGTGCTGCAGTGAGTGTCCGAGCGGGACGGAAGATCGGGGTCGAGTGTTGTCGTACGATCGGCTCTGTACGTATGAAGTGTTTATTGGTGCACAGGCAACGTGTTCGTGCGCCGCCGAGGCTTGCCCTCTTCTTGCTGGGATGCTACTTCTGCCAGTTCGTGTGGTGGCTGGATCCTTTCAGCTTCACCTCCGTCTCTGCTGCCCAGCTGCGGTCGACATGCCGGGTGCGCATGGTACGGCGTGACATCACGAGGCACACAGACAGCTCAGGTTGTGATGCTCTGTGTCAGCGCGGTGCCCGGCACCGCCCTGGCCTTCCTCTGTGGCAGCTGGCAGGGGAGCGGAACCCTGCTCGCCGTGCTCTCTGGAGACCAGGCTGCGAAGTTAGGAGTTAGTCTAGTATCAACACAGCACGGCCGCGCACCACAGCACGGCAGGCGGAAGCAGGGCCAGCGCCCCTTGGTAGCAGAGAGGGCAAAGGCGCTCCCCTTGGAGAGACGTGCGGCGCGTGCGGTGCTGCGCGTGTTTTTTTAAAACCCACGTGGCAAGGTCTGCACTGCCTCGAACGAAACCGAAGCGGATCGCCTTGATTGCCAGCCTTGTCATCCTTGAACTTGGAGTGCTGGCGGCATACGGTGCGGGCCTGAACACGACAGATGGCACTTGAAGGGCTTTTCCGGCTGCTTTTGTCGCAAGGTCTTGCGGTTCGAGTGCTCACAACCTCCGACGATGTTCGCAATGTCGGATTTGTTCTAGTGGCTGCCGTGGTCATCCTCGATTCGATTGCCACTCGGTCAAGCGATGTTTACGCATGCTCAGATGGCCTGTTGACATTGGTTTTGTCACTCCATGCGGGGGGTCCGGGTGATGGCGTGGCTGACGTTGAAGCAAGACAGGTTTGGCTTGTCTGGGCTTTGGGCCTCGTGACCGGTGCTGCGCAGACAGCTCTTCTCATGGTGGCGGCGCGAGCTGCCGCCTGTGTGTGGGGAGATGATTACTGGCTCCTGGGCAACTTGTCTGCCTCTTGATGTGCTGTTTCCGTAGCTTTTTGATGCCAGCTGATTAAGTGGGCATGGTGCTTGCATTCAGCCTTCGTGCTTCAAGCATGATTTTGGTGAGCTGAAGGACATTCTGGCGTGTTCCTGGCGATGGTCGTGCTGTTGGCCCACATGGTGGTCGACTCCATGATTCCGGCACCGGACAGCCCAAAGGTGCTGGATGGTGTGTTGCTCGTGCGAGCTCGTCGTGTCTGCAAGCATGAAAGTGTATAGTAGGCTTTTTTGGCAAAGGTGCGACGGCAGCGCGCAGCAGCAGATATGTTGGAGACGCTACATGCCAGCATGGCAGCAGGACCTTGTGTTTTACTAATGACCTCTTAGGGGTCGTGGTTGCGGATCACTTTTGTTTCGAATCCGAGACAGGATCAGGATCAGGCGACCATGCCATCCCGGTGCCTTGGCATTTGATTGAGCCGCCTTAGGAGGTGCTTGGAAGTCGCTTCAGTCGCTCAAGGTGACGCTGGCAGCTCCTGTGATCGCAAAGTGGAAGCAGTGGCTCCCTCCGTCGCCCGGCCTGTTTTTTTTTTCATGTGTCTACCTTGTGGCAATCATTGCAAGCCGCTAGCCACTGCTTCAAGCCTGTGAGGTCGGTGCTGCTGGGAATCATGTGCTTATTTGCTGGCGAAGTGGCCCTGGTGACCTTACGCTTCGAGGAACCCGAAGTTTCCTGGTGCAACACCTGCGAAGCGCGCCCGCAGCAGTACTACGCTGGCACCTTGAATGGATTCAGCATGCAACCGCCGCGGCTGGAGCGAACGGTCTTTGTCGTCTCGGGAGTAACCGGTCAAAAGAAATGACGAGGAGTTTAGTGATGGCACACCGAGCATCTACTGTGGTGGGATTTAAAGCTTCCTTTTTCACTTCCTTGTCTGGAGACTTCGGAACAAGTCGCGACTCCTCGAGGCGTGGCCCTGGGCGCCGGCTTGGTGTATGCTGTGTCGCTGTATGGCTTGCGACGGTCGCAGCTGCAGGCATGGCAGTGGCGAATTCCACTGAACTGCAGCTCTGAAGTATGCCCTGCGTTTGAGGCCTTCGGAAAGAAGGGGCCGCTGCTGGAGACGGCTCCCTTGGGCCTTGCTCCGAAACTGAAAGCTGGAGGTGATGATGCGAGATATGAGCACGGTATGGTTCGCAAAGGTCTCCGATGGCTAGGCAACTCGAGTGCTCAGGTTGTTCCATATCTGTGCTGGGTGGGAGTTGCGGCGTACACCTCTTGGGTGGCAGACAGCTGGGCAGTGTCTATGCTGCACTCATGACCTCAGACCCAGTAGACAGCGATGCAGGTCTACTAATTTGATGCCATAAGATGGGCAGCTTTACTGTGGAGAGTTTGCGCTTCAGGTCCTCGTTCACGTTAGCCTCCTGCCTTTGATTCTGGGCTTATTCTTCTCCGCACATCATCGCTGGGTGGTGGATGACTTTCACTTGACACCGAGGCTACTCGAACCGAGTCATAATTCGTCTGTCTCGGGTTCAGTCATGCAGCGAATTTGCTGGAGGCCACCCGGCACAGCCAAGATCGCCCCAGAGCCAAGTGCCGGAGGCTGACATTGATACTTCGATGTCTCCAGGATTCTAGCACATCGAAAGTGAACTACAGGAGGACACTCTTCTCTTGCAGAGTGCAGATGCTGCAGGTACTGCAGGCGAGCCAGCGAGTGATGGTGGGACAGCTGCTGCCGATCCGGCTGATCCGGCTTCCAGTGGACCTGCAGGCGGTTCTTCGTCAAGCCTTGGCGAGGACGCGCCAGAATTCAGAACTTGCTCAATTTCAAGCAATGCCTGGCGTTCTCATGGCCTGAAGCAGGATAAGCCGAGTTGCTTGGGAAGGGTGCCTTGGACGGTGCGAATATGGCTGATGGCACTCCTCCTCGACATTGCTTATGTCCCAGCCCGAGCGTTTGTGCGCGCCACGTGCTTGCCATGCTGCTGCTAACTGCCGAAGAGCCTCTCTGAAAGATTGCGAGCCACGCTACATTCTGAGGGCGTGATCTTGCACTTGGTGTCGGAAATTCGCTTCCGATGGGTCGGCTGGAGCATCAGTGGCGGAGTTCTTGTCCTGGCGCTAACCTTCATGAGCAACCAGTAGCTTGGCAGAGCGGTGGTTCAGTTGCAGTCTTGGGCTCTAGTGACTTTACTTAAGCCGTGGCGCGCACTTGCATCTTATGGCGGCGTCATGGTGCCTGCAAGGATGTGGTTTGGCACCTTCCAGCTGTACCCAGAGCAGCCCATATTCTGGGGATTCATTGTACCATAGCTGCAGCGCTGCTTCAAAGTCTCTTTCCTGCAGCGTGGCAGCACAGGCGCTCATCCTCCTGGCTTGGGCTGGTGGTGTCTGGTACTTTGAGAACGACATGAAGGCAGGGCACTGGGGCACCATACTCCGCTCCTCGGCAGAAGTCGCAGCACACAACTCTGCCTTGCTCTGAGGTGGACAACTTTGCGATGGTTCTGCTCTGCGTCGTTGTCCTTTATCCGGCTGTTTACGTGGCAATCCTTGCGGTGCAGGCACATCCTCCCCTTTTGCGAAAAGCGAACGAAATTTGCACTTCGACCTGCAGGTTCTGCGGGATGCTAAATGGAGTCCCAAGGCGCCGCCACCCAGCGAGTAGGGCTATTCCGTGCCGTGGGGCTGTCGCATTGTCACCCTGGTTCTCGGAGGATGCTTCGACCTTTCGTTTTGTGCGGAATGCGCTCATCTTCAGCACGGTGGCTTGGACATAGACAAGAACGAGCTTACTGATATCTCTCAAGGAGTTAGCTTGTTAGCTTGGGCCTTGGGCTATGAGGTCGTCTACTTGGCCTTCCTTGGCGCCTTGGCCCTGTTGAACTGGGCTGCCGCACTTGGAGGCTTCTGCCTGCTGCTGATGGCGGCCATCATCGGCCTGGCCTTTTGGAAGTGGTTGCGGAACAATCGCTACATCAGCTACCGAGTGACTCTTCTGCAAGGAGGCAGCACACAAGCGGCCTGAAGAGGGCCATGATGACAGGTGAAGCTCGCCAGCGCTATCGCCGTGGCCTTCTGCGTCCTAGGGTCTGCCGTTGGAATCACCTTCTACTTCCAGAGCATCTTCGGAGGCTTCACCACAGCCGCCTGGATGCTCTGGACTCTGGAACCCAACCCGGAGCTTCACAGCGGCGGCTGTGCATCGCTGTGCCGTGTGAAGGTCTGCGTCGGGCTGACGCTGTTGCTGGCTGGTGCCGCCGCTTCGGAGGCCCGGACCCCGAAGCTGCCACAACGAGACTTTCGCTCAATCTCGATAGTTCCAGGTCTCAGATGCCCAGAGCCGAACAGCTTTGGAACAGCTTCGCGTGGAGTGCAGCCCCCAACGGATCTCAAGAGAGAGCGCATGTTCGGATCACAGTCCACTGGCACACTGCAACTCCTGCTTCTCCGAGATCGTCCAATTTTGTCTTCCCCATGTTCCGCTTCCGGGGCGGAGAACTTGCCAGGGCCCATTTCGACATATCATCAACCATGCAGGCCAGGACATTGGTACTAGTTACTAGTAGAGTCTGCCTCCATGCTTTTGGATGCTTTCTGTTCTCCGTTGCAAGTCATGCTTGAGAGTCCAGTCTCACACGTGGACTGGCGTTCGCGAGGCTCTGGGTGTAATCTCGGTCTGGGGACTGGTGGCCGCCGTGGTGCTGGATGAGCTTCCAGCCTTGGGACTCTTGAATCAGAATGTGTTAGAATTCGGGAACTCAAGCTTGTGACACTGGGTAGGGAAGTAGCTCGTTTACGGCAGACGAAGGCTGTCCCGCCAAAGTAACCAAGGAAGCTTTGCTAAAGCATCCCATCATGCTTTCGGCGCCATCTTTTTGGACAGATTGCGGATGTCATATCTCCGAGTGGCTTTCTCACGAATCCTGCAAGTGAGGCATGGTCGTGGGAGTGCTTGCCCTTATGGCGATCCTCATCCTGAGACTCGGCGGAACCATGCTCCAAAGCGCAGGACATGGTGGAGAGTCCCTCCAAAAGCTTGAAAAACCCACAGCATGGAGTCGCCCTGAAGCTCGAATCACAGCTGCGACCGCGCTGATCGAAAGATGTACAGCGGCTTCTTGAGATCAGATGTAGCCAGGGCTTGTAAGCTTTCTGTTGCCTCAGACTTCCTTGCCGTGCCTGATGGCCTCGGGATGCCTTGTAAGATCATGTCGTCGGTCCAATCAGCTGCTCCTGTCTACGAATTGACGCATACGGCTTTCCTGGCCAAGTAGAAGTTCTCGCAAGTGCTACAGCTGCTACCAGTACAGTACAGGTTCTCTTGCTCAGGTGGGCGCACCTGGTGGCCAGGGGTGGCCAACGCCGGGCCCTGGTCCTCGAACAGCCGCGAGCTAAGAGCGCCTGAAGACTTTGAGACTCGGCTTGGGCCAGTGCAACTGCCAGGCTGCCTCAGGCACAGCTGCTGGCAGCCGCGAAAGAGGCGCTGGATGGAGGCACCGGAAGCAATCCCTACAATGGCCTACAGTGTGGCAAGCGCAAGCTACATCCCGGGCTCGAGCACATGCTTTAAGACATGCACAGATTCCACTGCTAGCCGCCCACAGCGACACAACTTGCAGGCTCCTGTCGAGGAACCTATCACCCCGGAGGCATTACTGTAGGGCTCGTGAAGTAGTTGCCGTTGGGATGTCGCTCCTGCAGCGTGCCGCGGCCGGTTTCTTCAGGCAGAACCACTGGCCGATCAAGAGCAGCGCACGAAGCTACCTCGTTGATTGCTCGAAGGTCTATGTGAAAGCAGACAGCTTCGGCGGGGCTGGTAGCTATGCAGCCATACCCATCCGAAAAGGAGAACTGGTGGAGCGTGGCATTGTTCGACGCTTGCCCGTGGATGGGAATCACTGTCCATATGTGTTCACTTGGAGCGAGGACAAGACCGTGTGGGCCAGCGGCAGTGGCTGCTCCGTGTTTTACAATGCCTCGTTGGACGGCAATGAGAGCACGGAGATGAAAAGGTTTTTCGACGAGGATCGATTCGAAATTTATGCCCTACGTGACCTGCAACCGCACGAGGAGCTCACTCACCTTTACAAGAGTATGGAGTGGAGGGCGTGCTTTCAGGATCTGCGGCAGCCGGCGAACTCTTCAGAGGCAACTGTCGGTGCCTTGGAGCCAGGCGAGGAGAACCTGGTCGACTGTTCAAAAGTCGAGGTTCGTCCTGATGAACATGGTGGAGCCGGGGTTTTTGCAGTCGTGCCTATCAAGTGTGGCGAGCTTGTGGAGCGCGGCATCGTGCGGCGCCTGCCGGTGGATGGTAACGTGAGCCCCTACGTCTTCACTTGGAGCGAAGACAAGACCGTGTGGGCCAGCGGCAGTGGCTGCTCCGTTTTCTACAATGCGTCCCTCAGCGGGTCCGAAAACACAGAAGTGGTTCGCCATTTTGACCAGGACCGCTTTGAGATCATCGCCCTTCGCGACATCGAGCAAGGAGAAGAATTGACGCACCTGTACAAAAGCATCGAGTGGCGCAGCTGCTTCCGGGACCTGAAGGCACAGAGAGATCGCAAATAGGAACCCCTCGATCAAGCGCTCTCGAAAAGAGCTGCCCTCATGTTGTGTGGCGATGCGGCAGGCTTGCCAGTGCTTGTTATCCCTGACTTCGCTGAACTCGTCGCTTTGCGCTTCGCCCGCTGGGGCTCAAGCAGTCTCAAGCAGAGGGAGTGGGGCCGGCGAAGGATACCCAGACCCTTCTGAGATTCCAATTGCGAGGTCTTCAACCTCTTGAGCCGTCTTTTTCGATAGGGCTGTCCCACTGTTCTTATCCGCCGGTCAGCCGACAGCAGCTCTAGCAAAACGAGTTGCGGCATTCATCCATAGACGAAGCCTCCAGCTCCCGTAACCCGCCAGGCGCCAAAAGACTCCAGCCACTCTCGCCGCTCTCTTCCGTTGCCCGCTTTGCAATGAAGCCGATCCACCCAGCGCCTACAGCAGGCCACCGTCTTTGGAGGTGCCCAAAGGTACAGCACATACACGGTACCGCATGTTTCCCGCTGGGTTCGGGGAAGATGCCCTGCCTGCCATTCTGACCAGATTCGGTGTCGCCACGTCTGATGTTGACCCGAACATTGTGACCACCATCCAGCAATAGATGATTGGCAGTGCTGAGAGCAAAATCCGAGTTCTCAGCTACTGGAGCGCACATAGCACATGTTTGGGTGATTTTGTGACGAACCCGAGGGTTCAAGATCGTGTCCAAGAAGTTTCATGCACCGGCAAGGCGAGCTACAAGACAATCGAAGCCTGGACTGAATCATGTTAGGCCAGGGCCAGGCCCATGCCGTACGACCTGGTGATGATCCTGGCCAACTCGTTTAAGAGCCTTCGAGATGGCATTTCCAGCCGGCTTCAGATTTTGCAGCACTGGGCTGGACACCGCTTCACGATATCTTGATCAGCTCCTGGAGGTGGAAGAGCCACCCTCTACTTAGCAGCACACTCCAGAACTTTCAGGAAGCTGACCCGAGCTTCGACAATGCCGCCACTGCCCGCTAGGGGAGATTGGAAGGATATCCGTTGGCAAGCTTGTGCCGTGCTGTGAGACAACCGAGCATGTGACACAGCGCGTGCAAATGAGCTGCGTGGAGGTTGCTGGTTAGTATGTAGATTGCTCATTGTATCTGTAGTGGCTTCCTTCAAGCTCCTGCAGCTCTTCACCCTAGTTGATCGGTGGTCGTGAAGCCTTGCCTGCCTGGTGCAAGTGCGAGAGCGCAAACGCCAGCGATGGTCTGCCAGCATCGTATCTTTCCATACAGCCAGGTCTGGGGGGCGCCAAGGTCGCTGACACTGCGAGCAGTGAGAGCGACAAGGACGGGCTTCGCTTCCGTGACGGGCTCTTTGATCAGGGCCGCCGCAGCATGCGACCGCCTTTGCCCAGGACACCCAGCAGAAGCTCATACAAGCAGTTCAGGAGTTCTCAACCGGATGCAAAACCGGTATGGACGAGTTCTACGCCCAGGCGGGAGATGCAGATCCAGCACTTCTCTTGGCGTCTTTTTCGTGCTTCCGATCTCCAGGTGAGTACGGCCTGTGCTGGACGTTTCCACACCTTCCCGCCAGTCGCACTGTTTCAGATTCTGAATGCGACGGTGGGCCTTTGTCGCAAAGGACGGACGCACAAATGGCACAGATGAAGCAGCTTTTGCTGTGTGCTGTGCACGTGTGTGGGTGTGTGCCCCATGTCACCCTGATGAACTGACGGACATTTCTGCATTTCTGCAGGACAAGGCTGTGTGGCTGACAACTCTCCCGAGCAGCCACGCGACGCCCACCAAAAGCTTCTGAAGAGTGCAAGGATCGGCTTCAGCGTGCTTGTCCAATGGAACTTCTGGACGGTTGGCTTTGCTTGGGTGTGTCTTTGTGTGTGCAGCTCAGCAGGAAATGGCTCGCTGCCGTTTGCAATCAGCAGCGCTTCGATGCACGTCTACAGTTGCTCAGCTGCAGAATGACACTGTCGCACCGGTCGTCGTTCAGGAGTATGACGACCACGATGACGACTACGACGACTATTGGTGCTAATACTTCCGCTACCGCTACAGCCACCACTACCACTGCCCTGCCACTTCACGGCAAACACACTGCCACTGCAACCGCTACTGCGATGACGACAACCACTGCTTCCACCGCCAGCTCTGCCGCTGCTGGTCCCACTGCCCCTTCCGCTGCGACTACGACTCACCACACCATTATGAGATTCTGATGCCGATATCTTGAGAAGAAAGTGTACTATGAAAGAGCTGAAAGAGTAAGCTCACGTCGTCGTTTTTAACGTAAGTGGTTGCAGCAATGGTCACCTGTGAGTTCCATTGGAGACGTCTTGAAACTCATCTTTGCGAATGGTACAGCAACCACTCAACGTACATCAGGGGTATTCACAAGCATCATGCTGATAATCAGCAATGGCGGAGAGAGTGCTAACATCTGCCGTCGTCCCAAGCGTGCTGCTTGCTAGTAGAAGCAGTGGTGACGGCCACTGTTCCCATTGTCACCTCAACAAGACTCATAGCGTTATGAGGTCAAGACATCGTACACTTCCGAGTTGTCAGAGCGTCAATCCTGCTTTCCAGGCTCTGCCTTCTTTCGGCGCAGATGCAGCAGATGTGGGCGAAGGAATCTGAGTTCCGGGCCTTCCTGGAGAGTAGAGGCGATCTCCATGTCAACAAACATAACATGGAAACGAGGAAACGTGACCTCACAGGGATACTGAGGCATCGTGTGTCCCTGAGCCTCTGACTTGCTTTTACCGCGGCTGAGAGGTTCTGCGGCCAAAGGATTGACAATGGACGACTTCAAGCTGCTGCGGGTCTGCAAAGACGGGGATCCCGCTTGCAAGGCTAAATCTCGTCATGTCCGTCGCTCGCAGCATCTCGCAGCCATGGAGACCCGTCTTGCGACTGAGGCTGCCAGAAGCAGACCGCAAAGAACTCGAGAAGTGCTGGAAGGCACCCACACGACTTGTTGGGGACATGCTTGCGAAATCTTGCGAACCGTTGTATCCTGCCACTGACTGCAGTCCCCGCTGATGTGACCACCCGGTAAATCGACAGCCAAACTCCAATCAACACCGCACGCCTAAAGCCAAGTGGAGGTGGTGGTAGGCTTTCTTGCATCCCATGAACAGAAATGGCACAAAGCAGAGTGGGAGGCGTGGCTCATTGGTCTCAACCCCAGCATCCATTGAACACTTACTCCCTTGCTTGACTTTGACACCTGGGGTAGCGCAGAACGTGGAAGTGTGCTTTTGTTTCAGGGCTCCCCTTTCCTGGCCAGGAGTGGAAAGAGGCAGAGGCTGCGAAGCAGCGACTGGAGGATGAGCGGCGGAAAGAGGAGGCGGACTGTGAGACACATCTGCGAGGCAGCGAGTGACGATGTTTGAGTCTTCAACCACCTTGGTGAGGAAGAGGCTGCTAAGCGGCGATTAGAGGAGCAGCGGCGGCGTCGAGCTGACGCGAAGGAGGCTTCCATGCAACGTGGTTTGATGTCGACCTTTTCGCAGATTCTTTCTGGGAGGCCGTGGAGAAGCTTGTCAAGGACCAGTGCGGCGACATCGAGAAGCTCCAGGCGGATGCACTGGGGGCATCCACGGGCGAGTCACAGTCATCTCTGCAGAGTCCACGCAAGGGGACGAGGCTTTTTTGTCAGCTCCCAGGCTGCTGTGAATGCTGCGCTGGGAGCTGGTGTGCCCTTTGATTCGGTGGTGGCAGAAGCGACCCAACGAGTGCAGGAGTGGCTTCGTGGCTTCGCTCGGGATCCTAAAATGTAAAACCCAGGGGAAGTTGCATCTCTTAGCTGAATGCCTGCAGGAGCTGCGCAGTGCAGTGGAGCTCCTGCAGAAGTCGCTTGCCATCGACGTGGCTTGGGTCGCACGGTGTGGCATGCGAGCGAAGCTTCTTGCAGTTTACAGTTCAGTAGCTGCTCAGGCTTCCAGCGAGGCAGCCGTGAAAGAGCTCCAGAATGCAGTGGAACACGCGGAGGCGGCGAGTCTCCAGAGCTTCTCATCTATACTAGCCAGAAGCAGGCATGTTCCGGTACTCAGATCCTTGACTTGGTGAGCAGTTTGTTGCTGCTTGATTTTGGTATTCCGTAAGGTGACCTGATCCAGAAAGCGAGGGACAAGATCACCCAGATCCAGGGGACACTGTCAGCTGAGGAGGAGGCAGAGAGAAAGCGCAAGGAGGCAGAACGGCTGAAGAGACATGGCCCGCACTGCTCTACCCGTGGACTATCCGAAGTTCTAGGGCATGGCGCTGGGCTTTTGTTTTTGTCCCTCTCTGTTCCCCGTCTCCGGCTTTCACCTGCTAAGCCACGAAGCCCTGTCCAGTCCGCTAGGAAGGTGGAGATGGCACCCAATACGGGCTTTTCATCGCTTTGCACCTCCAGCCGTAGCGGTTGCCGTGAGCTCTGGTGCAAGGTGAGAAGGCGTGGGCGTAGGTGCAGGTAGCGGAAGCACAATGTCACTCAGGAAGCTACAAGAAGAGGCCAAAGAACGACGGAGAAAAGCCGAGGAGGCGCGTTTGGCAGAGTTCAGCTTCCAGTGAATCCTACGAGGCCCTCCTGGTGAAGTTCCGTAGGTGGCATTCCAACACTCCCATAGTATGGTAACCGTCGGGATTCTGCCGAAGCTGTAGGCCCGTGAAGACGACGGCACGATGCGTTTATTTCCTGTAGGCCGTCGTCCGTGTGTGTGTGTGTGTGTGTGTGAGTGACGGCAAACAGGCCTTGGAGTCTTCCGTCGGCTCGGCAACGCTGCGTAGGTGTAAAAGTGTGGTCGATGGACAAAATATTTTGCAGCAAGATCTTTTCAGCCAACATTGCCCGTGTTGTGCTGGGAACGGGAAGCGAAAGCAGAGGGCTTACAGCGAGGTCGGGCGAGCATCATTCGAACACCGTCCATCAGCTACATAGTGGTATGCTTGCTAAACCAAAAGAAGATATACAGGAAGTAAGGTGAGTACAACGTATGTATATATTATGTGTATATGCACATACACACCCGCATCAGTCATGGTATGCACGTGCATATCGTTTTCATGTTGCTAGCAAGAGTGAGAATCTTTGCGTACCTAGGTCTGTCTTCAATCGTGTCAGGGAAGTCTAGGCAGTTTCACCAAAGAGTCTACCACAACCGCAACCATCACCACGATGGCTACTACTATGCTAGCTTGACGATGGCACCTTGGACGATGACAACGACGATGACTTTTCCTGCTACTATACCCACTACTGCCTGGCGGCTTTATGATAGCAACACTTGCACGAGAGGTCATAAAGGTCATCATGGCCCTAACTGAGATGCTCGAGCTGCCAGCAACGGCTAATCAGTGGAGCAGTCATGCTTAATTCCAGGAGCGCCGAAAGAAAGAAGAGGAGGACAAATTGAAGAGGCGTGGGCTTGAATATTGGCAGAGCGACACATGCTTCGAATAGCTTTGCGGACCTGGGGGCATTCTAGCATCAGAGTTATTCTCCACCATGACTCATGGCAAAATGCTTGAGACATTCGCATGTGTCCCTGCGGGCCTGCGGCGCCTCCTTGCACAGGGCGGGAGCACCGAAAGTGGTGGAGGCCAACATCGACTTGCTGAAGTTCGCTCGCCCAGAGCTGTTCGTTTGGGGTGCCCGAAGAGAGCCCGAAAGTAGCCCGCAGCGAAGCACGAGGCACTCCAGCCAAGCCCAGCCATTCTGCCGACAAATATGCAAGTACGCACGAAGGCATGCAGGTACGTAGGTCTGTACGTCGGTACGTATGTATGTGTGTACGTGCGTAGAAATGTAGGTATCCGCGAACGTAGGTATGAAGATGCGCCGGTATGTTTATGTGTAAGTAAGTATGTACGACTCTGTCGAGAGCGAGTGCCAAAAAAAAGTAAGTATGTATGTATGTAGGTACGTACCAATGAATGTATGAAGGTATGGATGCATTATGCATTATATATATACATGTGTGTATAGGTATGTTATATAGACATATGCATGTGTACACATCATCAGGTGCCTAAAGACAACAAAGATGACGTGTAACTATTGCAGGTAGAAGACTCGCGTCGCAAGGACATAGATGGGATGGTTTGAAAGGCCTGCTTGCCAAGTTCATGCAATCATTCACAAAACTCGGAAAGTCTTCATGTCATCATGTACCTCATAAGCGATGACATGTCCGTGAAACATCTCTGAACGGCGCCCTTCAAGATAGAGGGTGGCCTGATGATGAACGCAGAAATACTCGTCCGGAAGCACACGCGTGTGTTAGAAACGGCTGTATGGATCAAGAGCTTCTGAAAGCAATCATAGTCTGGATGCACAAGAACTTAGCATCCTTGGCAAACAGACCGATCGGTCTGTTGTGTACTCCTTTGTAAGAGCATTGCAGTGCGGTTTAAAGCAGGGTTAGACGCAGGAGTGGATGCAAACTCAGTTTGGACTTTGCAAGCGCAAATCAACCAGTGAAGCAATGCTCATCGAATTTCACCGCAGGCAAACGGAAACTCAGTACTACTATTCAACAGATCGGGCGACTTTATCAGGAAGCAGAGTAAAACTCTTCTGGCGCAATGCCAGCAGCACGAATCGCTCAGACACATCTCCCACTTGCCCAGCCCGCGTATTGATCGTCAGGCTACCAAAGCGGTGCATCCTCGTACAGATAGTCATACCGCGCGGAGAAGGGCGAAGATACGACTGTTGGACCATGTGTTATGCCCAGTTCTGCAGACCCTCTGAATCCAGTAACGTTGGAGGGTGACAAGCATCACCAAATCCAGTGCACACCCATTGGACGGGCAAACCTGCTCACCAACAACGGACATAGAGCAGCTGTGTAAGCTTGGCTATGTGCAACACGTCAAAAACTCAGAATAGGCAAGAACCTTGTAATCAAATAGTTCACCCCCAGGCCACGGCCTTTCGAGAAACTGGCTCTTCGTGCTCGAACTCGAACACGGCGCATTTTTGTCTTTACTGTGTCTAGCTTCTCGAGCATGTGTCGATTCTGTGCCTGTAATTAGCATCCAGGTCACGATGTTTCTTGCACCTGGCTATGGTTTGTTCTGGTATAGGGTGTCAATTGTGTCCGTGTCGTTCCTTGCTTACTGGGTCATTATATGAGTGTGACAGTACTGTAGTACCCTGCCATCTTCATCATATGCATGCAAAGCACCGTCATAGGCATGGCAGGTAGGTGACAAAAAAATACCATGCACTGTTTATATATACATAAAGACACACACACACACATATATATATATATACACATGCACAGGCCTTATAGTGCCTTTATGTGCTTGGCATGTTTCTGTTTGCAGGGGTTGTGTTTTTCATCCCGGCCTGCACGCACCCAGGTTAAGTCTTGATTCCGATTGTGTGCTTTGGGTAAGGGCACTTATGGCCTGAGATTGTTACAATAAGTTTGAAGGAAGTTGCGGCGTGTAAGGTCCGTGGTGGAGAGAAACGGCGAGTTCACAGACAACGTCTGGACGCCAGAGGCCAGGCTCCCAACCACGAAGCAATCTACAGCCTCGCCAAGCATCATGCCCCGTAAGCCCCAAAAACGATCGTAGACGGCGATTGCATCTAGTGCGATTGTTGCTGGAATTGGCTCTACTGCACTCAAGTTCATAGGGATACGGATGGTCCAACTTTCGAGCTTCTACTATGTATATGTATGAATGTACGTATGTACCCATGCACGTGGGTCGATGTGTAGGTGTGCATGTACAGTATGTACAGGTCAACCCCGCCTGCCACCTCTATGGATCCATGGTTGGTTCGCTTGCACGTGTATGTGTGTGTATACATGGGCCTTTGCTGGTGTTGGTGTTGGTGTTGATGCTGGTGTATATGCACCCGCGACCGCCAGGGTTAAATGAGCACAGGGGGGCAAACGAAGCTATGCCTGAAGGTGGAAGTGTGCCCTGACCACTAGCAGCATGTACAGGCAAAGAACCTGCCCTGATCAAGCAAGATTTCCCTCGAAGCTGGTAATTAAGATTAGTCTATCTAGTGACTCTGGTGTTCGTGCAAGCGTGTGTCTGTGTGTGCAAGTGCGTGTGCGTGCATGTTTTGTGTGTGTGTGTGTGTGCGCGTGTGCATATGGGTGTGTGTGTGTGTGTGGTTGCTTCACTTCTTGCTGCAGCACTTTAGCATAGCAACATGTTTGCAACAGCAACACCAGACTGTTGGTTTGATCACATCTGCGGTGTCATACACATGCAAAGACTTTTCTAATACTTGTAACATGCACTGAGCAAGCACATTAAATGAATGTAAACTGTAACCTCCCCGTACAAAAAGCACATGTCTGAACAGCTCGAAGCCTCCGTATGAGCTGCGTATAAGTGTATCTAAGGGCCAGCTAGAAACACTGTCAAATGCAGTATCGAAAATACCCGCGTGCTGGCACAAACGACGAGGCAGGTGTATGTGCTTTCCTTCGACACGTGTCACATATCCGTCTACCCGCGGATGCGTTTATGTATCTGCATATGTTTTCGGGGAACAGTGCGCGCACACACACATTCACACGCAATCAAAAGCAGTATATAGATCAACGTAACGTATGCATATATGAATATGGCCATATACGTAGAGTGAGCTCGAGGGTAGAACATGGTATAAGCATGACGGGCAATGATGGGTGATGGAATGCCCCATCCTTTATCTCACGTTCATGAGGATGTCGAAAATTGCTCCACCTTTCTACATGCGCAGGTCTATGTGAAGTCATGCATGCATCAACATAAGCAGCCTGAAGTTTCATACTCGGGGCCCGAAAACCGCATGCAGGCCCCCGAAGACCGGCCCCGGCGCGATTGCAGATTTCCGGCATGATAGGATGCACGAGTGAATCCTGTGGGCATGGGGGTGAAAGCACAAGTACGTCTCGCAGCAATCAGTTGCCTCCAAGTGCAAATGTGCAGAGGCGATGGGCTCGAAGGCGAACAGCTCCTCGTACAAGCATCACGCCTGCAACATGCTGCCACACTTCGATTTGACTTGCAAGTTTGCAGGCCTTCTGACTGGCAACTCCCTCTGACCCTAGACTTTACAAGTGCAACACCGAAGCGACACGATCCGCACTTACTGAATTCTGCATGCGTGATGTGGCAGATCTTAGAGGCGTCGTGACGCCGATGCAATCACCAGAAGTAGCAACATGAGCGATCTATAGCTGAAGCGCAGATGATATAACATCTTGCAGCCATTGAAAGCGGCTTGAGTTTCCAGACCCCGCTTACGCAGACGCAGAACCCCGTGCCGACACCGTAGTCTGCAGGATCGTGCGGCTCCGAAAGATAGTCGGTGACGAAGTGGCTAGGCTGCAAAGCCTACAGGACAAAATCATTCTGCTCGCACAAATTACGGGCCGAAGTGCACCGTCGGGAATCCAGCCCAGACGCAGTCTTGCAGACTTATGCTCGCGACGTGAACATCGCGTGAACCGACGGTCGCGGTTCCACAGCTACATCGATGCCGCAAAACGGTTTCAGGTCCAGCTCTTTTTGGACGGCTTCAACCCCAATGATATACACCAAGGACGGCTTCGATGTAACACATCGCACGAGCATTACGAACAATGTGGAATGACAGGAGAGCTGGGCGACTGCTGGTTTCTCTCCGCCATCGCATGCTTGTCCGCCAGAGACAAACTGGTGGACAAGTTGTTTTGACCTTACTGCAGATTCGACTGAGGCTTTGCCTTTGCTGCATTGCCCTGCTCGTAGCTCATGATTGCCTAGGTTCACCTACCACGATGCAGCGAAGGGGCTTTACGTCGTACGCTTTTACAAGAACGGCGTCTATCAGGAATGCGGTGATAGGATAGGCTGTTGTGATGCGTAGCATCAAGATGCGACTCCTGTGCTAGGCCGGGTTTTGCAAGGTTTACTCCCTACACCCTGCCGCCTCTATGGAGGATGTCACCATCGATGACTACTTCCCGGTGAAGTATAGTCAGTGTGCTTTTGCTTCCTCGGGGAAGAAGACGGAGGCATGGGTTCAAGCCCTGGAGACGCTTGGCTTTCCCTTGCACTTTGTCTGCGCGTTCTCATCCGCGTCCGCGACACACCGCTTCGTGCTGCAGCTTGCAAAGCTCGGGCATGGCTTTATCTCCATGATTATCCATGTGCAAGGAGGCATGGAGAAGGTGTTGGCTGTTTCCATCAGGTTTAACACAATCAGCCTAGCAGTCTAGAGTCTAGATACTTCATGTCCACGAGATTTCGACAGGGAAGTGCTAAATGCGGCTATATGTGGTACGAGACAGGCTTGAAGGGTCTGGAGGTAGCTTCAGAAGTTGATTGTGCACATGGCCAACATTGCCTCCGTGGTCTTCAATCAGGAGCATGCTTCTGCAGTCAGCAGGATATCGCACGAGCAATGCATGAGCCGTTGATGGACATCCAGCCTGCGGTCTCCAGGAGTCGGTTGGTCTTGGTGCTTTGGCTCAGACCCTGCAGAGGGCGAACCAGGCCATGCCGAGTTTCAAGCATGTCTGCATGTAAACGCGTCCTACTTGTGAGAGAGCGACTGCACCAGCAGAGTGTGCTGAAGTTACCTGAAGCATCGAACCGTTTGTAGTCTGAGCTACATTGCATTGCATGTGCCTCGTTCTTGCCTTCTGTCAGCACGCTCAATGGACTTCCTTACTCCTGTCTGAGCCAAGCCGAAGTTTCCTTAGCTTGCTTATGACGGGTGAAGGATGCAGTTGCGTTGGTAGCCGTGCTTCTTGGAGCGCTGCTGGCGATACGTGGCAGCGCAGCACCTTGGACCCGGCCTGGGTGTCAGTACGCTCGCACCGCTCGGATGAAGCATGATGAAGGTCATGAAGTTCCTCTTCGTCTTCGTCCTCTCGCTTGCTGTTGTCGTTCGAACCTGTCGCTCGGCAAGGTGCAGTTTGCCAAGCGAGTTTGAGATAGTTTGACTGTCACTGTCCACTCGTGCCTGCCCGAAGGTATCGCTGCAAAAGAGGACTCCCGGAAAGGGAAAGACGCACAAGACCGTGGCAAGAGTTGATCCCGCAGACCCCACAGAAATGACTGCAGAAACCACTGGGAGCCTCTCGAGACCACTCCTACACCCACGTAACACTTGCAAAACCCCAGGCAGAGGCGGGCAGAAACCGAGAGCAGAGCGCAAACACGGGCTGGAGGCAAGCACACACACACACACACAGAGCCCGAGAGGCCGAATTATGTGGCTCTGGTAGGCCTTGAGCAATGTGAAGGAACCGAGTGGTGCACTTACTGCTTGCGCCTCGCAGGCCCTTTGCTCCTAAGTTAAGTGCCCAATGGTATTCCATTGCCACACTCTTTGGGGAAGTCATAGTGTCATAGTGACATCCACAGCATCGGGTACTTGAGAGGAGGGCCATGTGGCTCTGGCCGCCCTGCTGGTACTTCTCGTCCTGCCCCTCGTAGTGCCTGGGCGCAAACCCGAGATCCACAGTAGCGGACCTCTCCCAAGTGTTGAGCTCGTCCTCGAGGTCCTTGCAGCCGACAGGCTCTATCTCATCTTTTGCTCGCTCGTCGGTGCTGCGATTGGTGGATCCGCGAGCTACGCCTGCACGGGCGTCTCAACCAACAGTCAGGGTCAGAGCGAGGGCCATACTGCCGTAATACTGCTTGCGACTGCGTGCCCCACGCGCATCCGCCAAGGACTGGTCGTTCTGCCGCACACGGCCGTAGGCCTCCTCGTGTCTTTGGCTGCAGGCTGCACAGCTCAAGTAGCGCGAGGGCTCCGGGCGGCGAAAGCCTTGCGCTGCCTTTTGCAGGACTGGCTGCCCTCGCTTTTCTGCGTTGGAGATGCTTCGGCTGGCGTCTTCTCTCTCCCCCACTTGGCGCGCTTCTGCTCACGGCCAGCCTTCGCTACGCCTTTGAACGCGTGTCGGGGCTGCAAGGTTCCCACATGTTGCTTCACTCGTTGGCCAGGACTTGGGAACAAGCATCAGTGCAGTTTGTATTGCTCACATGCTGAACCAGCGAACCAGGTCCTCCTGGGGCGTGGCGCGAGTGAGATGCGCAAGCTTTGCGTTTTTGTGTTTTGTGCGGTCTGAGAGAACCAGGTCCCCCCGTGCCTCTGCCCCTACCGAGTCCTCGGTCCTCGTAAGGCCAAGCAATGTGGTTGAGCTTTGCCGATGAGCCATGGTCTGACATGAGAGCGTTCTCTTCGGACTTTGGGGGCGTGCCACTTGTGCGCAAGCATGAATGCAGATACTCCGAGGAGACGTGCACCAGTGCGACAGTGCCCGGCTCTTGCCGAGGTCTTTCTTGTGCGCCTGCGGCGTCCTTGCACTGCTGGGATGGTATGTCCAGTTTGCCAACCTTCTGGGTTTGGAAGACCCGCTGGTGGTTCCAGATCACTTGCTGGCGTTCTTTGACAAGACCCAGGCCAGAAGTGTTGTCCGTTCACAAAGTCAGCAGGAACACCCCACTAGGTTTGTTGAGGCTTGCAAGTGTGAGGCATGGTTTCCCTTCGTCTTTGATGGCTCTAGGGACCCCGAGGAAGGGATGCTCGAGAGCCCGAGTGTGTCTTGGAAGCGATTAGATTCGCGGTTCACTATTCTGTATCGTCCTCATCATCCGTACGATTGCCACTAGATTCATAAGATGAGCCGTACATGACGGCCTGAATGGGCGGTCCGATTCAACTGCAGGTGCTCGCGCCATTCCTCGGGCATATGCCGGAGCACTATGACTCGAAGCCCGAGGCGGAAGAAGATGTAAAGATGTAGCTAACACACATATACACAATGTAATACATGTCATGCATCCATTGAACCACTGGCCAAAGAAATACCTTCGGCACCCACGTTACGGAGCCCATGTCTTTTGCCTTTCCCACACATTCCGAGGTGAGATGGGAGGGTTGTTTGTTTTGTTTCCGCCCACGAGACATGTGCAAGATGTGAAAGGCTGCCCTCAAATTCTACAGCCCTGCTGCCAAGACCTGCGGGCGCAGGTCATTATGGCCCTTTCGGTGTTCGGCGTGGTGCTGTTGTTTGGCCTTTTATCCAGCAACTCGGCGCATGTGCTTGTCCTTCATTGCCAGCTCGTTGGGGAACTGGGAAGTCAGCGCAGTCTCTGTGTGGCATGGGTTCGTTCTCTATGAGAGATGGATGCTGTAGAGGCGATGGTCATTTCTCTCTTTCAGGTCGACCGCTGCTGCTTTTGGGCCACGCAGTCCTGATGTCTTGCGCTGCAACACTTGTGACAGCTGGTCGCGCTCTCGGGGCCGCCAGCACCGTAGTAGGTGGTTTCTTGCACTCTCTGGACGCTTCGGCAAGTCAGGTTTTCTCAGCGGCGGTGATGCAGGGAGCCTTTCAAGGCATGTGCACTTTGGTGGAGACGGAAAGCCGAAGAGCCTGGTGTCAAGGCCGACGTTGATTTCTTAGATTGCAGGCTTCGCCGCTTCGCTTGAGTTCCTGCTGGCAGGCTGCACCGCCACGGCTTCGAAGTCGCAGGGTGTCTGGCAGCTCTTTCTGCACTTGGTGGCTATGCGTGCCTTGGTTGGCAGTGGGGTGAGCTGCGACCCCACGTGCTGTTTTGAAGCTTGCGGACCGAAGCCACAGCAGGTGCCTGTGTGACGGGAGCCGACCGGATGGCGCATCACAGCCCGAGCTATCAGATCTGGCTTCTGACAGGACCGCCGGCCTTCCGATGGCCGCCGTAGCATTTCGTGCATTGAGCCATCTCCAGGCCTATCCGGACCTTGCACGAGTGGCTGGGCTACGGTATTCTTGGCATCCTCGTCGTCATGGCATCGGCGAGTGCAGCCACCCGCGCGGGGGCTTGTCATCAAGGCAATGGCCCACGGGTCGTGGCAACTTTCCAGCGAGTTCTGGGGAAGATGATGTATGCCATCGCAGCAGCAACCCAGACTCTCAGCGAGTTAAAGGGGCATCAGATGCAAGCTTCAGGTTTGAAGGCATCTGCTGTGACATTGGTTTTTTGCGAGGATCTTGGGGTACTTCATTGCTGGGTTGCTTCCTCTATGGGCATCCTGGCTGTTGACGATCTGTCTGGTGGTGGTGGCAGTTTCGACCCTGGCTTCTAAAGCGCTGCAGCTGGAGGCCGCGCACCAGGCCCTGCAGCTCAGTTATTGTTGCCGATTGACCGATGGCCGACGAACCCGAACATAGGCCCCCGAGATGGGCTATGCACCGCCTTGTGCATTCTTACTTGAAAAGGTGACCTGGCATCATATGCTTGGTGGCACGAATTAGGTTAAGCAATGTCAATAAATCACACCGTGGATGTCAGGCTTCGGCTGTCGATACGCAGATCAGCTTCGCCAGCACCAAGCTGGATCCTCGCAGCATGCTATTCGCAATTTCTCTGCCGAGCTTTTTTGTTTCGTCAGTGATCGTTCTGCGGATGGCCGGCCGAAACACGCTTACTGTGTACAATGCTGCCGTGATGCTTCGAAGGGGCCCGCACAAAGCAAACATGTACTGTGTGGTGTTGCAAGCGATGTTTATGTAAGGAGAGCGGCCAAAGCGAGTCGCCGCCCTGACACGCAAGTCGTTGCTTTGTGGGATGGGCCATCGGATGCCATCTGAAGTCGCTCAGGCCACAAGCGCCGCAGCCGGCACAAAGCAAGCGCCTGCAGCCGCAGCATCCCAAAAAGGAGGAGACGGCAGTCTTCAGGACACTCGAGGGATGCGAGGGGCGGCACTCTTAGCGCAGCAGAGTTAAGCTTTGCCGCGCTTTCTGCCAGAAGGCTCGTCGTGCTCCCGCGCTCGCAGGCGTGAGAAGAGCACGCGCCGCTTGGCCGGAGCGCTGATGGGGAACCTGAGGGAGCATCGACGGCAGGCGCGGCTTGACGGTCGGACTCAGTCGGATTGAGTGTGGTTACTGGTTGTTCTGACTGCAGGCTCTGCTGACTGTATACTTCGGCCGCTGGCAGCGCAGCCTGCTTGCCAATCGCCCCTCCGGCAGAAGTGCGAGAGGATCGAAACGCATGGCAGGATCACGCAGAAAGCCGAAACATGGTAGCTTGTCTATCGACCTCGGGTCAACGTCTTTGTGCTTCAGGCTTGTCTCGGACAAATATGGAGGCAGCTGAGAACAACAACCTGGCAGACTTTCTCTCTGCCAGTCTCCTGGCACCCGACAGCTTGTGCCAAAGCAGGGGCCTAATGACCGCCTGATCCTAACGCTTGGGCGGTGCCGCGGACTGTTAGGATCTGTGAGTTTGTTTCGCCACGGAAATGTTTGAATGCCTGTTCCACTTGCATCCCAATTAGTTTTGTGGTGGGCTTGAAATGCCTCTTCAGCTTTTAAGATCTGTAGATTCATAAGGTGCGAGGCTGCAGTATTTGGCAACCTCGCGAAGTTTTGTTTGTGCCCGTCTGGGCTTCTGGACATTCCTGTGCTCCTTCCAAGAAGCGGAGCTGAGGAGAGTAGCTTTCGGGATCGGGGCCTCGAAATGGGATGCCGACGGCATAGTCACTAACACAGTCTTACACTGAGATTCTGTGTCACTGCTTTGCGGGTGAATAAACGACTCTCTTCACGACATTTTGTGCCCCGAGCCTCCACTACAGTCAAATTCGGGATTCCGGGCTTCGTGAACAATGCGCGAACCCGTCCTTCCATCTCCGCTTGCAGTCTGGCCTAGATGGTCACCTCACGTCGTAAGGTGGTCAAAGCGCCATGCCACCCGAGCCTGTGAAAACGTGCACCTGCATGCAGCCTGTGAGCTGATTTGGTAGAGCCTTAGCCAGCTGCCGAACTGGGGTCTGCAACATCAACCAAAACCAAAGAAATAAGGAAAGCTTATGCCAAACTCCACGGCAGCTACGATTCGATAGAGGGCGGCTTCGTCAACGATGCTTTGGTGGACATGACAGGAGCCTGGCAGTCAACAATCTCTACTTGGCTTATTGCGATGCTATGGGATGCCATGGATTTGCGGTTTGTCCTTCAAGCTTTGACAATCTCTGACAGGAGGCATTGGGGAGAAGATGCACCTTCATGACAAGGCTGCACGCAAAGATGCTCATCTACATCTTGATTGACTTGGAAGCAGTGTCTTGATTGACCTGTCTACTCTTGATTCAGCTCAGGAAATCAACGATGGTACGATGTGGGCAAAACTCCTCAGCCTCGTTAAAGACGGCCACCTGCTAGGCCAGGCGGCGGTTGGCACAGCAGCCTGTTGAGAGGGGCCACGAGCGCAGGCTGCGGGTCCGGATCCGGGAAGGACACGGACATCAGCCGGGTACTGAGATGTGCATTCGCGCACCTCATTCAGTAAGCAGGAACCATCGCATCGCCCTTGCCTTAGCAAGGTGATATGGGCATTGTGAACCTCGGAATGCATTGATCGCACGCTAGACTCTACGACCAACCGAACACGTCATTAATTACGTGAGTCTGTGACCACGTGCGACGTTGGCGGATGTTTATCCGGGTGTGTCTGCAAAAAACAGACGGAGATACCCATGCGCCTGCGCAGGTTCGACACCCCCTGAGCCAGCATCGCACTTGCAAGTAAGCCAGATCGCAGTTGAATTTGCATGGAACTGATTCTCTTGAAGACATGTCCCTCAAAGCCAACTAAGCAGAGCCTAGAGCTTTTTAGGAAGCCGATTCCCAAAGCCGGCAGAGAGCGGACTGAAAGCACAGGAAGGGCCACGCCTATTCCCTTCTGCGAGTGGAGGAGGCCTTGGCATGGTGACGGGATCGGTTTCAGCTGCCGTCGGGCCGTGTTGCTGCGTGTCTGTTGCAGGTAGAGGGAAACAGATTGGTGCAGCTGCGCAATCCATGGGGCCCCTCGCTCTCGATTTAGCTCCGCACAAAGGTCTGATTTCTTGGGTGCTCAGCAGCTCCAGTTCGATGTGGCTTTTGACACAACCCCTTGCTCTTACATCAAGGATCTACTGAATGGAAAGGAAAGTGGAGTGTCCAGTCCTTAGTGGAAACTGATGGGCAACGAAGGTGGTGCTGGGGAACTGCGGGGCCTTCATCCTTCAGGATGGCGACAAAGATAGTTGGACGCAGAAGATGAAGAAAAAGCTGGCACTCCGACTGAATGTGGCGGCTTCATTTGCGAAAGCTCTTCCTGCGCGATCTGCATAATCAGGGCTATGTGAATGCCAACGACGGCTCCTTCTGGATGGCCTTCGAAGACTTCGTGAACCACTACCGCTGTGTGCAACCAAACGGCAAAAGACCTTGTCGAGCTAGTCTCGGGACGGTGAAAATGGTAGCCCGCCGCGCTTGCCGAGGTACATTTGTCGACTTTTCGATGACAGCTGGAATCGTGTTTTCGTTAATTCTGAGTGGAGAGGCGAAACCGCAGGCCATCGCCACATCTGTGGCAGTAAACGGCTCTCTGCTGTTGTTGACTGCCTCAATTCCTCTAGCCTCTAGCCCTATGCTGCTTCGTCGAGCACTGCTTTTGAGGCGGTTGTCGAAACTATCCGACCTACGAAGCTTGGCGTGGTATGTACTGCCCACGCAGGCATCGGCAAAACATGTTGAACAGCTCAGGACAAGAATCCCAAGATTCAGCTGAGCATCAAGGGACGTGCCCAAGCCCTGGCTATCTGTGACGCCTTTGCCGTTCGAAGCATGAGTTCTGTCGTCGGCCCAGGTGAACCTCATCCTCACCTTGGAGCAAGCAGACTCGCGTGGTGGATTTGACGGCGACGAAGAGATACCTATCGGTTTCAGGGCAGCTCGGCCATATCGCGATTAGATTGGTTCCACTTCCTGCCAGTGCGGCAGAATTTGTCAAAGGTCTACCGGGATCGCAGCCTTTCCGGGAACGGAGTCTGCGGCACGTCGACCTATGCCTACGACAGGGAGGCATTTGGCTCAGCAGTAGGGGCTAGGCTCGTCTGTTCTCGTCAGCAGATTGCACGCGAGTGGTGGGTAAGACGATGACACTCCCCACCTGTCAGCTTTGCGTGGATGTCGAGCTGACGGAGAACACAGCTGGCCCCTACATCATTCTTCCCACCACCTTCAAACCGAATATGGAGAGAGGCTTCATTTTGCTGCCCGGCCGCACCTTGTGCAGGCGATTTGGATATTTGAGTTTGGTCGTCAACCCTACAGAGGCAGCAGTAGCTCCAGGTCGGTGCGATTTCGTAGAGTGGCAAGACAGTTAGGCCCTATGACATGGAGCATTCCATGGTGAGATGCACCCTTTACCGACATGGTCCGAATATCTGCGACTGAAGCCAGTACCAGTAGAAGAGGTTTCTTACAGGGCCATGTTGTCGTCCTGCTTGCAGGAAGGCGTTCTGGAAAGGTGCCCCAGATGTGGTGCAGATGCAGAAAGATTAAAGGCAGAGGAGAGCGGATGTCATGCCTGAGACGGAATCTGAAGAGCCCAGTTTCCGGCAGAGATTTCGATCTCTACTTGTGCATGATGAGGGCAACATGCCAAGCGCAGACCCTTAAAGGGGCCCTGCGTGCATTATTATGTGATACGCTTGTAAAGGCACGCTCCCTTTTTTGAACCACCCGAGCCCACAGCCTGAACAACAGGCAGTGGGTGCTTCAACAACGTCCTTGCTGTGACCACCTCTGAACGAGCGTCGCTGTCTGGACGGTAGCTTCTTCAAAGCAGCCTTGCACGAGCCCAACATGGGCTGACAGAGCGACGATGACACCTGGTGCACTGGTTCAGAGTCTAGGTGTCGACGTCCCATGCGCAGTCGGAGCAAGAAGTTTCTACACGTTCCGTCTCTAAAGAACTGGCAGAACTGGCAGTGACAGTGCTAGACGCAGACTTGGCTCTGTGGAGGAAGCTCTGGCCCGTCGCCGAGCGGATCTCGCGCCGAGCCACCTCTGGCTGAAGGCCGAATGCCCCGGAGCCGTGGCACTGCCATGCCTCTTTCAGACACAAAGGAGGAGCAACACAACCCCATGGCAAGGATTCGGAGAAGCCGTGCTCCTCCCGAGGAACCGATTCAGGAAGCCTTTCAAGGTTATCATAGGGGTGGCGCGAGCTTGTCTCCCTCGAGCTGATGCGCGGAAGTTTCCTTGGGGGACCGAACACCCACCTCTGACTGGCTGGTCAACTGAGGCTGCCATGAAAAAGCCCGTGGGCAGGGGAGGATGGGGGAGAAGCCACTCCACTAGACTGCCTGCTCATCCAAGCCGCACCCTCACCACAGCGCGCAGGCCACTCGACATGACTCAATGCAAGAGTCTTCGAGGTAGACTTCGGAATGTGCTCGCCAAAGTCTCTGGCAAATGCTCAGTATACTGCATACACGGCTGCCAGAACAATAATACAACGTGTGCAGGCCAACCTCCCCCTCCCCGCAGTGCACGCAGAACGGTCTCATATCCAAACGGCACACGCGGACTCCAAATCGCAGTACAGGTCGATGCAGGGGGAGGTGTGGATCCCCGAATTGAAGACAGACCCCCGGATTGCTCCCTGCATGTAGTTGGAGTGTGGCGCGTACACGCGCGTGTAGTTTTTGCAGGTTTTTGCATGTTTTGCGGCTTCGGGGGGTGGGGGGGGGTGGGGGGGGGGGGCTTAATGACGAGCCTGTTCTACTCTTAGCAGTTCTACTACTGCTGATGATCATGCTGGGATGGAGTCTGATCTGGACGTTATCCTGCTGGGATGGAGTCTGATCTGGACGTGATCATGCTGGGATGGAGTCTGATCTTGACGTTATCCTGCTGGGGTGGAGTCTGATCTGGACGTTATCCTGCTGGGATGGAGTCTGATCTGGACGTTATCCTGCTGGGATGGAGTCTGACCTGCATGTTATCCTGCTGGGATGGAGTCCGACCTGCACGTTATCCTGCTGGGATGGAGTCTGTTCTGGACGTGATCATGCTGGGATGGAGTCTGACCTGCACGTTATCCTGCTGGGATGGAGTCTGATCTGGACGTTATCCTGCTGGGATGGAGTCTGATCTGGACGTGATCGTGCTGGGATGGAGTCTGATCTTGACGTTATCCTGCTGGGGTGGAGTCTGATCTGGACGTTATCCTGCTGGGATGGAGTCTGATCTCTTGGGTGCTCCACTTCTGCACTCTGAAGCATGCCCGACGGGGCGCCGAGCATGCGAGACGACGAAAAGGCCACTTTCCGTAACAACTACTTGCGACCAAGTACTCAAACAGCCTGCCCCCCAATGTAGGAAAAAAAGCCTGATCTCTTGAAAACCCACCCCTGCCGATGTATTCTGCACTTCCATCGCCCAGTTCAATGCGAGCAAGTAGTCAAATAGCCTCCCCCCCCTCAAATAGGCATGCGTTGCCCGGAATGCTGAAAACCCACCCCTGCCGATGTTTTCTGCACGTCCATGACCGTTTTCAATACAAGCAAGTAGGCAAATAGGCTCCCTCCTAAAATAGGCATGCCTTGACCGACATGCTCAAAACCCGCCCCTGCCGATGTTTTCTGCACGTCCGTCGATGAGAACATGCCTTTTGTACCACGCGCGGGAACGCGCCACGAACCATGTAGTTGGAAGCAGCGAGAGACAGAGAGTTCATCGTGCACAATGTTGGATCTGGCAGTTTGCGCCGAATGATGATTAAGTCGCTGAGAGATTGCATCTGGTGTGCTGTGCCCGGGCAGGCTGCTTCAAAAGTCGCTCTTCAAGGCGTTGATGTCTACAGGGGCAGGACATGTCGGTCTGGCCACAGCTGACCAGGCGAATACATCAAGGTCCCGAACCGGCTTGAGCGCGGCCAGGCCAACCCATTGCAGCGTCAGGCTGTCTGTGGTCATGTGGTCATTGTGGTCTGTTGTCCTGGAGCTTGGCGGGGCAAAGTCCAAGGGACGATTGCCTCCGGCATTGCCTCCTGGTTTGGCTCATGCGCGGCTACTTGTACAATACAATATAGTCCAGGTCTTGCGAGAACAACGACATTGCTTCCAACAATTTGTAGGTTGTGACAGGGTGTGAGCTGCCATGATTCTCGACAAGTGTGTTGACAAAGTATTAGAATCACCCCACCAACGGTATCCCAAACTTTGATGACACCAGGCGAAGAAGGCTTTGGGACGCGCTATGTGGTAAAACTTGGCTAGTTCATGCATGGTGTCCTGCTTTCGAGTCAACCCCATCCAGATCAGCGAGTCGGCTGGCTTTGCCGTGGCTTCGTTTATCGACCCTATCTCTGCAGGCCTTGTGGCAGCAAGCCGCAGGCCCTGGCTGGCCTCGCAGCTCAGACGGGTGCTGGTCCAGAGCAGCTGTGCCTGAAGACGCCTGCACGTGCGAGGCTCTACAGCACATCAGGCGGCCGGTGGTTCGTGACGGATCGCAGCTGTGCGGCACACGATGAGCCTAGACTGGCCTAGACTCCTAGAGCCAGAACTGACCTGCCATGAAGCTCCGGTGCAAATGCCTGAGGCGAGGAAGGGATTGCCTCCAACACCGGTCTCCTGGCCTCCAACGCCCTGCATCACGGGCGGCTCCCCCAGGCCAGCTCCAGCTTGCATGAGCTGTGCAGGCACACTAGGGCCCGGGGTAGGCTTGTAACGAGAGAAGACCCAAGAACGACATGCGATTCCACGGCTTGACGTGCCTGCATCAGGGTTTTGATGCTTAGTAGAACGGCAGGAGACGGAGAAGTGGCAGGAGTTTGTGGATGGGGCCTCTGACCCAGTGATGGCGTAATCAAAGGATAAGCCCTTGCTTGTGGTTTCCATGCAGATAACCAGCACTGTGTTGCTTGGTGGGAAGAGTAAGGCATGGCAGCTGGCACCGTCCGTCCTCGTAGTTGCCAAGGGCTTAATTACTTGGCCTATGCAGCAGGTTCACGAGCCGTGCCTGGATGTCAGGCAGATGTGGAGTGCCTTCATATCAGGGGCATCTCCATGACGGCCGAGATGGAGGGCGACCTCGAGGTGCGGCACCCCCTCGCACATGCGATTTTGAGACATGATTCTGGTGCACCAGGTGGAGGGTTTTGTAGCAGTTGGCAGCGGCCGTTGTGGGTCTTGTGGGTCAACTGCTGCTCCGGCCAACGAGGAGCCAATGCTTCACTGTTCAACTCTGAATCGTGAGAAAGGTTGAGAAGTCTCGGCATGTTTAAGCAGACACTGTACATAGTCGGCTCCATGTTCATGGCCAGTGAGCCATGCCGGCTGCCCTGGCTGCATGTGCACACTGTGCATCAGAGGCTCAGAAGCAACACTCTGTTCTTATTCAGCTCGGGAACGTTGCTTCCATCTTTGACTCGCAAGGCCACGGCGGCCAGATTCGGCTTTCAGTGGCGCTACCGTGAATCGGATATCTCGGCTATATGCTCTCCTGCTACTCCGACAAGGCTCGCCTTGCCGGGGCCTCCAGGATATCCCTGCAGCCATCAAGAGCAGAAGAGCAGGGGCCGTCGGGCCGTCGTGCTGCGCGCGGACTCGTTGTGACACTAAGACTAAGACTAAGATTTAGGCTTCAGATTCCGGCCTGCTGGATGCCTGGACTGGCAGAGGCAGAGCGAGACTACGTGCAGTCCGCGTTGGCGGCGCACGGAGACGCGAGGCAGGGTCATGAGCTTCGATCGAGGGCGGCGTCTCGAAGTGTCCAAGCGAGGCCAGATCTTCCACAGTCGCTGACCAGAAGGCACGCAAAGGGAGACTTAGGCAGCCGAACGAGACGTATCGAGATGCAATTCTTCAAGATCTTTCAAGTACCGAGGCACAAGAGCATGCAACGTTCCGATGCGGAAAGTAGTGAATGGATCTGTCTGGACATTCGAACCCCCAACGGTGATCCACCTTTCCGAGCTCGGGCCATGAACAAGAATCGAATCAGAAGGCCGAGCGAGGCAATCCTCGGGCAATGCACATGACAACAGTGTTTTGTTTGGATTTGTGCTCTTCCTATTTGTATTTATACTGGGACTTCCACGCTACTGCTGGAAGCTTCTGAAAAGCTTGCAACATCCAGGTGGCTTTGGTGATTGGATTCATCGGCTCCAGATACCACGGATTGCAGATCCACTATGACGAGGCAGAGACAGAACGCATACACGTTAAGATCAAGCAATACGGTGTCTGAGCGCACAAGGCTGTCACCAAAGCTGTGACCATTGAGTGGCTCCTGCGAGGGGCCTTGCTGTCCTCCGGCGTGTGGTCCCGAGAGCTGACTTCTCTCCTATGCCGTGCCACGCAAAAGCTGCGGATGCTGCCACTTCCAGGCTCTGGAGGAATCCAAAGCAACAAGCCTAGAGCGCAATGCAGAATGGAGGCCGGCTGGTGTATAGTTGCAGGATGGGCCAAGACTGGTTGATCTGGCAGTGAAGGCACTCCAGCCGAACAGATGCTGGTGTCCACGCATGCAGACTGGTCATCACGGCTCGTTTGGCTGTGGGGCGACCGGATGAAAAGGGACACAGCCGGGCTGATCTGAGCTCTGCAGTGTAGTGTAGCTGATGGCACGAGACAACGCTAGAAAACTTAGCGCTTGAGCCTTATGGTCCTGACCAGTTTGTGCAGGACACTATCCATGGCTCGTGTCGCAGCTAAACGACGCTCGGCAGCTTCAGGCAACATGTCCTCCTTCGTCTTCTCGTGCAGAGCCGTGCTCCCGTGAGGACCTACTGCCAGATGATGTGATCGTGTTTGCTGCCCGGCTGGTTCCCAGCAGCTTCGACGCTCGGAAGCTTGATTGCAATCAAGCATGTTCTGCGGGCTTACTGTTGGATACTGTTTCGTTCGCATTGCATGAAACTCTCAGCAAGACTCACCCCCAAATTTCTGCGAGAAGCAATTGTGGCCGGTAAGAGCTTTGTGTACTCAGTCGCATGAAAAGAACCCGCCATGAGCTTCGTTTCATTGCCTGGCCCTGGGGGCTTGAACAATAACATCCACACGGGAACCTGATAGCCTATGAGCAGGGGTAAGTGAGGTCGTGAGTGCAAGCACAGTCGGTCCCTTCTTTCTGGCCGTCTCAAAGATACGTTGGCTACACAGCGAGCGGGATGCCCCCACTCCCTCGACCTTGAAGGGCTGACGCACTTCTTCGTCACGGTAGATGGGTGCACAAGCTTGGCTTGGGCGGCGGGTCGATCCTTCACACGACCTGCCTTAACAGCACCGGGGCAACAGTTATCCCGGTTACCCCCTTTAAGCAGGACCGCAGCAGGGTCGTTTTGGTGGTCTTGGACGCACTCTAGGGGGATGCCGAACTCTGTGACGTGAAGAAGGCATTCCGGCGACGACAAAGCTCCCATACCCGGTTGAGATGCAGCCGGCGGATGCGGTCGTCTGCTTCTCCGGGTTAAGCTGTGCGAGCAATTTTCTTCGCTCTATTTGGAGCCGTTCTGGTCACCCAAGTTGGAGAAGCAGTCATAGGCACTGCGGCACTGCCTGCTTCGCATGCCAGAGATCTTGTTTTTAGGAAAACGTCCCTTCCAAGTCCAGTTGTCCTGATGCCTTGTCCCGTCTCGGTTTGCAAGAAGCACTGGCTTCATCGCGATGGCTTTACCATGCCATCTGGCCGAGTTTCTTTCCATGCCCTGGATTGGAGTTGGAGGTGCATCGTAAGCAAACATCTAGCATCCTTACGATGGGTTGGTCTTTGGTGGGAAGTTGAGGTATTCCTGCTCCTGGCGCGAGTACGACTACATCGTGCCCGCCAGTGCTTTGGTCAACCAGGTGGCAAGACCATTTCGAAAAGCATGTCAAAGGCTGCAGATCTTCCGTGCGATGATGGCAGGACGCGACACCGACGGGCAGTGACGTCGCTTGACAGCAGGAGTACCCCGGGACCTGACCGCAGTGGCACTAGCCGAGGCCCTGCAATCCGTGCGCAGACTGCTGCAAGTCTTCGTTGGTCGGCACTGTTTCCACAACTTCACCCGCCTCCGCGGCAGCCGAAGCCGAAGCCGTGCAGGACGCTTGTTGGGACAGTCGTGTCAGAGGGGCGAAGTGATCCAACGGCCGAAGTGCAACGGAGCTTGCCTCGCTACTCGCTTCAGGGCAGGAGATAGCTGCGCAGCTGCAATCACGAAATGATAAGTACTAACGGTACTGACGTTATGGACTGCTGTTGATGATCGCACTCGGCGGGCCAGGAGAGCCAACGCTGCACTCCGTGGACAGCTTCCGCCGAACGGAATCCAAGCTTGAGGCGTGCGACGCCCAAGTTTTGCATCTCCCAGGCCCTACAGAGGAAGCGAGCGGTCTGCCAGCGATCCACTTGAAATATGCCGCATCCGCTTTATGCCGTGCAGGACTTCATCCACATTCTCTTGCAGGGCAACCGCTTCCTGTATAACCAGTGCGCCATGCATTTGGCAGGGCTAGCGGCTAGGCCGGCTGAGCAGTGAGGCGAATGCAAAAGCCAGGATCCGGTACATCATTGGGGCTGTTGCAGCTGTGAGCGCCGGCTACTTGTCTGGAACTCAGCACAGGGGCTTGGAACATGATTCGGCTGCATTGCAGTTCGTGATGTCACATGTGATTGTCAACTACCAGCCGTTAGATGGTTCGATGATTTGCTCGGTCCGAGATGTCAAGACATAATTCCGAACCTGCAGACGCTCCTGAAACAGTGTGATATGAGCGAAGGATGTGACCAGGTGGGCATTGGCACAGAGAGACATTCGGTTTTCAAGTTGGCAGAACACGCATGAAGAGAGTTAATTCCTTGTTGCTGAGTGGCGGCAGTCGAGAACTTGGACATAAACATGCAAGCTATAGAATGCCAAAACATTGTCTTTGATGATGATCGGATTCAAGATTCTCTGCGCAGAAGGCCTGAGCCCTCGCTGCGGGCCGCACTGTGCAGTTCTGCCAGGCGTCTGGAGTGCATTGGGACACGTTCAGTGAAATGTACAGGTAGGGTCCAGGATGTTCACTTGGCCGCAGCATCACCAAAGAGTCATCGACTGGGTCTGCTAATCTTGAGCTGCTGCCATCGCTGCTGCTGTTGGGTGCTGTGGCTCTTGCTGGTTGTGGTGGTTGTGTTTTTGGCCTGTTTGTCACACGTTTGTGATGGATTTCAGAGGAAAGGCCGGTTGTCCTTTCAAGGTCGGAGCACTTCCGGATTACAGTTAGCCTGACGAGACCCGCGCCATCGATTCACACCACTTTTCGCCGGTAGCGGCAGCTGAAACGGAAGCAGCTTCTTGCCACCAAGGATGTCGTAGTGTGGGACACTGGACGCAAGATATCGCAAGACCCGCAGTCCCGGAGCAGCCAGGTTCCGATTCCCTGTCGCCCCAAGCTGCGGGCTGCTGCTGCGGACGAGCGGCTTCACAGGACTGATCGGATTTCATTTTCTTCAGCTGACTGAGCTCACTGTCGAGCAGAGATGGCGGCATCTGCGAGTTCTCGGCAGGCACAAGACAAAATCCGTGTGATGTCGCAATGGACCAAGAGCAGGTGTTCAGTCGGATGCTGCCAATGGCTACCTGGAGTGAAGTTGCAGCATGCTAACAACATGAAATCAGGGTTGGAACCATCGTCGATAGGGCCGACGAAGCTCGTCTTCCAGCTGCTGCCGTAGTTGAAAAGAAGTTCATCTTCCACTTCCGCGCGCGAGTTCTGAGTTTGCGAGTTCATATATATATATATATATATATATATCTATCATGAATCCTCCATTTCCTGCTTCGCAGTCTCGCTGTGCAAGTTTTGTTGCTGAGACTACGCGGCTTTTGCTGGACGGGCCTACATCAGCGGAGGCGCAGGCTCTCGCAGCATCGCTCACACGAAGTGACACGCTGTTCACGGAAACCCGCACCGAATGCTGCACCAGGCCTTTGAAAAGCGGGTGCTTGCAGAAGCTGCAGCTAGCTGGCAGAAGGCAATGTTGGTTGTAAGACTTTATCACCTTATCTGGTCTACATGAATCTCTGAGTGCGACGCGGCGGGCAGGACACAGTGGAGAGCTTCCGGCTGTCCTTGATGCGGGCTCGCTGTCCAGACGAGGCCTTTGCAAGAGTTTCTTGCTTTGGCGCTCTGACTCTCTGGGTCCCTGCAGGACCTCGAGCGCCTCTGCGCAACTCCACGCCACCTGCAGCCCCGTGCGTTGGCCAGTCGACAAAAAAGCAGAAGAACAATCCGACAATAGAAAGAAGACATACCTATATCTATCTATATATATATATATATATATATATATATATGAGGGATGTGGACACTTATGCACGCACCAGCTGCTAGGGGCCCTGCATGGCCGCTTCTGAGAGTCACCTCCGTGCCCACGCAGGTCGCATGTGCAGTGCCACTGCCCGAGAGGGTATGGCTTGTCTGCCCCGAGAGGGAGGATCTCGAGGCCACAGATGTGGGAAGGTGTTGGGGCGCAAGGTCCGGACAAGGTTGGTTGTCGATAGAAATGCTGCAATCGAACATCTGAACTAAGCGGGAACTCCAGTGAACCGGGCCGCCCACAAGAGAGAAAAGCCTTCGAACCTAATGTTGCACATGTATTGCCTGAACGTTGCAAACGCCCTCAAAACAGAACCCCACAACCTGCAGCAGTCCAAAACCAAAAGCATTGTCTGCGCCTGGTCTCCCGCCTTCTCGCCCGAATCATGGCGGTTGAGCAGTAGCCATGCTATGCTCGTATAAATCGTATAAAACATCTCGACAGAAAGCGCCAGGAGATTTTGCCCCAGAAGTGCGAAACATTTCAACCAGCCAGCTAGTCTTGGGGAAGAACTATGTGTAGTCGGCTCTCGAGCCTTTCAGCCTTCACCGTAATCCTGCATACGTTCAGCTGGAATGTACGAAGCAAGCAGTCGTCGCTTCAACGTCGTACTGTACTCACCGGCTCAAGCGTTGCAGCGCCGACCCGTCCCGCGCCGACCGGCGTGGCTTTGCAGCAGGTACTGATGCCTGAAAGAAGGCCCTTGCTTTCGGGGCTTATTTGGTTGAGAAGCTGCTACGGTGAATTGCACTGGGGTGTGGGAAGCATTAGGGCTTAGTTCAGTCAGTCGGCGACGATGTTGTGCTTCGGCGGACGACCTAGGCATCGGCCACTTTTCCTGGTATGCTTGCACCAGGCGCACTGCCACTGCCGGTACACAGAGGGCACGAAAGGGTCCAAACCTCTGGAGAGGTGCCGTGGGCGGCCTCGGTGATCCTGCATGGAAGAGGCCTCGGTGATGTCGAGCCTCTTTAGCTTCTCGTAGCTGCCGGCTGCTGCCAGTCTGCAATTGCCATTGCGAGGGTTGACCAAGGGCCCCCGTCCGCTTTGGAAGGTATTTTGTGGAGAATGCCGTCGTTGAACCTCTTGCGACGCTTTGTTCGCAATGACCAACTGTGGCACGGCCAGACCAACGACGCAGAGTTGCCCTCAGCCGGCTCAGGTCAGCCATGCCGACTTCAGTGTTTTTGCCACCTGGCCTCCTAGCCACACGGGCTATTCTTGCGGACAAGACGCAGGCACTGGGGTGGGAGCACTGATTGCTGACGCCTTGTTCAAGCCTCGGCTTCTCCGTATGAAAGGAAGTAGCCTCGGCGCCGATGGCGAGTCCGGGCTATGTGTGGCTGGGACAGCAGGAACGTGATCGTGCGAGGGTGTTCCTCAAGTCAGCGAGAGAGGTCAGTGTCAGTGTCGTTGCCTTTGGCCAGCTACCTGCCAGTTTCAAGTTTTGAAGCTGGAGAGACTCGCATGTCTTTGACGAGGAAAGACTAAGAGGGAGGTTATGGCTCAAGTTTCAAGGCCGGGGGTGCTTTCTCGCTAAGCCTGCAGGGTATTCCACAAAACAACTTCGGCCCAGGGTGCTCCGTGACCCTAATGGTTTGTTTGCAGCGGCTGGAGTCCCAATAAAACTTTCACAGCAGAATTCGCAACATTTCTGGCTAGTATGTGTGCTAGCCTTTCTCGCTTCGGCTTCGGTCTCTCTCCTGTCTTGTGTCGAAGCGCCACGTCATACGGTAGAACATGATATGGAGGTTTATTCTGGAGGGGAAGATGCGAAGGCGATCCTAAGCGAAACCAAGAAGTACAATGCCAATCCCCTCACATTTCTTCATGGCCATTGCCACAGAAACTGGGAAATCAGCACAGCCGTCAATGAACGCCTCCAGTTGGAGGAAGTGTTGGCGATTCGCCGTGAATTGAAAGCACATGTCGCGACTGCCACACTTGACTGGATGCTTGTGTTATAGCACACCGTCGCCCGGTGTGAGACCGTGGCAAGTGGGAGTCGCGGCGGCTGCAATGCCAGAGCTTCGTGATGGGTTGGTCGGAACGGTGCTTTGTGGCTTTTCAGGGTGGCCTTGCCCCATGTTACAATGGCGGGGAGGCTTGACGCGCACCTTAAGCCTGAGAGAAAAAGAGAGGGTCGGGTCGGGGGGATTCCGCAAGTGTAGATTCTTCTAACCGGGAAATTATCAGGGTGGCAAAAACTGTTCCCCCAAATTCTTGCATTTGCACTCTGCCGGTCGATGTTCACCGAAGTCACACACTGCTGAAATGTGAGAACACTGCGCACTTCGGGAAACATCGATCGCCTAACACGCCCCCTGTGCCATCACGAAGAAGAAGAGAGATGGCGGTCTTCCTGATTATATCATGTCGCAGCATACCCTCAACTCATCTTTTTGTTGGGCGAGCCGAGAACTGGGCTTTCACAGGTTGCCGCAGGGCGGACGTTGTCACCAGCGCAGACAGTATGTTTCCGCTTTCTTGCCTCCAGATCGTGGAGTCTGAGGTCTGTCGACAGGCCACTGGCGCTGACCCTCTTGGAGCGAGGCCTCTTTGTGGCACAGGCCGACCCGGCCCCGTGCCCAAAGCCACGGATCTCGGATGTAGCCTGCGGGCAGCACACAGCAAGGTTGCATGATGCATGCAGGGGTCAGCATGTCGGTGCCCAAACCGCAGCTAGAGTCTTCAGCCGAGGCTTGTGTTGCCAAGCTGGCCCGCAGCCCGAATGGGACCGATGTTGTCAGCAAGTTTCTCAGCTCCAACCCCACTGCTGCGCCAATGCTGGTGTCGGCGCTTCTCCCCGAAGTGGCATGCTTGGCCAGTCACCCTTATGGCGCGGGCGTTGTCAGCGAGCTTTTCTGCCACTGCCAGGACCTAAAGCTCAGTTCCGCTGTCAATGCGCTGTCGAGCTGTTTGAAGGGCTCCTTGGTGCGCCTTACCAAAGACCGATTCGGCTGCAGAGTCGTCCAGGCTGCCTTACGAGAGGCAATGCCGGAATTTCAGCAGTGTTTCGTGTCGGAGCTCCAGGGCCAAGTCCTCAGCCTCTGCCAGCACCTTCATGCCAACTTCGTGTTGCAAAAGTCCATCGAGCTCCTGGAGCCCCACCTGGGTGTCTTCATGATCACGGAGCTCAAAGACCATGCGGTCTCAGTCGCGGTTCACGTCTATGGTTGCCGTGTCTTGCAGCGTTTGATTGAGCACTGTTCGCGCGAGCCACAACTTATCGAATTGGTTGACTCCATGCTGGGCAACGCGGAGAATGTCGAGAAGCTGCTGAAAGACCTCTTTGGCAGCAACGTGCTCCGAGCTTTGCTGGTACATGGCACCGTGCATCATGTGAAAGCCGCTGGAGACGCAATGTGGCAATAGGGTTTTGAACCACATGAATACAGCTTCTTTTCTTATCGCAGTTTGCGCAAGTGTTTACATGCCACATAGGTCCTTTCACTTCGTGTGCGAAATAGACTTAGGCCCCCATCGGACATCAATTTCAGCCATGACGTATACCTCAGATGATTTGCTGAATGAAGCTATTTTGGTCATGCGGCAACCCGAGGCGATTCTGGATGTCCTCGGTACCAACGTCCTCAAGTTTGCGAAGCACAAGTGCCTAAGCACCGAAGTTCTGTCGCCTCGTTGCCCTTAGCGCCCGATGTTTCGCCGAAGTGAGCTAGAGTCAGAGGTCGGGATAAACAGCAGCAGTACGAGTATACAGAGATAGCTATTCCATAGCTTATATGTATATGTATATGTATGTAAGGTCAGGCGACGAGATTTATGTGAGGAGGAGCATGATTTTGGGCAGCTTCGCAAGGCACGCCTCTCTGGTCTTCGAGCGGTGTCTGGAGGCACAGACGCACAGGGCTCCTGTGCTTCGTAGGATCGGTTTAGGACCTCGGGTTCTGATGGTGGCGCGTGCTTGAACCGCCGGGGCCGGATTCAGAAAAGAGGAAGTTAGGTCTAGGTCTTAGGGTTTAGGCTTTAGGGTTGAGCTTCCCAGCTGATCGGCAGAGTCTGGGTTCAAAAAGGGTTGAGGTTGACAGCAGTCCTCGGGCAAGCAGGGCTTTGTTGAGAAGATCTGGCAACCTACTTGACGACTGTTTCCTTCGTTCCAGGTCCAGGTTTGGCGGTCAGGCATAGAAACTGTTTCTGTCGCCCCCTCGGTTGCATCCCTCGTGAGAGCCGAGCAGGCTTCGCTGCAAGGGAGTTCGCCGGCATAAAATCCAAGCCGATGCTGACATGTTCAATGCTTTTCAGGCAGACGGGTGTAGAGTGTAGAGGATAAAAAACGGTTCTGCGACTCGGTTCTTCTTTATCCTCACTCAGGCAGCTTTGTCCGACTCCAGTCTCCTTTGGTTTCGTTTTGTGGTCTCGTCGATTTTGACTCGGCCCTCTTTCGAACAGCTTGAAACACACCCCAACTTAGCAGTCACGGGCCCTTCACATACCCTCACAGAAACAACGTCTGCATCGTGTCCCAAGATACCCCAAGAGGAAGACATGCTGGCGGAGCCCCTCTTTTGTCACTCTGGCCTTGGTCAGGTGTCGAGCAGCTGTGAAGAGCTTCGCCTGCCGCGGAAGCAGCTGATGGCCACCTTGTGGGGGTATGTTCTTGCAAAGCTGGCTCTGGCTTTTGCAATGGGTTGTGGAATTACGGGTTGCATGTTGCTGAAGGGGGGCCTGATCGCACTGCCCAGCTTGGAGTGAGAGAGGGTCTGCGTGGCTCGGAACACCTCTGCCACTAGACTGAGGCTAGCAGCTTTCTTCCTTGTGCTGAGTCCTGAAGTCCGGGCAGAGGTTTCTTCTGAATCCGGTTTGCCGTGCACTCCTTTCCTGTAAGGATTCGCCAGCAAGAGCAGGGATGGCAGATGCTACAGCTTGCATCAGCTTGCATGGAATACTTGTAGAACCTTCCTCGCGAGGGCGAGCACGTGCGACCAGGCTCAGCTGATTCAGAGCAACCTCTCGGGCAAGGCTCCTCTCGGCCAGGCGCTCTTTTGGTGCTCTCCCGTCATGGGCTGTTTGCATGTGAAATTTCGTGGATATGGCTATGGGGGAGAAGTCTCCAGGGGGCGGGTTTGACACTTCATAGGACATGCCTTGGCAGTTCAAACCCAAGAGACTTCGAGACATGGGTGGAGTGGTGATCTTCTCCCACAAGACGCTTCGGAAGTTGGCTTCGCAGGTTCTGCTGGATCGCTTCGGCAACTATCTGGCACAACGCGGCTATGGCTCTAATTGAGCAGGGGTCATGGCTGCTGTGGTGTAGAGGGGCCTGCATGGCCTGCCAGACCGCCCAGCACGATCTAGCAGTCAGCTTTAGATGTGATGGAAAAGGTACGCGACGAGTCGTTGACGCAAGATCCCAATCCGAGGTGTAATACAGTGCTGCTGCAGCGACGAAGAGGAAATGTCGCTCAGAGCTGGATTCGCTCTAGCATGCGCGCTAGAATTCGATATATTCTCAAGAGCATTGGGGAGCAACAACGGCCACAAACAATACATGCGTGAGACGGGTTCATGTCACCTCTGCGTGCCATTCAAGGGAGAACCAAGGATAGTGAAGCTCTTGGCGTCCTGCTGGCCAAAGCTGCAGCGCTCACCGGTGGGAAGGCACATCATTGTGGCGGCCACGCGAAGGTTTGGACGGAACTTCCAGGAAATTATGAAAAAGAGTAGCCAATAGCAAAGAATGTATAGTGTCTAGAGCACGACATGACTCGTGTGCAAATTCGCCTGAGAAAGCTGCGATTTGAGAGGCCCTCATTCTAGTTGGGGGGCTCTCAAGCTTTACAGATGCGGTGCTGCCTGAACATCGAGCACCTTTCGGCAAGTTGCGGCCTCTCCAGGTGTTGCAAGCCTTGCAGGCTCGCCGTGCAGACGCGCACAATGCCGTCGTGATATGGGTTCGACTATCATACGTAGCTTCAGCCAGAGTTTTGTTTTACACATCTTGGTGACTCATTCATTCCAGACCTAGAGTGCTTTCATCCTGCTTTTGGTAGGGCCCATGCCAGCATTCCTCCTCGTCATCTTGTCTGGTGCAACAGTAGGCACCATCGCGTTACGCTCAACCCGCCGTGTACGAAGCTACGGCTTCACGATGGAAGTTCGACCAACAGAACTATGTTACTTCCTGCCGCCAATTCGGAAGTCGCGCCTGCTGGCTTTGGCCTCCAATTCGTGGCTGGTCGCGAGCCAGCAAATAGGGTTTTTTTGCGAAGTGAATGACCAGCTTATCCCCGGAGCTTCGATCACGAAGCTCGCATCGCGAAGACAGGGCAAGCTGGTCCGAGCTGAGATGGTCCGTGACTCTTCCTCGACTCAAGCTTCAGCTCGGGCTGAGTCAGATGGAGCCAAGGTAAGATGGACAGAGCAGTGCCCGGTAAGCTGCTGGTTCGGAGGAAGCTGTCTCGAATCCCTTCAGCTCATAGCTCATGGGCTTTAACATTCTGCGTCTTGGGACTGGACATCTGCGCGAGTATCAAGGCCGTGCAGTCGTCTGGCAGCTTTCGTCAGCACTTCACGTGCATGGTTCTGAGACTCCTGCTGCGTCGGGTGGAGAGAACAGGCGCAGAAGCGACTAGAATGCAAATCCTTGTCGAAACCCACGGAAAGCCCACGCAACCGCAGGACCTCTTGACTGCAAAGTTTGTTTCTGGCATTCGGCAGAGTCCGGGGTACAAATCCCCTCTGTGTGACGGGACCGTCTCGACGCCCGCCGCAGGCCAACACAGTCAAGAAACGATAGTATGATTACCAGCTTTGGTCAGAACTCAGACATGCGGGAGCAGGATTATGGCACTTCAACTTCGCAATGCTGCTTTGTGGCGACACGGGTCTCATAGTCATACAGTTGGTCACAGGCAGTGGAAGTCGTAAGCAGAGCCGTCATGGAGAGTCGTCGGCGTCGTCGTCGTTGTAACGGCAGCAACAGCCCAGGATGTTGGCGATGATAGCCAAGATAGCCATATCTGCAACGGCAGCTGCTGCAGTACTTGTAGAAGGGCAGCAGCAGTGGCAGTTGTCGTCATCGTCGTGGTTGTCGCTGGCGTAGGAGTACCACAGCACTGCCAGCCACGGTTGCACCTGCAAAGTCTTACTGTAGTGCCGGCGGCGGCTGTGGTGGCACAGAAGCCGCCGTGCAGTAAGTATTGAACATCCTGCAACACATTTAAAGTGCCATCGCACTTGCATTCGAAAGTAGAGTCATGATCAGAGAGGCAACTTAAAACCGTTGCAGTTGGTTTACTGTAATAACTAGGACTGCAGGGACAGATGTTTCTTGAATGCGAGCCTGACTCTATGCAGAACAGCCGGGACGAAACGTGGGCCGTGCGGCCTTCGATTACTCGTGCATGCACAGTGCTTTGCCAGTTGCCGGTATTGCCGACCTGCAGTGCCGATATAGCTACTGATGGTACATATAAGTTGTATACTGATGATGTATACTATGTCGAATTGCCGGATTGCCTGGCGCTGCCTGGGCTGCTGTTGCGTTCCGTTCGAAACGAGAGCAGCCAACGAACGGGTCTAAGAGCCCCAGTTGATGGTTGCACTTGAGTCAGGCATATGGTCTGAGATCGCCTGATGAATCAAAGGTCCCGTGCCGTCTGCGTGCACATCATTTCGAGTGGCATAGTCTTCCAACTTGTGAGCGATTTTTGTAACCCTGCTGGAACGTTTTGGCTCGTGGCCGGTGGAGCATATTATCAAAGCTTAGCAACGCCTTGTCACGTCGCAGCCCCATTTAGAGTGGGGAGCTTCAGGCACAGATGCAGAATGTGCCGTGCCGAGGTGCAGCACTTGGCACGGGCACGTTTGGAATCCTGTCCGCTGTTATCTCTGGGCCGGGCACCTGCGGCTTGATTCGCTCCGCGGAACCAGCACCACAGTATCACGTCGTCGGAGGTGCAAGCAGAACGTGCAAAGCCCTCCATGCAGCAGCCCATCAAGGACCGAATTGCTTGTTGCAAAAAGCTGGGTGGGTGGATTTTTGTCCGCGTGTTTGCAGACTGCACCCGGTTCAGGAGCTGCCAGTGGCACCCACGCTGCTGAAATTCTTGCCCCCACCAGGCAGAGGAACAGCATGCTTGTCTCCATGCAATTGCAGGTGTGCCGGGCCAATTCAGCAACAGAGGGTGTGCGACAACGGTTATCAATATGGGATTGTGGGAGATGGCCTGGAGCAGGCACCATGTCGCCATGTGAACCTTTCTTCATCACAATCGCAGGCTTTGAGCACTTCGCGCAGAAAACCTTGACCGCAAATGCCAGGCTGGATGGCTAGATTCAAGGCTGACAAACCTTTAGCCACCAGAGGTTTCTAGCAGCTGGCACGATACGCGACCCAAGTTTGTGCCCGGCCTTCTTCATCAGGAGTGGAGAGTCGCATCGCTGCTCGCGTCACTCGGCCGCATACAACCCACCTCGCGTACATGCTCACGAAGCATCCGCCCCGGCTGAACTTGCGTCCGCTTCCTGTGGCGAGAAAGCTCGACGAAAATGCACTGCTCCACCGGCCATGCACCCCAAGTTTCATGCAGGGAATGGGGCCGAACAACCGGATCGCGGCGGTCAAACGTCTCCGAGCGACACCGGCCTCATAAGTTCAGCAGCTTGCCCCGAAGCTGCCGGTACCGACATCGCAGGCCATGGACATCCAGTAAGTAAGACCGCTTGGCAGCACTGTCCCGACGCACGCCCTTTGTCAGATTACATCGTGAAGATTATCAGGACGGAAGCAGGCGCGAATAGCAAGCCAGACGATTCAGACTTGCAGCATGAATACTTTGCACTTGCGTGAGGCGCGGAGGGGATGGTCCAATGCCTGGCCAGCGCCAGTTCGCTGGGCCTTGCAGTGGCTGTTGCGGCTGTGCTCCCGGAGCTGCCGGAATTGGCATGTTGGACCCCCAGGGGGCCCGAGCCCTGCCGTTAGGGCCTCACGGTACATGAAGCGACATCAGGTGATGCCCATGCATCCAAAGTCCTCATAGCGCTTTTGGAGCACCTGGCTGGCACACAGCAGTTTCGATTCTCCTGGCATCTGGGGCACTCTCATGCAACCGTTGAGGCACTGCAGGGATGTGTCCCAATATCGGGTGAGACTCGTCCAACGTCTTCGTGGGCATTTGCTCAAGCTGACGAAGGCCACCCGCCGCAGCCAATGAAGACGGCATATCTGTGCCGAAGCCAACATGTCGAAAGTCACGGTTGGATGGCTAAGGACAAAACCGGCTGCGTCGTGATGCAGCGCATGCTGGACGTAGCAGCAGTAGAGCTGCAAAGTTGTTTGCCCCTGGAACTGCGAGGTAAAGTGTTCCTCGTCTCAGATTGCAGTCTTGCGAGGGCATGCCCGAGTCCGGTCACTGATCTTCCGCTCAAAACTCGTTCAGCCTTGCACAAGGCTAGCATGCAGCCAACATCTGCACGGAAACTTCGTGCTGCAGTCACTCGGCAGACATCCTGGACTTGATGCAGCGCATTCTTGGCACGAGGTCTGTGGAATTCAGAGCTGGATGGCTGTGATGCTCGCGCACACACATGTGCAGGAATCAGGGAAAATGCAAAGCCTGGGCTCTTTCTGAAATCATCTCTGGTATCCTTTGCAGAAAGGATGATGTGGCAGACTGTTTGGCATTACAACAGCACGACTACCATCTGAATCGCAACTAAGAAGCTGCAGAAGTCTTTGCCGCTGAGTTTCTGAATGATAGTAAATTCCATTACTCGCAAAGACGAGCTGCAGTAGAGGGTGGTTTGGGGGTCGTTTGGCTTCTTGCCCGACGAGGCGCTGCGTGGAGGTTTTCCCGCCAGAGTCCCTTTCCTTTCTCATCCTTGAGTTGAAGGCCCGCCAGGAAAGATCGCAGCGAGCCTGTTACACTTAGTCCCGGAGCTGCCGTCGGGTCAGAGACAGAGAATGTGCGCCTTTCTGAGGGAGTGCATGCGTGCGCCCGGGCGGGTGAGCGAGTGTGTGCTTGAGTACGTGCGTGCTTGAGTGCGTGTGCGATGTGTGCCTCAGTGTGTGTCTGTCTGGTAAGGGCAGGGTCGTAAGATACCGTGAGATTTGGCAGTGGCACTGGGCAGACCTTGGCAGGGGCATGCCGCCTCCGTCGCCACGCACATCTACGAGCCTCGGCCAAGACGCAGGAGTCAAGAAGCTGGCAGCAGTGGGAGCTTGCCAGAGCAATATACCAAGTCTGGCTCTCCTTTCTTCCTGAACTGCAGGGCTTCTGTTTTTCAATGGAAAGCCAATGCCGATATTTGGCCGGCGGGTGGGTGGCAAATTAAATGCTGTGGGTTTTGGATGCTAGCCTCGGCCTGTCTCGCTTCAGGTGGGCTTTTGAGGTTTTCGGTGTAGGAGTTGGTATAAGAGTCTGAGGCTTGTCGTATTCTGCAGCGCCTGGTGGAGCGTTGTCCATCGCATCCGGAGATGCCGGAGCTGCAGCTTTGGCCATGTTTTGGCGGCACAGGGTTTTGGCTCCCTTTCCGGGAGGGCACCTGCACGACCTGCACCTCCGCACAGCTCGGAGACGTGCGCTGAAGGAATGGCTTAGATGCGGGAGCAGATAAAATTCAGCAAGACCTCCAGCTGGTCATCGAGTTTCAGCTGTCCATGATGTCAGGTCTTCGTAAAAGTCTCGTGCACGCTGTGCTTGCCGTCTCAGGCTTCAGAGCATCCTTCAACCGATGGACCAGCTGGAGCGACTCTGCAAGGATCCCTACGGAAACAACGTACCTTTACAGCACTGGTACTGGTGTCGGGTCATGCGCAGAAGCTCTGCGCCGCCACGCTTGCTTTGGCAAATCTCAGGTCATCCGCAGCCTCCTCCTCCGAGGATCAGGAACTGCCGCGCGCTTCGTGATCAACGCAATCAGCACCGAAACCTGGCGATGTCTTGTTGGGACAGAGCTGGGCACGACTTTCAGTCGCAGGTGAAACTGGCAAGACCGAGAGGTAGCCGAGGGCCCTTCAAACCGGACCTGTTCGTGAGATGATGCCGCAATCCATGACGCGTTGATGCCAGGATGTTCTGAAGTTCTCCCGGAATCGACACTCCAGCTTGGCAACGGGGCCGGATTCGTCACATTGGTTTCAGTCATGTTTGGCACAACCGCTTCTGTCATAAATGCTGACGGCCTCGAGTGCCCCAGATGGAATCTTGCTTCCAGGTAGTGGAGCGATGCATCATGGTGTCGAGTGATGAGCGTCAAGAGGAGTTCGGATGCGCCAAGGGCTCAGAGACAGTTCCGTTGTTTGAGTAGCGCTACTACCGAAGTAGCTTTAGAAGTTCATTCGTTCAACCACTCAGGAGAGAGCTGCATTGATGGGAGCCCTCCTCCTGGATGGATCCGGTGGAAGCAACCCAGCCTTTGCGCAACTCATGTTGGAAGCTTGGCTGGCGTAGGCCGTGACAGCGTTCAGCTCGCGCCGGCAGCTGCGTAATCACCTTTTTTGTTGTTTGGAGTCGATGTTTACCCTGCAACCAGGCCCTCGCTTAGAACGCAGGGAACAAAGCCTCGTGGCCTCGTGAGATTTGAGCATACATTGGGCTTTCTCAGCCTCCCCCTGCATTCACGCCCGGCTAACCGCACACAAACAGGTCTGCTCCCAACAAGGGTTAGAGTAGCTAGAGCTGCCAGCGCACTGCTGCTGTACATGTTGCGATTCTCTGTTGGATGTCATGCATGGCGGGCATTGATATTGACATGCTGGACCAAGTTCCGCACAGCCAGCAAGAGTGGCCACAGATGATCCAGCCAATGTCTCAAAAAGGATTCAAAGCACTGAAGCTGTGAAGTGGGTGCTTCAGCAGCTTTTAGCCATGGGGTTGTGCCGCTCGCATCCCAACAGGGCTTTCGTGAGGGTCCCCGTCAACACCTACAGCAAAACCGAGGTCAGGGCAAGCTGCCCCAAAATCTGAAATCTGCACACCCACGGTTGGGGCAAAATGTCAATTGGTCTAGTCGGCCATGCATGGGGTTTTGGCGAACAGCTGTGGTCATCATGATGCACCTGGGGGTGAATCATGCACCTAGGGATGAATCAGACATCTCACGAGACTTCACAGCGAGGGGCTCAGAATATGCTTCTCGCTTGACCGCAAGCGGCCTTTGGCAAAGCACATATGCTGGACCAGCCAGTCAACCGAGCAAATCAAGAATCGTCAACAGAGTCGCCGGAGAACCAGCACAACAATCATACCACAACGACTATGGCTCCTACCTACATTAAGGAGCTTCATCTCCGCTGAAAACTTGTCCTCTTGTGGCCTTCTCCGAGCTTGTCTGAGCGACAAGGATCGCTTCGGCAACTACATCGCTCAGCGGGTGATTGAGTGCTGTCAGGGCACTGAGGCCTTGCCATGGGTGCCAAGCAAAGCTTCTGAAAGGTCTTGGTCCTTGGTTTTCGAGGCAGTTCTACGCCTTATATAGATTCAGGGTGCTGCGGTGTCGTTTATTCTGATCAGAAAGGCTGCGTGCTACAGCACGTGCTGGGCTCAGAGGCCGAGCAAGCAGACTAGACGAACATGCTACAAAATGCACGCAACTGATTTGCTATTATTGCCGGATCTCTGACATCAGCGATGCTTGTTGTGGCAGCTGAGCGCATGTTCTCGGTTCAATCTGGTGTCTGTGGATTGCGTTACACAGCCCTGTTCGTTGAGTGTCTCACGCTGCCGCGAAACCGTGAAGGCTCTCCGTGTCGAACAGCTGCTTCACAGATCTTGGGCCAAATTGCAGACACTCGCCTTGCATTCTACCAGATTCTACCATGTAGATGAAACAGGGAGTGGTGGTCAATCAAGATGTCTTTTTGAAAGGATTTGGTAAAGGTACCTTGTCATACCTGCCTTGCCTTTTTCAGAAGCTTAAGGTGTTCTTGGATGCCAGCAGTGGCGGTCGAAAGAGTAACTTGCGGCTTGTTGTTGCTGACCGGCGGGCTTAACCAAGTTGAACTCCATGCTCAGTGAGCAGTACTTGGCCGAGAAGCAGGCTAGTATAGGCGTGGCAAGAACCGCAGACGCAGATGCGGCAGCAAGATTCATACCAGTAGAAACGTCGTGGTTCGACAAGCCACGGTTTTGAGGGATCGCTTGGTGGGCTTTTCCATTGGAGGCATCGCAAAAGTTGCGGCGCAAGCTGAAGATCTAATTGAGAGCCTGTGGTATTCTCAGCTAATGTAGACCTTGAGCCAGCCTGAAAACAAGCACCCGGCCCTTTCTCCTCTCGAGCACAGCACACCCCTTTTCGCATTTGGTTTGTGTTTCTTCGTTTCACTGCAAGCATCGGTGTTGTTGTTGTTGCCATTGGCAATATGAGCGAGCTTACCCAGCTCGTGAGCAGCAGAACCAAAGTTTCAAAGGACCCCCGCCCGAACGCGAGAGTTCAGCTCGATCTCCCAGCCAACTCTGCTCAGTCCGGCACTGCGATCCTTTGGGAAACAAAACTTCACCACTCCTAGTCTCACTCTTTGCATGCCTCCCTCAACGCCTCTGCAAGCTGGACCCTGATCTCGCCAAGGAATTCATCCAATGGGAGACACATCATAGCAGCTTCCCGCCGGGATGGCTGACGTGAGAAGCACAACCTTGCCCTCTCATTTCAGGGTAGCATGAAGACCTGCACCGGTCTCGCGCCACGGTTTCTTTGATTGAGCTAAGTCTGAATCGTCTTGATCAAGATGCTTGCCAAGGCTGCCCGCAAGCGATTTGGCGGCGGCGAGATGGTTGCAACGATCAGCTTATAGAAGATCTGTCACAATCCTTCGCGAACCTCAAGTCCGGGGCTGAGCTTCAATCGTGAGTCCGCGCAAGCCACGGTGTCACATCTTTACTCGCATGATGATTGGTATTCCAGAAGCGGCCGTACTGAGTTGCACACCATGACATCATCCCAAGTCGTCGACCTGTCAAGTCACTCTATGCTCCGCCGCTAGAGCATTGTAACTCAAGTCTGTGCAGTCTCGTGTTTCGGAAAGAGATCTCCGAAGGCCATGCTGACTCGGAGCACGTATGCAGCTCGTATTGCGTATGGATAGAAGAAGAGAAGCGCAGCAGCCTTCCTCTGATTCTAAGGCTCCTGGAACACCGAAGTTTTTCAATTGGTTTTAAGTCACTTGCTGCGAAGAATGCTTTGCGGCAGACCCCCGGGTTGACGAGGTATCGGATCCCTGTCATGTGCTGGGAAATAGGAGACTTAAGCTCATTGTCATAATTGTGGCTGCCATGCGCATGGGGGATCTGGACATCTTTGCCTCTCTGGGATACTTGCAAAGCACTACGCTGGATTGCTACAGTCCCGTTTCAAGGTGTACGACTGCCGTGCTGAACTAATTCGAATTGCAGTTGCCTCGGCCCACATGGTCATAGAGGACATCTTCGTGAAGTCTGTCTTTCGCAGTTAAAAAGTGTTCGGAAGGGCCTACAGGAATAGGATTGTGGAAGCTCTAGACTGACAGAACTGAAGCCAGTCCTGACTGTGTAACATTTGGTCGAGACTGCTGGAGCAGTGAACTCTGCAGGCTAGCTCAGCTGCTTGGGTTACCGGACACTCCGAGCTGATACTCCAGGTGCGCGAACCGACATAACAACTGCTGGAACTCGGTGAGGTTTTAAGCATGATAGCAAGATGATAGCATGATACTTCGGCTGGTCTGAACTGGGGGGAGCTCGGGGAGCTCCCGCTCGCGCCGCTCTGCGGTGCGCGCGCCGGTGACGTGTGCAAACGATACTAGTAGCTCAATAGAGCACGGAAGCTTGTTGGGAAGGTCTAGGCAGTGCCAAGGTCAATCCGAGCCACCGAAGCTTGCAGACGTATGCTGCAGCGATGCACGGGCTCTACCTTGGTTGAGTGTGTGGGCCAGATTCACCTTGGCATCTCAAGAGTCGAGAGCTGTATTAGTCTCGCGCAGCCGCGCCATCTGCCGAGTGGTAATCCCAAGGGTTAGCCGGTTCATAGATGACCAAGCTTCTAAAGTCTAAAGCTTTAAAGAATTTTCGTGCATAGCACCTCCAGCTCCGGTAGCACGGGATAAGTGCCTGCTAAAGGCCGGCCAAGCCACTTCGATCTCTTGCCTTCTCTGAGGAACCCGGCACCTGACTTTGGCTCAGTACCAGGGATGAGACCTGGCATACTTCGAGATCTCAGTCAGCTGCACACAGATCTAGTGTTTTTTATCTGCCCGGAAATTGAAACGTCAAGAGTTTTCCCTGAAGCAAAGCCTATACTCCTCACTACTGCGTTTCCGCGCTCGACTTGATAAACGACTTACATGCCAGCGATATGACTGGTCCAGTTATCATGTTTCATACAGCGCGAGCTGACCATCGTGGTTTCAAGCTCCGTGGCATTGCTTTGTTCCGTGTCACAGTGCCTTGGACGAATAGCGAGGCACTGTCAGATCCCAAGCCCTTTCGGGCAATGTTTGAAAGCAGTTCAGGCGGGGAGGGGGCAGGGAGAGCAGCATCAGCTTTGCCAGGACAAGAGCTGGCGAGCTCCAGTGTGTGAGTGGTGCTGGTACTCCTCGCCTTCTACGTTAGCAAACGTTGGTCGGGCGATGTCCATAGTGTCAGTTCGCAAAATCTAGAGCTAGCATTTTTTCATGCAAGAACTGGTCTTAGATCGGCCCTGAGAGAGTGCAGTCTGCCTCCTCCTGTTGCGCAAGTTGCAAGCCTCCAGTGACTGCAAGCTTTGATCCTAGAGGATCCGGCAATTAACCTCTGAATCGCTGCAGCGGCTTGTTGTATAATCCCTTTCGATTGATGAAGGATGGTGGTAGGGCCATGGGGTGCTTCTTCTCTAGCGACCGGTTGCTGTTGCACCGTTCATGGGGCTGGCCAAAGAATGCGAGTTATCGCTGTCGAAGAGCGACTGTAGTGCAGTTGCTCTTCGCCGAGCTTTCTGGCTGAGCCGCCCAGTACTCCAAGATCAAGATGGTGAGCTCCCCCAAGCTCAGCCAGGCCAAGCCATGGCTTAGCAACGATTCAGCAATTCGGTGCATAATAGCTGGCCCTATAGGTGGCCTTCATCTTGGAGCCCTTGCCCCATTGAGCTCATCGAACCCTTCAGCCCGGGGATCGGGGGGCCATCCGAAACCCTCTTGCCGAGTTCTGTTCGAAGGACACATGGTTCAAAACTCCCTGGCGGGGCATGCCCAGAGGTTTGCATCTTCCGCTGGAGTATCGACTTGCACTGCACTTGTCTGGACTTTGCGCTCTGCATGGCTCAAGAGCTTGAGCCGCTTCGCATTGGCACCAGTTTGACGCGCACCTGGAAAGGCAAGTCAGCCAGGAACTCAGTTTCTGAAAGCTCCGTCTGCGACGCTGCGACTTGAGTCATCCGGCCTGGCCAAGGCTTTGAAGAAGGACCATGGAGATGACCCAAGGCCCTCGGCAGTTCTTGGCAACAAAGCCGCCAGCCTCTGTGTGAGCAATTCTGGAGGTTCTTATGCACAGCAGCTTCTCGCTACCTTCCTTCAGAACCAAAGCGCCAAAACGTCCTTTCCGATGCAGTGGGCTCCGGAAGCTTGGCATGCTCTTGGCACCGCTTCTCGTCTTTTTATCCCTGGCAGACATCAGGTGGCACGGCAAAGTAGTATCAACGAGTAGCGGCGATTTAGGGGAAGTTCAGGGGTCATGATGCAATGTGGGGTTACCATGCGTCGAAGGAGATGAGTTCACATCCCTCTTTGTTGCCGCAACCGTGGCCCGTGGTTTCTGGATGCACTCCGAGAGAACCAGATCTGTTTTCAATGACATCCTGAAGATCAGATTTCTGATTCTCTTCCCAGGCTTCTCAGGCACCTCATGCATTGGAGGTCGCCCGTGCCAAGGTGGCCCAGAACCAGGCAGTTTCCGCTGCTGACGCATCTGGTGGTGTGCTTGGATTGGACCTGTGCTCAGGCGGATCTCCAAGCTGTGCGGCCTCCGCCAGGTTTCGTCTGGTTTAAAGCTGGTTTGTCACTTGGCAATTGCCTCCGCGGTGTAAGGCTTGGAGCACATGCTGTCCGCTCCGAAGCCTTGCGTTGTGCCAGTGGGGCGCTTCGGCCCAGCTCTCAGCGATGGCCCACAAGATTGGTGGATGTTTTGAGGTTTAAGGTTGTGTTGTGCCTGCCAAAAGCACCATGCCCCCAGTCGAACGCATCGGACGATATTCGCGAACGTCCAACGCGAACGCTCATGCGGCTGAAACTCCGGTGCGGCGTGCCTAACATATCAGCATGCAACCAAGACAACACGAAACCGACTCGGGGCCATTGTTCTTCAGCACCTGGATCCAAAGCCGAGAATGTCCCAGACAGCGGCATGAGAGACGCCAGAGTTTAGTATCCACAAGGGGACAGCAGGAAATGCAAAAGTTGCTATTCTCGGATTATCAAAGCGGAAACACTCTTGTATCGGTCGAGGTGTCTCCCATGGTCCTGCCGCCCCTTTGAGTGAGCACGCCCAAAAACCTCCAGAGGAGTACTTGTCACGAAAGCTCTCCCCAGAGAGCCTTTCGTGTCAATGGCCAGAACTTGTTGGCCTAGAGGGTTTGGGGGGGCCCCGGGCAAATGTGGCTTCGGTTGGGTCTGGTTTGGGCAGCTATCCCGCACTGCAAGGGGGCAATTAGGGGTCGCCCCCGCCGGGTCCGTCGAAATGTGAACATGTGGCGGCGGCCTCTCGTCGTGCTTTTTTCGCGTGCAAAAGTTCCAGAGTTCCATTGACAACAGTGCTCAGCACCAACATTCTGCTTCCATCTTTCTGGTTGGTGCTTGCTAAGCTGGAAAAACCCTCCTTGAACGCGAGACGGCGCGATGTTGTTATCCTCATTAATCTCACACTCCCCCTCGGTATCATGTTGGTTTGCTGCTCGTTGGCCCTGTGCTTGCCGGAGGGCTGGGCTGGTAGACACGGTAGCACACCATCATAATCCACCATACCTGCCTTGCCTTCTGTGGTCACAGTGGTCACTACAAGTAGGTCCAGACTCTGGCATGCACAGTCCCCGCTCCTGCAGTTGCTGCTTCTTCTCCCCATGCTGCTCCGGAAGCACTCGGCGTCGTCGTCGTAGCAGAAGTGGCGGAAGGAAGGGTAGTCTCGACTAGGAGGAGAGATGAGAAGAGCACAGGTAAACGAATTGCTGTGGCCGTTGCTTCTGCCTGCTGGTTTCATCGGCTTGACAGGCTTGTGTTTCTCGTTTGCAGTGGACTCTATGATGTAGTGTCGATCAGGCGACGGAACTGGGAAAGCGCGTCAGATTTCCAAATCGTCAATGTCAACTGCACCCTCGGAAGCAGTGATCGAAGAAATGTCAGACTTGGAGGCTCGCTGCACGTGCATCCCGGAAGCTGCCGCTGGATGGTCAGAGTAGGATGCACCCATGACAGGAGATCGATTCCAATTGTTCCAGTCCAATGACTGCAACGAGATTTGATGCACCTTCAGGCCCGGCTTGCAGGGACTTTCGCAACAGTTTAGGTCCAGGTACTAGTTGAGAGGAGTCGAATTCAGGCCAGCCAGAACATGTCAGGAAGCGGTGTCATGCATCCAGCACTGGCGGTGAGAAGCTTTGATGCTGCGACATTCGGCCGCAGAGTCTGTCGCAAATTTTCCAATGTTTGAACTTCCGGACATGTTTTGTGTTGCATTGACTAGGGTACTAGATTTCGAGAGTGCAACGCCCTGGTGGCGTGTATTTCTCGGTAATTTAGTGGTTTTCACACGAGTTTTTGCACCCAGAATTTTAAGCGTTGTGTTGCCTCATCCAGGCATTGCACCCTTGATTTTGAGTCTTGGGCATGTCACCAAGTAGGAGTTTGTTGGGGAAGAGGGAGGAGGTTTGCCATCCAGCATCTCCATTGAAGTTGAGGTGCGTGATCTGGCATATCATGTCAAAATCATTACGAATCCATCACAACCGCTGGGTGTGTATCCACATATGCATCTGACTTTAATGGATGCGTGCTTATGGAAATGTGTATATTTACATGTGCATACGAATGTTGGCCTGTAACTTATTGTATATATCATGTCTTCAACTCGGGAATGAAATTGTGGTATGGGCTGCAGCATAAATGCTAAAAGACTATATTGACAGGCAGACCGTCATCGATGTGTACAACCGCATCTGAAGCCGTGGCGAAAGGAATGTCTACACTCCTACACCTATAAAGCTCTGAGGGGTTTGCCACCTTTGAAAGAGTTTTTGGGTTTGCTACCCATCATCTACTATTGAAGCCTTGGATTGAGAGTGCGACATCTTCTAGTCTGCCTGTATTTGGGAAAACAGTCATCGATTTGAGGATCCAGTTGTGGTTCCGCCACTCATCGAACTTCTACGGGGGTTTGGCTCATTACATCCATGTGCGGCATTGTTTTTTAGCCGAATGTCTTCCAGAGAGTTTGGATGCTCTGGACACACGTCATCCTTTTCGGTACTTAGGTTCGCTACACACTATATATCTTTCGAGGATAAGTGTAGCCCGTGATATGTGCTAAAGTGTTTAGACTCTGGTTTTTATTCTGGTGGTCTCCCAGCATCCCCTACTGTGATTCGCATTTCTGGCTGGGTGGGCCACACCTTTTAAGGATTAGCTTACGGTGTAATAGGGCATGTTAATCAGTTCTTCTATTGAGGACCTGTTGTTCGCCATCATCCACCCACTTCCATGTAAATCCCAAAGACAATGTAATTAATTACCCATTTCCGTGATGCACGCAAAGTTATATGTGTGTGTATGTATGTATACATGTGTCATCCACCCATAATATGCTGGCAAGGTTCCAATTTACATCGTATGTGCAACTGCAGAGTGGCCTTGCGGTTACATACCCAGGTACTTGCATGTATATCACAAAAAACCTATGTATATATGCATATGCATATACATATATATAGATATATGCATATACATGTGTGTGCGCGTGCATGAGCTTCCAAAGTTCACGAACTTGTATATGGTTGCATAGGCTTCGAGAGTGCATGAACTTGTATACGTGCATATCTATGTATATATATATATGTGTACACACACACATATATATATATATATATGTGGAGGACGTGCTTCTACACAGATTTGAACTTCCGCATCCTGTACCCACCATGCCCATACGGGGTTTGGGATAGGAGCCTGAGGCCCTCCATTTTCCTTTGAGTGCATGGCTGCCTAAATGCTTCATTGTTGCATACACATATGCTCGCATATTCCAGAAATATAGCACATGTTTCCGTGATGCTTATGTATGTACGTATACCCGTGTATGTACATATGTATTAAACATATATGTATGTGTGCATAAGGATTGGAAAAGCATGAACATGGAAACAGCATGAGCATGTGTGTATGTAAACATACACATCCATATGCAGGTGTGTATGCATGTCATATACCAACATGCATGCACAGACGTGTATATAGATACTTACATACATATATATATATATATATGTAGGTACAAACACCTATATACCAAGGTTGGCTTGCAGGTAATTATATATGTTCCGCCTCAAATGCAACAACTATTTGTAACTTGGAAGTTTCGCTGCATTGTCTAAGTTTCCGGGTGAGGGTCCAATATCTTCTACGATGTCCAAGAATGTTGGAAGCCAGTGACGACTTTCAGTCTAAGGTTTTGGGTTCGCCACCCAGTATCTCTTGAGACGATTAGGACCATCATGTGCATTTGGGTTCGAGGCCCAATAACTCCTTCTGAACTTGGGTCCCGGTACAAGGATCTTATTCCCATCATACTTTTACTGTGTAGAATGAATTACCCATCATACTTCTGTCACAGTTTTCAGGTGTTGGAGCCGCTTTCCTAGGTGGTGGACAACACTAGCAAGCGTAAAGTCTTGACAGAGGGATGTTTCATTGGACAGGACAGGATTGGTGGCATACTGGAAACCTTGAAATGATTGAGCAACGCTGGATTGGGAGTGCCAAAGGCCGAAGGCTCCAGGCATCCTCTGCTTACAGACATGCGCCCTCCGGATGGCCCCTGGGGGCCGGGCGCCAAAAAAAAAAAAAAAAAAAATTGGCCAGAGATTTTGCACACAAGATTTTTTTTTTCTTTTTTTTTTGGCGCCCCCCCCCCCCCCAGGGCTCCAGGGCTCCAGGCCTCCATACTCCAAGGCCTAGAGCCACACCTTAAGGCCATGCCCTTATGTCCTTGAAAGTTTGTCCCATAACTTTATGTCTCTCGGACCGGTGCTCGGTTATGCCCGAACATTTTCAAATGGTTTGGTGGAATTTGTTGTCAATTCACAACACGTCGTAAAATGTTGTATGCTGCTAAAACAACGTTGCGGGAAGCGAAGAGCTTGCTGAGTTTGCCATATGAGAGTGCAAGTGAAAACACGAACACACGAAAAAGCACGCCACCAGGGCGTGATGTTCTGTAGATTTCAGTGCTTCTGATTCTGGACACTTGGGTAGAAGGTGCGCATGCACCGTGCAGACAAGGTGCAGCGCCGCACCATCGCTCTGCAAGTAGAACAGCCCTCCACTTTGAACGACATGTCGAAGCACCAACCCTCAAACTCAGACTGACTGTGGATTCAGATATGAGCTGGAACTGCTTGGCCCGACTCATCACAAGACGTTTTAGCATTGGCTTCGTCATTGTCTTCGTAAGGTTGCGCCAGTTGATCGAGAGCGTGCCTCGATTGGTCAGGACCTTACATATATCTGGGAGTTCCCGAACTTAAAATAGGGGGACCCTAAAATAGCACCCCAAATAGTAGGATCGTTGTTATAAAGACCCCAAAGTAAGGTTCCCCTCATTTTCGGAAACTCCCAATCTATCACCGCAGCGTTGGGAAACACATCATGGCCTGCGGTGTTTGCAGTGTTCTTCGTTTTTACTAGGAACTGGCAGGGGTTTTTGGAAGTAGAAGTACTAGTAACTAGTAGTAGCAGAAGCAGCCGCAGTCGCAGTCGTAGTCGTAGTCGTAGTAGTCGTAGTCGTAGTCGTAGTCGTAGTCGTAGCAGTAGCAGCAGCAGCAGGAGGAGGAGGAGGAGGAGTAGTCTTAGTAGTAGTAGTAAGTAGTAGTAAGTAGTAGTAAGTAGTAGTAGTACTAGTAGTAGTAGTAGTAGTAGTAGCAGCAGCAGTAGTAGTAGTTGTAGTAGTAGTAGTAGCTGCGCCGTCGTCGTAGTAGCACGGCAGTCGTTCTCGTGGTGCTAGTGCAGCTAGTGCTGTGGCATTCTTCTTCTGCGGGGTGCTCCCTGTCTTGTGTGAGGCTCGGGACTCGAAAGGAGCTCTTCTACTTGCGCAGCATGTTTCGGCGATGGATGCTCAAGGTGCACATGGCCTGAATGCCACGTTACGGTCTGGTTTGGGGACAAAATGTCTCGGCATCGTTGCTGTGAATGGAGTTAAAGAGGTCGGGAGTCATGTGAGGTGTGATTCATGCCACAGCTACTTCCGAAGTCGAAACTGTTCCAATGGCTGTGATGACTAGGACGTGCTGTGTGGAGTGGCCAAACTGTGGTTTCCGTGATTCTGCTTTGCACGGACAAGTTTCAAAAGGTTTGGGCCTGCTGATTGCAGCATTGCGACCCCAAGTGGTGGAGCTCGGCTGTGACGCCTCGGCCACAGGACCGGGGCAAATAACCACGTGTCTACAGAGTCTGAGCAGTGGAAATCAGTCGGCGGCAATCTACCGAGTTGGCATCCTTTCGATTTCTTCCTTCTCTCCCAGTCTAAACTTGAGCCTACAAATCTCGCAACTGCGTTCGCTGCAGTGCCGAATGGCCGCAAAACACACTTGCCACACCAAGAAGATCAGGGTTTTGACATGAAGTGGACCTTAGCCTTGAGGAAAGGGCTCCACCGTCTCCACCTAGCGGACCTAGCGCCTGGCAGGAGTTGTGCAGCAACTCTTCACCGTTTGCAGTGATCGGCCCGCGCTGCGGGCGCAACTGACCGAGAGCCTGGGTGGATCGATCCTCAAGATGTCGAAGGACCGCACAGATGTGCCGCGAGTACGTACACTCTCAAGAGAAGCCAAGATCGAGAGACTAGAACTAGAGCCTCGTGCATTTGCACCTAAAATACCTATATCCTGTAGCCTGCATCTCTCGGCGCAGAGTCGTGCCCACAGCAAGCTGAAGAGGACAAACATGGTTGCGTGGCCATCCAGCATGCTTTGGAGATGGCCCCCCTCGAGATGCAATGCTTGATTGGATCCGAGCTGAAGGGCAAGGTGTCGCTCGGCTGTCAGCTCTTGGCGTTTCTCTGTGCTGCGTGGGTATCGCACTCCCGCGTTAGTCCTTTCCCTGCGGTGCTGTGTGATCCAGGTTCTATTGCAGCCGGCATATGCATGGAAACTTCGTCATGCAGAAGATCATTCAAACCCTACCGCCATCGGCCCTTACCTTCATCATGCTCGAGCTGAAGGACTCCTGCCTACTCCAGGTTTTGTGGGGATTGTGGGGTGAGAGAGGGTGCACAGGAGACGGTGGTGGCAGCAGCGCTTCACATCTACGCTTGCCGCGTTCTTCAGCGCCTCATCGAGCACTGTGGTCACCGCCCCGAGCTCCTGTCGCTCCTCGAGGACCTAATGCTCCCAGGCGGCGGAAACTTCGACCTCAGCTCTCATGAGTATCTCCCATGAGCCTGGCCTGGGAGTTTGGGAGGTGAGCAGCTCCAGCGCTTGGTGAAGGATCCCTACAGCAGCAATGTTTCTCAGCTCAACAGGATCCCAGTCCGAGCAACGGGTGTCTTGGTCTTAGTGTCTTACAGTCTTACAACCTTGATCTTCAGGTGATCCGCACACTTGTGGTGTGTGGCAGTGTGGAGAATGCGCGCGTTGTCTCTCGGACGAGGTTTAAAAGCGTCTGCAGCGCGATATGAGTTGTTGGCAGTTTCAGCGTCCAGGGCCTGGCCTGGCCAAGGTCATGCGGCTTTTCAGCGAGGATGTGATGAAATATTCACGCAACCGGCACGCGAGCCTCGTGCACGCCTAAGGATCCTAGCAGGAGATGTTCTCTCGAGGCTTTGGAAGCGTATGGCTGCGCAGGTATTGGAAAAGTGTTTGGAGGTTTCTGCCGGCCCGAAGGCATCCGAGTTGGCCCAGGACGGGATGAAAAGTCCAAGGCGTAGTTGGTATGGCGGCCTGGCAACTTAACAGACCGGCTGTCCTAACCGGGCGGACCGACAACGGCTCAGCTTAGCGAGGACCGTGCGACATTGATGACGGCCTTCTTCTCTTCCTCCACGCGGAGCGCAAGCCCTCCTCTCTTGCAAATCATGCTGGCCTCTCGGCTTGGAGTTGAAGTGCTTGTGCTCCATGAAATGTAGGTGTTTGAAGCAGCCTCTGGTTCTGGAGAGGCTGTTTTTGGAGCGGTTCCTGGATAACCCCCAGTTGAAATTGAAGATCTCCTTACGATTTACGATAGCTGCAGAGATTAGCAGTGTAGCTGTCTCGTGACTTCATGATAAATCTCATGATTGTGATCCCGGCGGCGTCAAAAGATTGACCCCTCGAGACCCGAAAGCAAGGTAAGTGTGAGTTCTGAAACCCGCGACGCTGCAGGACCGTTTTGGGAATTACATCGTCCAGCGCGTCATTGAGACCAGCACCGGTGCGGAAAAGGACGAGGTCAGGAAACAGCCTCGTGCAACACATCTATTTCTCGATTTCTTATCCATATCATATATCGTGGTCATGTACTGCCATCTTGTGACTGCACGCCAAGAGAGAAACGTAGGTTGGTCCCTCCGTCGTGGTAGCATTGTAGCGTTGCCTTGGAAAGCTAGTAATCGGTAAGTGTTATTGCTACCCGGTATGTTGCAGGTCAAGAGGCTTCTCATGCTTGCGTGGCCAAAGTTACAGACACGCAGCTGCAGCATGGTGCAGAGCACGCCGGCACAACCAAAGTCACTCGAAAATGGCCCGCGCTTTGACCGAGGAATGCTGCCGCTGGGAAGCACATCTTGTCCGCAGCAAACAAGAAGTTCTCTTTCAAGGTCCCGTCAGACCATGTCTGATCTCCAGCAGTCACTCAACACTCGATGGCACGAGACTTGCTGAAACGATTGGGCCAGCAGGTTCAATGATGGCAGCGACGGTTTGGAGACTTGCCGCTGTGGCTCTGAAAATTTTCGCGGCTTTAACCTGAGTGCCCGAGTTCACTGAGCGTGTCCAAATTTCATGCGATCAATAGAAAGGAAAGGTGCCGGACGAGCAGTCGCATGCAGGTAGCATGCTTTACAGCAGCGCACTGATCCAAGATGATCTAAGGACAGGAGATGAAGAAGGTGCACGCTTGCATAGCCCTTTCGTAATGATCAGCCAGTTCGCGACAGCGGCAGCCTTGAACTGAATTCACCGTATCCCCAGTATCAGGGACGTTGGGGAGGGCATGATGCAGCGCGGAAGTTAACTGGAATCTAGTCAACTATTTAGGCTACCCTCGCGAAATCTGCCCTGGACACAAGGAGGGTTCGGATGAACTGTGGAAGCATGCCTTCTTCAAGCTGCACAGACCAGTTCAGGTTGGACGATAGAGAAACTGTTTGAAATCAAGCCCGTTTGAACAGCGCTGCTGTGTCTGTGACGTGGATGGACGCGATTGACGTTGCACACCGGCAGCTTTTGCACAGGGACAAGGGCGAGGATCTGAAGAAGAGTATGCTTTGGCAAACATTTGTCTTTTCTACTAGAGCGTTTCCTTTTCCTCATGGCCCGTGAACATGAACAGGGGGGCATCTCAGCGCCTTACCGCCCACGAAGCATTCCTCATCCCGGTACACCCAATCCGCCGGAGACGGGACGTGTCGTGGACCATTTTTGTCCTGGCGCAGAAGTCCTTGTGGACTGCCCAGCCCCCGATAGTGTCTGTGCCCATCTTTTGCATTTTCGGGAACCTTCCCAGAAGCTGGAGCTCTTCCGATTGAAGGAACAGCAGACAGCACTTGCCCAGATTTTAAGTTGCGTTGGTCATGAACGCATGCTCGACATGCTTGACCATTCCCTCGGTCCTTGAAGGCTCGACCTACATGTTGTGATACGCAAGATTTCTGTCATGCCTCTGCTGGTCAGCCTTGGGATTCCTTCGGTACCGGAGCATTAGCTGCTCAGCCAGCCGAAGGCATCCAATCATGCGGAACTTCAGGGTGCTACTGGTAATCTTTTGATTTGAATGATCTTTACGGCCGCTTAGCGTGGCTACCCGGCTTTTGCGGAAGCCGGGAGCCACAGAAGCAAAAGCCATCGAAATGGTACCTGCCAGAGACCGCGATACTTGCGTGCTGTGGTGACGGCTGTCACGCTCCTTGCTGACTGCCAAGTTTAGACATGTCCTTATATTATATCATGGCGAAGTTTAAGGTTTGCATGGTTGCATTTCAGGTTCTCATTTTTGGCGATCATTTGGTGGAACTGTAGCAGCAGCAAAGATGCGAGTGTGCGTACGTCTACTCGGCTGCCGAGCTGGACGATGGCATACATTGAAAACCGTCGCTGTGGAGCCTGTATCGTGTTGATTCCTCGTCTCGTGGCTTGTCTTTCAAGGACGACTGTGACTCCTTCACTAAACCCCGCCCTGACTGCCAACGCACTAAGAAACCAGATGGTACTCATCAGGTAGCACAGCAGGGCCTGGGTTTAGAACGAATCCTCATCACGGCACTTCTGTGCCAACTTCACAACTGCGAAGAGGCATCGTGGGTGGTCGACGGGAAAGATTGAACGACTGACTGTGACGGACGCTTGCTGTTGCAGATGTTGAGATTTCCGTCCGGGACCCCACACACACCAACGAATCATGGCATACGCATGATACGCCTCAGTGTTTACTTTTTTAATTTGCGTGCAGCAACTGTTTCAACGAATTCGACTTTGATTAGGTATTCGGACGATCGCTGAGCAGGCAATCAAGACTTTCAGGGGGCAGACGCCTTTTCGGCGAAGGACAGCAGCCGACCAGACCGGCCAGATTCGTAGGCAAGTCTGAAGTGAAGCGAGATCTACACTAGGAGAGATCTACACCAAAAGAATCAGGTTCCTGGCCTACGCCACGGCCCTTCTGGGGTTTGCATGCCTTCGCAGCGGAAGCTCAACGTCTTTGCTTGAAACATGGAGATCGCCCGGGTACGCCCCAAGGCCTGTTGCCAGATAAAGTCCTATCTACGTCATACAGTGAGTGCATGTTATAGGCGAGGATAAGGATGCCTTTGATGTGCATTGGCTTTGTGATCACGTTAGTGCTTTCTGCACTGTGATAGTTTGTTCGCTTCTCCGTCTGACTTGCCTGGATAGTTTTGTTCACATCTTCCGCACCTGCTTGTCCCAAGCTTGCCCTACAGGCAAGAGTCTATGTCTATGATGCTCACTTGCGTCTCGTCTTCTTCTGCGGCTGACATGCGTTCTTTTTTAGAAGCGCTCTGGATTGCTTGCCTGCTAGTCGGTGTGCGCAGGTTTAGATCGGCAACAGGTGCAGACGCGGTGCATGGTGTTTAAAAAAATTCGTTCCTTCGACGGCCTATAAGTGGAGGCCACATTCGCGCGGGCGGGGCAGTGACTCGCTTGGTAAAAGTTGTATGCAATGCAAGCGTAGTCTTTTTGTTTGTGTTAATGTTGGCACAAGTTAGCAATTTACAATGGTCATCAATGACGAATGTGGAGCCACTGCGCAGCCCAGCTTTCCCAATGTGTTAGCTCGCGTGCTCAGGCGTTGCTGCACGAGACCCCGGAATGTTGGAATGCCGAGAGTCGAAACGGGCTTTGTGTAACTTGTACGGGCAGTGCGGAACGCATGGAGATCATGGAGAATCGGTGCCACTTTAAAACCAGACGAGGCGAGTCCAGGGCTCGGCCAGATTGAATGCCTCTGTGGCCCTGGCCTCGCGGGATTGATGTCGATCCTGACGCACACATTACACGTTACTTGGGGTAGCCAAGCTTGCACTTGCCAGCGAAATTTCGTTGTCTGTGCAGAACAACATCCAGTCTTTCAGACAAGTGTGTATTCAGGTAAGCGACGAGACCGGCGAGAAATGCCAGAAAAGCTTGCAATCCTGCTCCCTTCCTCTACCAAAGGCCCCTCCCAGAGGTCCCCCGCCTCCCGTCCTTCTCCCTCGCCAATCTTCAATTCCCTTTCATTGAGCGATCAGCCATGGGTGTGATAGATAGTTTCTGCGATTCAGGACTACGGGTTGGAATTAAAGGAGTGAGCAGGTTGTCTCTTCATGAGTAACCGTAGCTACCGAAGATCTCCGTTGTTCTCATTGCGTTCATGAGCAGAAGATGGCTTGCGGTGCCAGGGGGAGTACGTTCAGAGCAGTGGCCAGACCCAGACATGGCAGCAAGATGCCGGCAGAGGGACGAGACCTTGGCTCACTGCAAGGATGAACAGTCATGATGAATCCTGAAAATCATGCAATGATTTTGGCTGCCCGGTCCCAGGCTTCTGTACAGCTACCAGGACCGGATGGGCTTTGGGAAGAAGGCTGCAGCCCTTCCACACCTGGCAATCCTAAGCGACTTTGATTAGCTCTCCGAGGGCTGCAGCTCTTAGGCGCACGTTGAGCCCTTACAGACGGGAGCAAAACGGGGTGGCGGTATACAGGGGACCCGAGATTTATCCGTCTAACGTTGCCAGGATGCGCCGTACAGTGGCATACCTGGGGCTTACGCTTGACCGATCCTTTTTGGCAGGTTGATTTTGTGTTTGTGTCCTGTTTGCTGCTGGTGCGGTTCCTTTTCCACGCTGGGAAAGCTCGTGCAGGTTTGGTGCTGTGCTCTAGGCTCCGATGGTGCCAGCCTAGAGCACCTGCGAAATCGCTCCTTAATGCGCCCGGTAGTACTGCACACGGGATGCAGCAATTGTCCTCTCAAAAAACCCTCGACCGCCCCCGAGTCTTCCTTCTGATTCTGCTTGTCAGCTTGTCGTTGCCATCTACTGAAGCTGATCTGTCGCCCTAACCGTAACGACTCGTACAAAGCAATGGAAGACATGTTCCAAAACCGGGCGACTTTTGCCATGTCCGAAGCTGCAAGATCGATGCTGACTTGCATCCAGGGCTAAAGGTCGATGGTGGGGATGCATCAGATTGGCCACTCTCATTGACACTGACATGCGAAACGCGTGCCGGCTGGATGCCAATACATTCCAGCTCAAGGGACGGGGCTGGCCAGATTTTCAGCAGCCGCGCAGCCGCTGAGGGTTTAGGGTCTCTCAAGTCTGTGCACAAATTCCAGCGAAGATTTTGCAGGTTGTGGCCTGGCCTGGCCAGACTTGAGTCGAATAGCACAAAACGAAGAGACCGCCAGCGTAGCTTGCCCCGGCCACTTTCACACGGAAGCAACCTCACCTTGAAGGGGGGCTGCGAGTTTGGCCTTTAAATTTTGCATGCGAAGCATTGTCTCGGGTGGGTTTGCCGGCTTCCATTCCAGCGAGAGTGCTTTGGGTCGGCTCTGACGAGCATACGGCATGCTTTAGACCCGTTGTTCAGGAGGGTGCTGATGCTCCGCGGTGGGCGATCGCAGAAAGCCGGGACGCGATGGTCGGTGGAAACCCTTGCTTGCGAGGCCACTGCGTAGTCTGTCTGAACCGGAGCTCCTCTCGCTGAGTTCATTTAAGGCGTTTGGCCTCACGGTGGAGCGCCACCTTCGGAGATGCGCTGGCAGCAGCTGGAGGGTGGGAATTGTGAAAATTTGAGATCTGCATGTTGACATGGATGCGGCTGGTCCCGTGATGCAAAACTCTCTAAAGGGTACGTCGACCGAGATGAGGACCCCAAATAACTTGCACAGAATTTGAAATCAAAGGGTCAGATTTGTATGATTGGAGCGGAGGCGTCGGGAGGCAGCTGCCATTCCTCAGGGTGATGTAGCTGATAATCTGTTTTGAGCATACGCCCGTGAAACCGACTCTGTACATGGGGTATGGCTGCTGTAATGTGTTGTGTCGCCACTGACGTGTGTGTTGATGACGTGTTTCCGCAATCGAGTGTTTGCACTGGGAATGGCTAGCTCTGATGGGCAGTGCTGCCACTGATGCGTGTCATATGGGGCATGGCTGGGTCACCAAAGTGTTTTGTTCCAGCGGGCACATCCTGTCAGCATCTACAGAGCCTACATGGGGAACGCCATGTTGATGTGAGCATGACCTGACGACATCGCATCCCTGAGCCAGCTGCGTTCCGACAGGACATGATGTGACTAAGCTCTGCTGACCTGCCACATGCGTGGCGAAAGCTCGGATATCAAGCCCGACATAAAGGAACTGATTAGATCATACTGATAGATGCCGCAGGAAAACCAGAAGCATAAAGCTCAATTTGCCCCATGACTTCAAGTTTAAGTGCCTGTGTACCTGTTAGTGTTGCTATTTCTTGTCCTTTCTTGAGTCTTGAGTATGTATTATTGAGTAACATGAAGTACAACACATGTGTCTTAGTTTGCTCGTCTTTGTGCGTACGCTTCTCGGGCGGGTGTCTCTTCTCCACTTATCTAACATTTGCATGAAAGCGGCAGGTATTTACAGATTTAGACAGAAGCCACAACTCGCCATGTCAAACGATAACGTTTTGGAATCTACTCGCCCAGCTTCCAAATGGAACGTAGAGATGATGTGGTGCCGCGGCCACTTTGCTTCACACACCTTTTCGGCATGTTGCCGACGGGCGATTATGCAAGAACACATGTAAAGTCTGCAAATTCACGAAGGTCGCATGTGTCAGCACGGCAAGTGCAGTAGCTGTGCAATGAAGTGTCGCAAAGATCAGAGCAAAGTCGCTGCAGACCGCGGGTCGCTGCATGTATCGGTGCACTTTTTCTCTTTGCTTTGCGCGTTCTAGTCGCCCTCCCTGTTTACCATACGTGCATATGTATGTATAACGAAACAGCATGTCTGTATGATTGCGGCGACTGCATGGATGCATTTATTTATGCTTGTTTGGTTCTTTGCTTGTTTTGCATGCTGGTCCTGAAAGGTGGTGTTTGGCGGGAGGCAGGAAGAACCATCGTTCTCGCGAGATTCTTGCCTGCAACAAGTGCTGAAGGCAATGTCGAGTTGGTGTGGTATGCTGTGCCCCCTGTTACGCGAGCACATGCAAAAAGGCCCGCGAGTTGCGCCTTCGGCGTCGTCCTGAGCATGGCCTCGAATCTGTGCCGACGCCATAACCCTCGCACGCAGTCTGCAGACCTGCATGGCCTATCCAACCAAGTACCCTGCAATGCGGGCTTCGTCCTTGCCAAGTAGGAGGGAAAAAAGTCTGCAGTCTCGCCGCACAGGCAGAAGCGGAGGCAGACTCCAAGCCAGAGGGTTCACACTCCGATGCAAGGCTCGTCGAGGTGGGGTGCACGTCGTTGACAGAGTGCGTGCGATGAGAAGCAGGCACAGAGTACCAAGTACGTAACCTTTGGGTTTCTGACTCTCATCGACTTTCCTGAATCTATCCTTTCCTGACCCTGCTGCATCACGCCACCATTGGCCGGATCGCAGGAGCCCAGTCCGTCGCCAGACAAAGTGCCCGCGTGCTGCCCCCGGCTCCAATGTTGATGAGCGCATGAAACAAGGCCGTTGGTATCAGCCGCAGAAAAGTTTCGAAGCCTGTGCTTGGACTATACCCCATATGCTGCCTGGGTTCCGCGGGTTGTATGTTATGCATGTCCTTGCAGGCACAAAGCCTTCATGACAAAACCAGTGTTCAAGTTGCGTCGCGCTGTGATGTGTTGGGGTGGCTACTATTTATGTAACTTACAATCCGAAAATAACTTAAATCGTGTGTGGCATTGTTGATGTTGGAGGCAGGGCGGTGGAGTTAGGCAATGCCACGGAAGGAGTCACAGAGGCAAGGGTGCCAGATTTGTGCCGAGGCCAAAAGACGAGTCTCCACCGGACTGGTTTTCCTTGGACTCTTTGGCCGCTTCAAGGTACGTAGACGAGGCTGGACTCCCTTGGATTCAAGACGAAGCCGACCAACAGAGCACTTTGTGTCTCAATGTCTTCTGAGGAACATGAACCTGTCATGATTGCCGGCCAGGGCGACGCCGAGAAACCGGTGATGGAAGCTTATGCTAACTTCCCAGAGGCCTTTGAAGACGCACATTCCTTGCATATGAGTTCGTGGTGGCGCGTGTAGAAGAAGGACTAAGTCACAGTCAGGTACTAGTATAGAAGAGTGAGGCCAGTGGTCAGTGCAGAAAGTCGTTGCCCTGTGGGCTATGCATGTAGGCAAAACTATAGATGCGACGTTTGAGAAGGTCGCGACCCCGACCAGCCTGCAGGCATTATCAGGACCGTGCCAGACCAGTTCTTGTGAAGCTTTGCTTTCATTGCAGGCATTATCAGGACCGTGCCAGACCAGTTCTTGTGAAGCTTTGCTTTCATTTGGGCCGCCAGGATCTGCGACCATACCCACCGACTTACGCAGACGCGTGTCGGAGGAGGCGGATGGCCTATGGACCATGTACTCTAAAGATTGAGGTTGTTCCTCAGCTGAGATGTTCGTTCTTGACCGACTGCCAAGACAACCACAACCAGCCGTAGTTTCCTCCAGCTTGAGCCTAATGCTTGCTCACACATTACGATGCGGGAGGCCACCGTTCCTGCGACCCTCAGAAAACAAAGCTGACCTTCTGCACAGAGGTCGAAAACCTCCTCGCGAAAGCCAACTTGGACTTCATGCACGCAGCATCCTTGGATTCTGGGCACACAGAAGACTGTTGCCAAAGTATCTTTCACTGCTATGCATCCTGGCAATCTTGGGTGGATAGGTTCAGGGGCATATGAGCAGTTTTCCTTGGCTTGGCTCAAGCCTCAAGACACAGCAACGCGGCGCACGGAGAGAAGGTGCAAGCTAAGAACACTTCACAATGGAGTGTAGTGAGGCGCCGGCGTAAGAAGCTCTGGAAAATCACCATCAGTCAATGTGCGTATTGCCGTGTCTGGATAAGGTGAAACAGTTGAGCTCACTCAGCCGAAAAACCACATCCGCCGTCCATTGGTTGACCTCATGCAGAACGAGGCAGCCGAACTGATATTGACTGGTGTGGATCACCTCTCGCGGGCTCTTGAGCTCGGCGCAATTGAAGCAGCAAAGTGCCGGGAATGCACGAGAATGCCGATGGCGTGAGTGGTGGTTGACGAAACTGCCACCTGATTGCATACTCTGTGTGGTGGTGCGGAATCCAAAGCCATGCCAGAAACGACAGGGGTGCTGCCTGGCTGCTACCTACCCCACCGCAACTCGACAAGCGTTGACGGAGTTCGCAGCGTCCGTAAGTCTCGGTGCAGTTTTGGCCAACTGACAGGCAGGCTTTTCTCGGATCGTTCCGGAAGATGCACCTGATTTTAGTCCCTGTGTGCCCAAGAGCAACTGGATGCGCACACACGGCTGTCCGAGGAGCCGTAAGTTCGGGGCGATCTTTTTCATAGCTTGCGTGTCGACCACCGTGCATGTGTGTAACTTTGTTGGTGAGGTAAGCGGAAGCTTCGCTAAACAAAAATGCCAAAGTAAGGCTCCCCCAGCAGGGTGCTACAGACTCTAGACTTCCGAGCCCCACTTGAACAGTCCCGTCGATGTATCTCGTGTCCACAAGACAGCGCTTGGCCAAAAGCGCAGGCCTTGGGATTCTCCAATACTCTCCATGGCAATGTACTGCTGTTCTATCCATTCTGCTCGAGGGTTGGAGGTTCCTAGCGTCGAACTACACACTGTCGAGTCTTCGGTGCTTTCAGGCTGTTTGCCCATGGCCCATAGACTTTTCCGAGACCATCTGGCTCACTAAGGGCCACGTGGCTTCAGGTAGGGTTTTCGGATGCCCAGCGCCGGGTGAACATAGCTTCCATGCAGGGCTGCTGAGACAGATGGTCACAAATTCACGCAGATGTCGCTCAGGGGGACGTGGACACGAACGGCTTGGTGGAGGCCGGCAGCAGATTCGTGGGTGGACGGCTTGAACGCAGTATGCACCTGGAGCCTGACATATGCTATTAAAACGACTGCATCAGGGGCCAACATCGGAGAGTCCACTGGGAGAGTCTGTACGGTAGCGCATGTGAGTCTGCATACAAGGCATCGGTGGCATTGCCTGAAATAACAGCTCCAGCTCCTTTGTCCGAACTACCAAGTTTGAGTCCAAGACGCCGATTGCATATCCTGTGCACCTCCTCCGTTGTTGTAGGATTGCTGCTTGGCGCTGCTCCATGCACATGATGATGGCACTGAGATCTCACACGATCGCCTCTCTGCAGAGGCTGCGTGTTTATTGAGGATTCAAGGTTTTAAGGGGCTACTCGCGGCTACTCACACAGAACGTCGAGACGAGAGAACGGTTGTAAATCGCACGAGAATCTTGCACACGCCCAGACGCCAGGTTGTGCGGACCATTCTTCAAGGCTGGCTCCTCATGAGTCAAGACTTCACACGGCGGCAAGCTGTCCCAGCATCTTCGCGAGAGCACACAGTCAGGAATCCGTCTGGCTTGTTGCCAGGCTGGGACCAATTCCGCAAGCGGGGCTTGGAGACCGAGCCGCAAACTGCTCGGTTCTGAGCATCTCCTGGTCGCCTCAGCAAGAAAAGTCTTTTTCAGTCGCTTTGGCTACCAGCATGCACCGCAAACGATATACATATGGAGAGCCATGACTTGCGACGGAAACAGGGTTCGGCAGAAGCGCAATGGCCGCGGAAGGAAGAGCGTGCACAGGCGGATCCGCAAAGTATGGATCCGGCAAGTGGACAGGCAACAGGGACAAGGTGTCTTGATTGAATGTTTCCAACAGAGATGACATGTAAGTCAGCGATGCACCCCCTGCTGGGCTGGGAACCAACAGATGCTCCTGTGCGCTGAAGCTGAAGCGGAGAGCTGGTTGGGTGTTGATGCTCATGGTGCTGGAACTACTCGGCTCCGATGTGAAGGGCGTGCTCTTGATACCTGTACTGGCTTTGAATTCTCTACATGGCTTCAAGAAGCTAGCAGTGATGCTCTTGAGGTCCGAAATGACGGTTCGGAAGAGTTTGGCAGGGTTGCATGTGGGAGCTGGCAGAAGACGCGCAGACTGCACATCATTATCGATATTTGTGCAATGTGCCGTTTTGGGGGGGGCCCCGCCGTCATGGTATGCCACCGTGCGGCGGGCCTGAACCCTATTGCCCAGGGCCTGGCAGGGACACTCCGAAGCTCCAGAGGCCCAAAGGCCCCCCAAGAATTGCGGAAAGGCGCGTGAACTCCACACTCCGAGCCGAAGGCCCAAGCTGTTCTCCAGCCTTTGGGGGGGGAGACGGGGCCGTATATCTGCCGTATCTACTTCACGCGCCCCTCCCGGAGCGCGGAGCCCCAGGTCAGCCAGCGCAGTCGCTTCCGAGCCTACATCGACGCCCACGAGGCCGAGCCGTCGTTCGCACTCATGAAGGCATCCATGGGAGTTTCCGAAAATAGGGGGGTCCTTATATGGCGCCCCAAAATAGTGGGATCGTTGTTATCAAGACCCCAGAGTAAGGTAACCCTAATTTTCGGAAACTCACCTATGAGTTTGGGTTTCTTGAAGCCATGGTTCCGAGGCCATGCCACGAGAACCAGACCTAGAGGACCACATGCATCCGTCCTCCGTGGCCGTGGCAAGTTGCAGTTTTGCAGTTTGTTTAAATTTAAATCCGGCCGCCGTTTCGCTTCCTGGACCTTGCCAGGTCTGCCTCCACGACTCCAACTCCTGCCTGGTGCTGTCATGCCGGAACTCAATGGCCTGTGACCCTTGCCAAGTCTCCTAAAATCCTAAAAGCTCGAGGGCTGTTGCGCCGGTCTGGCAAAGTCAGACAACGCGACGTTTGCCTCCAAAACGTTCTGTTGGTCCCATGCCTTGCAGCTTCGAGCAGGTGTGTTTCACGCTTTTGAGCGGTTTTGGTCAGGACATCGACTTAATGCAGTCCAAGGCCACGTGTAGGAGAACGAAAGCTTATTGAGTTGACTGGTACGATAGCTACGTGAAACACGAGGTGGACCATTTTTCAATGAGGTTGGAGCTGCATGTGCGACGAAATAAGATCAAAGGAGCCGGGTGCTACGACAGAGGATAAGCAGTCTTCCTGCAGGATCAGTAGCCTCAGTAGCTCTGGTTGCGGAGCAAAACTCACAGGCAGGGATTCAGATTGAGGTCATCCCTTGAAGAAGTTCCTGACGCGACCAGGCCTTCCACCGCCGGGGGCCAAAGGAGCTTCTTTTGCCAGTTGCCAGCTGTAGGGCCACTAAAATGGCTTCAGCCTCCGAGGCCAAGCACTCAGAGCCTTCTGGCGTGGACCGAGGCCTGTGGGCGATACTGGTAGGAGGCGATAGGAGGCATGTCGGGGAACTGGGGCGAGGAAGTAAGAACTCACGCTGTGTTTGGTTAGTTACAGTTCGCTGAAGGAAGCGGCCTTCTGACGCCATGGTTGGGGCAGGCAGCACCGCCGGATCCGTATCGATCTGTGCTACCCAGCTTTATCGTCATGCAGCGGCGGACTGTCACAGGGTATGGCAAAGAGCGCTTCAACTTCTCGCTCCCGGTGCAGATGAGAAGCTGTTCTTCGATGTTATCTGTGTTTTGGGGAATGCCTGGCAGTGGCCGCTTGCAGTGGAAGTCTTGGACCACATGGCCAGGACCAGTGTGCAGGCCACAGTCTTCTGTTTCACGGCGGCCGTAAGTGCGTGCGAGAAGGCTACTCGGTGGCAGACGGCCGTCCAACTGCAAAGTGACATGGGACGTGCGAGAGTTCGACCTAACATCGTGACTGTCAATGCCCTCATCAGCGCATGCGGGAAAGCCAGCGAGTGGCAGCTTGCAATGCATTTCACGTTCAGCGTGCAGAGGGCCGAGAGACTTAGGGCGGATCAGGTCACATACTGTGCAGCCATCACAGCATGTGAGAAGGGGCTCCGCTGGCCACAGGCCCTTCACATTTTTGCTTCAATGCCCGGCGCTAGATTGGTGCAAGACGTGGTTGGTTTTAGTGCCACCATCAGTGCATGTGAGAAGGGCGGGCAATGGGAGAGGGCCCTGGGACTGCTGGCACAGATGCCAACGGCAAGGGTCGTGCAGGATGCCGTTTGCATCAGTGCCGTCATCAGCGCCTTTGAGAAAGGCACGCAGTGGCCCCTGGCACTCCACCTTTTGGCAGCGCCAGCATTCAGATTCGTCCCGAACGAAGTCAGCTTCAGTGCTGCCATCAGTGCTTGCGGCAAAGGAGAACAATGGCAAAGAGCCTTGCAGCTTCTGGCCGATATGCCGACGGTACGTGCTAAGCCCAACCAGGCTGCTCAGCTTCGTTGCCTCACATTCTTTTGGCAGAAGGGTTCGGTTCGGGTGGATTTCGAGATGTGGGCCCACGGTCGTAAAGCATTCCCGCAAGCCGTTGCATAAACCTTTCGCCAGTTACGTGCTGGGGATTTGTACAGAGCTGATGTGTTCAGCATACCTCGGTCCGGACATAGCCCACCTAAGAAAACAGCAGACTCGTACAAGTTTGTGCAAAGGATGTATGTCGCTGATGAGCTTCAATTGCACGTGCCGAGCCCGTGCTGGAGCAGCCAATGTTGCAGCGGATCACATCCGCATGCTCTTACCGAGCAAGTGCAGCCACAGTTCCCCACCCACATGCACGCACAATGCGCTCATCACATCTAATCTTATCTCTTTCTCTGCCTCTCTCTCTGTCTCCCTCTCTCCATGTGTGTTGTATTCATGTCACATTTTACCGACCTTCTATGATAGGACGCTGCACCATTTTGCATTACATTCCTTTATTATGGTATGAGTCCATACATATATGGACACGGGAGCCAAAAATACGTGGATACATACCTACCTGCCGTATTACATACCTACCTACCTACCTATCCACCGACCTGCCTCCCTCCTTCCTCCCAAACACGCCCGTGAGGATGAGGGATATGTAATGTGCTCTTGTCAATGCTGGAATTCCTGCAACGCGATAGGGAAACACAAGCCGATATTGAATAGTGGAGTTGGACTGTCGGAATCCGTGCCTGCATTTTGCAGTCGAAACCAATTTTCCGCTGAAAATGAAAACTTACGGCTCATCACCTCCACAACCACTACGACGTTTGCAGCAACAGCAACAACAACAACTGCTTCTGCCGTCGCTGCAAATGCAGCTGCTCCTGCTGCTTCTGTTTCTACGACTGCCACCGCTGCGCTACCACTACAACAGGACGACTACCACTACCACCTCCACGACCCCGACCATGAATCTGCTGCCACTGGTGCTACTACAAGTTTGTATCTTGCTTGTCGGATCTCCAAAGGCGCGGCAACACTGCATGACAAGACTGAAGTGCAAACTGTTACTTACGACATGGAGACGTACCTTGAGATGACAGTCGAGAAGTACTGTGACGTCAGTTGGTTCGGTGCAACCAAATTCAAGACGGTGCCATCGCCAAGCTGTGCCGAGGAGACCAAGCATCACCCGGCCAAAGCTCCGGCACAATCAGGTAAAAGTCATCGATGCACGTGGTGTGGACACACCATGCCTGTTGACGCGGATGGTCGGCTTATACCGCCTCCACCTATTTCCAATGCGCCAGAGGAAGAGGAAGTCAGCGAGGCTAATCGTGGTAGTTTGGCGCCGCAGGCCGCGAGTATACTCATGAAGTTGCTCTACGCCGCGCGCATCTGCCGTTTTGATCTTTTGCGCAGCAGCAACAACTTGGCTCGCAAGATCACCAAGTGGACCAAGAAAGGGGATGCGCTTTTGCACCACTTTATGGCCTATGTGCATCAGTCCAAGCATCACATGATGATTGGATTCACTACTACTGCCGGCACTACTGCGACAAAAGGCAAAAACCACCGCTAGTGCGACTACTACGACTGTTCCCACTGCTACTTGTGCTGCTGCTATGAATACACGCAACCACTGCTACACTACTACTACTACTACTACTACTACTACTACTACTACTACTACCACGCCGGCCACCGCAGCCACTCCTGCCACCAATACCACTACCATGGCCACCTTTGGTACTATTGGTGTGCTAGCAAGTGCTCTGATCTGGAGTCGTCGCAGCAGCAGTGTGGAAGTGGCAGCAGCAGGGCCAGTAGCAGTAGCAGCAGCGGCAGCAGCAGGAGCAGGAGTAGCAGTGGTAGTGGCAGCGGTACCTCCAGCACTACCCCGAGTAGTAGTATTAGTAGTAGTAGTAGTAGTAGTAGCAGTAGTAGCAGTAGTAGCAGTAGTAGCAGTAGTAGCAGTAGTAGTAGCAGTAGTAGTAGTAGTAGTGGTAGTAGTAGTAGTAGTAGTAGTAGTACTAGTAGTAGTAGTAGTAGTAGTAGTAGTAGTAGTAGTAGTAGTAGTAGTATTAGTAGTAGTAGATGATATGCAAGTAGTAACATAGGCCGTACTGGTAGTGGTAGTGGTGTGGTACTAGTAAGTAGAGCGTGGATCGGTACCGGTATGTGGTCTCTCATTTGGGAAAAGTTATTTCGTGTAGCTGCGCGAATCTGAGGTCACACTAAGCGCTGCCGTAAGAGCCTGCGGAGAACACTGGTGGATTGCACTTCAACTAGCACTGGGACAAGAGACGAAGGCACTTTGCAACGAGGTCGTCCGGCATGCTGCCATCAGTGCATGCGAAAGAGCCGGGCAGTGGAAAGCGGCTTTGCACCTGCTTTCAAGCTCGTGCTTGGTCCAGGCTGCTCGAGAGGAGATCATGTACACTTCGACAATCGGTGCATGTGCCAGAAGCTTGCAGTGGCAGAGGGCCATTCAGCTTTTGTCAGGCATGCGTGCAGAAGTGGTGGAGCCAACGGAAATCAGCTACAGTGCTGTCATGAGCGCATGCCATGAAGCAGGTAAGTTTAAGCCTGCACTTAGCTACATGTCAGAAGAGACCTGTGTGCGGACGTTGCGTGGGATCCATTTTGCGCAAGTGAATTCTGGGCCTCGGCATAGTGCCAGGAATTGCTGGGGCACGGGCAAAGTGCGTTTCAGCTGCCACAAAGACAAAGCATGGCTGGTGTGCAGACACAGGACGAGTACTCAGTCTTCCTGAGTACGGTCAACCCGACCCGGACCCCATTCTTCCTCCGAATGATGTTGAAAATGTTGCGCAGCCAGCCCTGAGGCTCAGATGTGTGTGGCAGGCCCATATGGACCTGATTGTCTCGCCCTTATGGATGGTCTTTTCTCTGCCACAAGCCGGATTTCGCGCCCCTGGTCAACGACAAGTTTGCAATCCGCACTTCGGTCGTCAGTCTGCCTCTAGCTGTACATGTCCAAAGGAAGCAGTGTCAACCGTGGGTCGGACAACTGCACGAGCAGCTGCAGTGTTTGGTTTCAGAAGGGTGGGAAGGCAAACTTTGGCGGAGCTGCTCGCAAAGGTGTGACAATGTGTGGTTTATGCGATCCATGCTGCATCGCAATTCTTTCCATCTGCATCGACGCAGAAGTTGCGTGGCAATCCCTGTGCAGAACTCAAGGTAACACATGCAACTACAGCAGGTGAACCTTGGATGAAGCGCCCCTGAGAACTAGACCACCGCGACGACAGCATCGGATTTGCTTGTTCTGGGCGTAGATGCAAGGCTTTGCAACATCGCCTTTGCAGTCTGAGTATTTGCTCTTGCTGCATCTTGGGATGTACGGCGAGACCGGATGCTAGTGTTTTGTCATGTCTTGTCCACCGAAGCCGGCAGGCGCTGGAGTAGGCCTCGACATGCGCGCAGAGCAGGCGACCGAGGCCCTATCAGATGGGGATTTCTATGTTTGGGCGTGATTGAGGTAGTTCGTTCAATGCAATTCTGGCGCGGGGTAAGCTCCAGCTGTTGCACGCTGCCGCCAGCAGACCATTCGAAGCTGTGCATCTTGATGTGGATCTTTCTGGTGCGAACCTAGGGTTTACAAGCTTTCTTGAGTCCATCTCAGGCTTGACTTTGGGAGCTGCTAGCACGCCTGGACCAAGCATCGAAGACTATGCCTACAACATAATCCTGAATCCTGTCTAGAAACTCACGACATCCACAAGGGCATATTTTTCAAAGGCCTCAAGAGCCGAGCCAACTTTGCACTCGTGAGGCGAGCCAGTTGAGAAGCCCCGGCCCGAAGTCCAAGCCTTTGGGTGCGAAGCAGAATCTTTGATAGAAATTACGAATCACCACTATCTTCTGCAAGAAGCAGATTCTCGAAGGCACGCCAGTTGGTGCATGGTGGAAGTGCTCGTATCACAGGGCATATGGGTGCTTGCAAGTCGACAGTTAGACTTACGAGTTCGCACAGTAGCCTGCTGCTTCTCAGCACCTTTCCAAAGAAAGAGAGAGCGGTTGCAACCCTGCTCGAATTGTCAGATTCACAACCTCGCCACCTTCCTGCCAGCAGACTGGGCAGATTAGCAATCCTCTGTGCAGCAACGCTCTGCAAGAGTGACGTGGTGACGTTCAGTGGACCGCGTGAGACGGCAAAACAGCTTGCGCGCTTGCTTGCTTTGAAGGGCCAGACCACGCAAGCAGGCGCCATCGACATTGTCTCGTGAATGTGTCATGTTCAACCCAGGGTGCTTTCGTTGCTATCAGGCGCCTTCGTGTTTACATGAAACGGTTGCAGCAGCACTTAGCCAGTTAGTCACTGAAGCTGTGCCTGAGCGGAGCTCTGGCATGCCAAGATCTTGCACGCGGCAACGTGTCCAGGTGTCTTGCGCGAAGCCGGCATGTGACCCCTGACTAGTGCGGAGATGTGGCTGCATATGGGACCGATTCTTGATGACTCTTGGTGGAGCTTGCCACCGTCGCCGATGCCGTCGATTGGAGTTCCCACGGGCACGAACATGGCCGCATGCTACGCCAGGACCGAGTCTCGATGACTGTGCGTGGAGCTTGTCAACTTACTGCTCTCTCGTCGTGGAGAAGGTCAGTGAGTTGAGCAACAAGAACACTGAACACGCTGTTGAACGAGTGCAGCAAGCTTCGCACTACGAGATGCGTCCGGCCTCGTGCGATCAGAAACAAAGGGATATCAGCCGCTGTCCGACGCACATCCTCCCACGCTGATACCTTCGATACCGACGTCCTCGGAAACGACGCAGAGCAGATAGAGTACTATGACTGTCAATGGTAGTGTATGCGGCTGGCGAAAGTGAGAGATACGCATTTTGCAGAAAGTGATGCCTCCGAGATTGTTTGTCCAAACCTCCGAGATCTGCTTCGGCACTGTGCCGACGAGGATGCATCCTTAACTTGAGGAAGCCTGCGCACCATATAACTTGTTCGTAACTATGAGCAAGGGCTTCCCGCTTGTGGAGCAAATGATTGCAGATGCTATGTTGACGCGGACGGGGCACGTGCTGTCGGAGCCCACCGGAATCAGCCAAGCGACGTTTATGCCGGTAATGCAGTGCACAGGCCACCTGGACAACGTTGTGCGTACGTTGGCGAAGCCTGAGTGTCAAAAGTGGGTCTCCCTGCTAGTCAAAGCCATTGAGAGCCTGCGGGGTCATGAATCACACCAAGAGACGTTGATGTTGATTGCTGACTTCAAGCTCCTTTGGCGAGCTGATGACAATCCGAGTCGGACCTACGCAGAAGCGGAGCAGCGGCTGAAGGCTTTGTGTCGATGGGCCAACGGAAACGTTGGGCGGGCTCTCCGGGGCCTGCTATGCTGTTGAAGCTTGTCCGAAACCAACGTGCGAACAACAAAAGAGGGTTGAAAGTAGTGACATTATTTTGAGACAGTCCTTCACTGTCGAGAGGGGTACTGCCCTTCTCGACCGCTCAGTAGCGGATGATGGTGACTTATTATTGACTGTTTAGACAAATTTTCCTTTACACTTTCGCGGTTTGATATCGTTGGTTCTTCCTTGTTGATGCAGTTGCTACTTGACTGTTCGTCGCTAGCTACTGTGCAACAATAGCAAGCTCAGAGGATCCGAAGCCATGCCAGCCGCGAGCGAGTGTGTGAGTCGAAATGGTTGCCAGCATTAGATTGTGGAAAGGCGTTGCGGTGCCACCCTAGAATGAACTGCAGCTCTGTGGCTCAAGCTGCACGACGTTAGTCTTGGCTCCGACAAGACGCAACACCTCGCTTGACATGTCCCTCCCGCCCACATGGAGGGCTGGCAGCTCCTTGGTTTGCACTGTTTGCGGAAGTGTTGCTTTGCTCAGTGCGGGCATGCACCCTTTGGAGACAGGTTGGCCGCCACAGCAGATGCCCACGTGCGCTGACTCAAAACATAGCAGAACGGTCATGACGAGTCGCACTGCAATGCTAGGTATGGAAGGCTCCTACCGCGAAGTCCTGAGTCGTCCTTCTCTAGACACTATGCCTATGCCGATCCCATAGTCTGGGCATGTCGTGTGAGTGCAGAATGCAGGCCTGGATCACACAGTCAGACGGGGGCCAACCTGCCGCCAACGAGCCTCGTCTGTGTTGGTCGTGCTGGGCCACCGGTGGCCACCTATGGCCCCGTCCAAGGATGCTCTTGGCCTCATCTTCCACAACACAAGAAGAGCAGGACTCCACGCAGGCCACGCAGGAGTCTGCCGCTCCGGCATGTTGTCATTTCGAGGCACGCTTTTGTGGAGGCTCTTGCCGAACATCCTGCACTTGCCAGGAGCCGTGTTTCGACGATTTGTGCGTGAATGAGGCGAGGGAGGGCGACGAAGGGCCCCAGCCTCAAGAGTGTCTGGCACCAGACGATCTTGAGCCAGACGACGGCCGCTCAGCGAGGACGGGAGAATATGTTTTTTGGGGCTGCGATTTCAAGCCCGCCTTGCCTTACGCCGCACCGACTTGTATTGCGGCGAAGTTGGCCCCTGTTGCGCCGTGGGCTGTGCATAAATGCAGGCGCTGGGCGTGTCTGTGGCCCGCAACTCAGAAGAATGACAACGGCAATGTTTGATCGCGAGCTACATTAGCACTGGACCTGTGGGTAAGGTGGCAGGGTCGATCTGCCTAGCGCTTGTCCAGATTCCACTGTTGTGCCGGTTGCAGTCATGGTCCCAGGCCGAGGCGGGATTTCACTGTAGGCTGTACATGGTGTGCACACCAATATGGAGTACGCTGGCGAGGCTCCTCTGACAGCTGTGGAAGTTGGGCTGGCTGCAGTCACCGTGGTGTTGATGGGGCAGCTCCGGCCTGGTTGGCACTTGGTTCTGTTCGTGGGCATCCCACGATTTTGCAGTCCAGGTACTGCTCTTTGGCAGACCCCGGGCAGATCAGGAAGATGCGGAACATCGCGCTGGACGGCATTGACTTGGAGCAGGTCTGGGCCAGTTTCGGAACTTCGTAGCTGCGCTTGAAAATACCGGTGACCAGGGCGACCGCCCATTCCGAGCTCACAAGTCCGGCACCGAGCCGCCGAGCAGGCTTTGAGCTGTTGGTTGGGCCGTCGGATTGTCGTTCTGCTTCCCTAGGTCCTGGCAGTACGGTCGGAAAATCCGACGCTATGACCATTACTGCCGCGGCAGCAGCAGTTGGTGATAGGAATGGTGGGTCGTCGTCCAGCCTTGCGGCTGTTGTGCGGTGCTGGAACAAGGTAAGTGGGTCAATAACGTCATCGGTTCCGTTCTCAGACGTGTCGAAAGCTTTGCCAGCCTACTTGTGAGAAAGCTGTTTGCAAACTTGTTTGGAGGTCTCCTTAACCACCGTGAATTCGTTCTCATGTTGGTTGGCCAGCAGCCAAGCTTAACGATGTTAACTCGATGTTGAACAAGTTCCGCCGATGCTCCGCACGCTCGCTGCACCACTTTCGACGGGCCTCTTTCGTTCGGTATTGATTTTTCGCAGACGTGATCTGACTGCAAGCCCTTATCAGGCCTGTGCCTGATTGGTTTGCCACTGCCTCAGCTCATCAAGCAACGGGTTGGCTTTGGGTGTGCGTTGGACTTTCTTCTGCCTTTTTGAGATTTGGGGTGCTCCTGGATGGCTATCTTGCGTTGCTCCTGGCAAAGAAGGCATCGGCATGCTTGAGTCTTCTGTGCTTGGTTCTGCACCCCTTCCTTCGCCTGTTGCGGACAGGGCCTTTGGGAAGCCGAGGTAGCAGTGGTGCTCTTGCCTTGGCTATCGCGTTGAGCTTGTTAAGGAGCTGCACGTGCAAGCGTGGGATTTCTGCATCCGAGATTGCACCTTGCATACTCCGTGATCCTGTTGGCCATTGAAGTGTCCTGAAGCTCAGTGGTGAGACTTGCAGATGTGGTGCAAGACGAGCAGCAGCATAGCCTTTTTGCTATTCAGGCCCATCTTCCAAATACACATCGGCCTGGTCCGCAGGATCGTGGGGGATGCAATCGAAAGCAGTGTGTACATGGACTTGTGATGACCTGAAGCCGACAGGAATGAACTGGCACAAGAGTGGAAGAACAATTTGAACTACGTGGCTTGGAGCTCATGCATCCAATTGGCATCGCCAGTCTGAGAATTGAGTCCGGAGGTTGCCGGTCAACTGTTCAGTGACAAAGCAAAGGCCAACCAGACCTCCATGGGAGACGGCGTACCGGTAGAGGAGCTGGATGACGAAGAGTGCCCCAAAATTCAGAGAAACGAGCAAATAGCCAGGCCACGTCTCCAAGAAGTCGAGATGTGATTCCGTTGCAGTAGCTCCCGTGCTGTCAGGTACAACCAGCTCTTCGATGAAAAAGCTTTTGTTTATGACAAGAACAGGAGCCACTCGCAACGATCCGGGTTCATGCTTTGGTTTCTGCAGCGTGCCATGCGAAGGAACCGCTGGGACAAAGGTTGGTACACAAATTGCTGGAACTTCTGGTGCTGGCCGCGCTGGCCAGCTGCCAGTGGCTGAGAAGGAGGGCGATGTCGAACCCCATGTTTGCAAGCTTTGATGTGTGAGGGCGAACTCGGCGAGTTCTGAATGTAACTTGCCCGCTGCCGGTGTTTCATTGTTTCTTTGTACTGGTATTTGCGACTGATTGATAGGGGGCAGGAAAGGGCTATGCCCGCTGGCCGTGGCTGAGAAGCAGATGTCGAAAACAATGTCTGCCAACTCTGACGTATTAGTTAAGGTGAGCGGAAGGAGTTTTGAACAACAGAAAGATGCTCGGCCGATGTGTCTCACAGTCCCCAGATCCCAAATAATGCTGGCCGCGCTTTCGCGGTAGCCAAGCTCAGCTCTTTTGCGTCCCAGCCGTCAAGGGCTGTGTGGGGTTGCAATGTCTCCCCAGCGGCCTAGGGGCGCGGAATGAGCGCCGACTGGCACGGAATGAGCGCCGACTGCTCTGACGTTAGCCGGCCCGGGCTTGGGCGATCTGTGGCCGACCGATGCAAAAAAGCCGCCAGGAAAAGTACATCGCTACGTGGCCCAGCTGTCTAACCTGCCACAGCTGAGAGGCAGAAGGCTAGCAGGCTGAAAGGGAGGCGTGGAGCATTCTTGTCGGCTCCCTCTTCAAGTGCAGGTCTCTCGACCGGCGCTGGGTCGGCTCAAGCATCACAAGCTACAAGAGATTGATGGATCGGACATGTGCAGACGCAGGTAAGTTATGTAGGCTGTGTATCTTGCTTGACCAACATGTGCCTGTGTTTTATACGTACTGTATTTTATACGTACTGTATTCAACAACTCAGTGTCAGGACGTTGGTGTCCTAGCATGTTCTTCAGAGACCACGCGACGTCTCACAGCACTTGGAGCATGACTATTCGCTGATTTCGTTGTGCAGAAAGAGCGGCACCATGCTCCAGCCAGCTGTCAAGCTGACATGAAACTTCGCTGCTCCTCTCACGGTGCCTACGCTGTTCAAACACATGACAGATCACGGGGTTTTCTCTCACCCATTGTCTCCATGCATGATTGAACCGACCCAAACTACGCAGGAACATGCCGAACGTTGGGCGCTCACGCTTATCCTGAATTCAACTCTGACCGCGGCCCTGAAAATCACGAGTGTTTTGGCTATATGCTCCAAGGTTGAAGAATGCTGGAAACTCAACCCCAAGACGCCTTCCGCTCAACCCCAGACACAGGGCGAGAACCTCGCATGTGTTGCCGAAACTGTCTTGAGGGGATGGGGTCAGATCTTGTGAGCCTTTGTGCTCCACCCCACATCCTCAACTCGACGCTGCAAGACTTATGAGGTCCCTGCCAGGCTGCGGCCGCTGCAGTGGAGGCTCCAGGAATCGCTTTGCATCAATCCACCGAGTGACTTTGAGCCTAATCTGTGCCTGCATCGTAGGTTTGTCCTAGCCAAGTGGGAGGCAAAAAATCGGTGCCTGCCTTGAGCGAGTTGGACGACGCGAGCTGTCCTTTTAGCAAGAGCTCTCTTCAACAACTTGGAGTTCAAGTCATGCCGATCGGCGTTTTTGTCGTCTGCTGTTGATGTTCTTGCAGAGCCTTTTTCAAAAGGGAGCGTTCGCGCCTGTTCATCGCTTTATGTGGGAATTGCGCAGCAGTAGCACACGGACCTCCACAGAAGGGATCATTACGTATCATTACAGTGTTCCTGCCGTAGATAAATCTGAGCAGGCCAGGCACGGAGGTATTATTTTGCAGCTCATGTTCAGCTGATATACGTGTCTAGTGACTCCACCAAAGTAATGTACATTTCGTGTGCTTGGATTTCACCCAAGGCCCCCAAATCCAAAAATCCAAACACGGTGGGATGAGGGTGTTAAAGACATCGACTTTGCAGCTTGCTCTAATCCCTGACAGGAAGAAGTCATAGGCAACGCGTAGGTTATTGTATTGCTCCTGCCTTCGCGGACGGTAGCGTTTGTTCAGGTAGGAGCATGTAGAGTTGTATCGAACACGGTGACCCTCGAACGGAATGTTGTTTCGGGTTTGTTTTGTTGTTTCGTAATTCTAATGCTACGCAGCCCGCCTCGGCCGCCGGCTGCAGTAGGGCCAGCAGGGGCGCAGAGCAGGGGCCAAACTGCGAAGGGCCTCTTAAAGCAGGTGTAATTTAGTTGCAGGGTCAGGGCTACTTGGAGAAGTGTGGCAAGTGTAGAGCAAACACATGCAGCAAAACCCACAGTGGAGCCGGGGGCAGGCCGAAAGAGAAGAAAAGGTGAAAGAAAACGAGCAGGCAGAAGACAAAAAACAAGGGGAAGCCGGAGGAGGAAGGGGGGGCCGGAGGAGGAAGGGTGGGGGGGAGGGGGGGGGGAAGAAAACAAGCCAAAAAGAAGTGCACGAAAAAGTCGCAATGGAAAAAACACGCGAGGGCAGGACAAGACGGAAGGGTGGGAAAAGGGGCCGGGGGAAGGCCCGGGGGGAGGGAGGCCGGGGAAGGGAGGGAGGGTCGGGGGGGGGGAAGCTTCAACGAGGAAGCAGGAGAGCCAAAGCACGCGAACGAACCATGAGAAGAAAAGACAGTGGAGCCGGCCCGGGGGGGGGCAGGCCGAAAAAGCCAAAGCACGCGAACGAAACATAAGAAGAAAAGGCAGTGGAGCCGGCACAGTGGGGGGCAGGCCGAAAGAGGAGAAAAGGTCGAAAAAACACGCGAGGGCAGGAGAACACGGAAGGGTGGACTGGCCAGCCGGAGGAGGAAGGGGGGGCCAGCAAGAGGGGGAGGGGGGGAAGGAAGGAAAACAAGCCAAAAGAAGTGCAGACAAGACGGAAGGGTGGGAAAAGGGGCCGGAACAAAACAGCAAAACGAGAGCTTCAACGAGGAAGCAGGAAAGAAGCACGCAAGCGAAACATAAGAAGAAAAGACAGTGGAGCCGGGGGCAGGCCGAAAGAGAAGAAAAGGTGAAAGAAAACGAGCAGGAAATCGAAAAAACACGCGAGGGCAGGACAAGACGGAAGGGTGGGGAACCAAAAAAGGAAAACGAGCGAGGAGGGCAGAGGGGAGGACGGGCCGGAGGCGGAGAAGTTTGCGTTTGGGCTGTAGGGAGAAGGATTAGGTAGAGGGTTGGTTAGTATTAACCATCAAGACGCCAGAGGCCTTTGGCCTCGGCGGATTATTTCTTCGAACAGGTCTTTGCTCAGCTTGACTTGATACAACCAGCCCAGTTCCCGCTTCCGCAGCTGCAGGAGCAAAGCTGCCGCCCGGGCTTCGCCTTGCAGCCCTACCGCACCAGGCCTTCACGTTGTTTGATGACGGGAATGCAAGGCGAGATACCGGGTTCGGACATTGCCTACACCAGGCAGGTCCCGGTTTTTGCGAACAGGACGACAGAATCCAGTTGCCTTCTGCATCATATTGACTTGGTGCCGCACATGCTGCAACTCGGGTGAGTAGCTTAATCAAATATATACGATTTTTGGAACCTTCAATGTCTATGTGCAGCGATTTGACCATAAACTCCTGTTTGAAGGATTGTTGATTCCATCTTCTTGACCCAAGTCATACAACGTTGTAACTGCCATCCATGTAGTAAGCCGTTCGAGCGAAGCTCATCCCCAACAGTTTTTCATATGGTCAGGTTTGCTGCAGCACATAAAAACGGGAGTGAGACGGTGGCGACAATAGCACAACAGCAGAGAGCCCGACAGAGCAGCAACCAGACTCGCAAGACACGGGATGACCGCCTGCGTCCACACACCAGCAGAGTCGCTGCCGGTCGCTGCGTTGTCAATATCATGAGCTTCCCAACTGTGCCCAGAAGTCACAGTCGCTGCAGGCTCTCTTTTCAGAGATGCAGGGGAGTGGTTTTGGACCTTTGAGCCTATAATGTTCCAATATGACTATCGGCCTAGCAGTGAATTTCCAAACTCGCTGCAAGGATCGTTCGTAGTGCTGAATGGCACTGAAACTCTGTGCTTACTTGTGATCAGGCACACAATGCGCCACAAGTCATGCTTCCTCTTGACTTGAAGCAGCCAACTGAGCATAACCATTGAAATGACAATGAGCTGGCCAAGGCTCATGTTTCGGGTTCCTGCACATGCAACTACACTTTGTGCATAAACGAGGCACTCTGACAGCTGCAGTGAGCATGTGCTACCTGCAGTCAAGCATCCGTGCAGCATGTGCAGCTTAGTCAAGACGGAATACAAAGATCGTCGATGAAAAGAAGTCTAAGCTTGCCTTCGCGATCTTGTCTGGCAGGCTACGGACGAAGCGCTGCGAGAAATTCGCGCCGCCTCTGCAAGCAGCGGTCTTCGCGTGCTGGAGCTGGGTGTTGGCCGGGCACTGCAGGGCCGATCCAGCGGTGTTGTGTATGGACGGGTGCGTATGTGCGTGTTTGTGTATGTGTGTATGTGTGTGATTACGCACGTGTGTGATGTATGATTACATGTATGTATGTATGTATGTACGTATGTATGTATGTATGTGTATACATAGCTAGACAAGTGGGTAAGTAGGTAGACAGATGGATAGGTAGGTCGGTAGACGGGTATTACACAGAAAGTGTTGTAGATGGACACATAGACAGATGGATAGATCGACAGATAGATAGGTAGATTGATGGACAGATAGACAGACAGGTGGATAAATGAACAGATAAGTAGATAGCCAAGCTGACAGATAGATAGATCTATTCATGATGAGAATATCGCTAGATAGGTTCACAGGTAGACAGCTAAAAAGGAATGCACACACACACATGAGATTCTTTATTTCTATATATATATATATATATCTATATATATATATATTTACACACATATCCTTATATATATATATATACATATGTATATACAGATCTTAGTGAGGCCCCAGTGCGTTGCACTGTGTTGGTTCAATGCACTCACATTGTCTCCTGCTTGTGCTGAAGAAGAAAGACAGGGGCTGAGGTCGAGAGACGGCACATCTGGGGGAGGGGGCCCATAGGATGCACTGTGCAAGCTCCATGGATCAGTTTTCGCATTGCAGGCTTCGCTTCTCTTCGTGCGCTGCTGAAATTGCGACGCCACCATGTAACTCGGGCCCGGAAAGCCAGGGCCCTGGATTGAAATTGTGTTGCCTCTTACCCGTGTTCCCTGGATGTTGATTCGTTCATTTTTTATTTACACTTTTTTATGTTAGATCCAGTGCAGATGTTGTCTTTCGATCCATTGCTTTTCTTGATCCGGTAGCCGGGTGCTGCAGCCCTGCAGGTTTGGAAATCTTGGACGCAGCAAAGATTTGGAGCCGAAGTTCGCTTGCTTACCGAGCTGCTAAGCTCAAATCAATATGCTGAGCGTCCTTGTGCAAAGAGCGCGAAAAACTCGTTGTCAGGTTTCCAGCCTGCCACAAGCTGATTACGACGGCGTCCAACCTCATGGGTGTGCCACATGGCCAGCTTGTTTTCGTGACATTCCACGCCCAGCCTGTCGAACATCCTATCAACGAGCTCGGGCTTAGGCTTAAACAGTCAGCAGACCTGGCAAGGACTCCTGTCCGGCATGAGTCATTAATTCAGTATGGCGAGTACCAAGAGCGAATTCGCACGCAGCATGACTGCAGTACTAAGAAACACCTCGAGGACCAAAGCCAGACACACGCAACGTGGCGGTACGGTTGATGATAGAAATCCTGCATTACCCTAAGGACCCTAAACTATGGGAATTATGGTATATTCCTTTCTATGGGTCATGCAGGATTTGTATCATCAACCGTATGACCAAACAGACAATCCAACGTGCCGATCACCTCGGAGAGGTGCGACCGTCCTATGCAAGCACAGATTCAGTAGAAGAGGTTGGGTCCTCTTTCCTCTCCACGGGCTCGGCACAGGGCTAGCCCCGGTGGCGACCCCAGAAGAGACGACCGAGTGGTTAACTGGGAGATGGTGCCCAAGGTCGGAACCACCGGGCGAGCTCAATGTCATCCTGAGAACCTACGAGCCAGGCAAGCAAGACCGCGGCATAGACTACTTCGAAAGCCCCGTTCTTCTGAGCAGCGTGGGTGGTGACGAGGTGATTGGCTTGGGCGGCATGTGGACGATGTGTCCTGGCCGCACTTAGCCATGGTTCTCCTGCAGAAGTGCAACTTGTTTTGGGCTGATGGTTTGAAGTGGACTGGGTCTCGTAAGAGCGGTTCTGGTTGTGCCAGGAATGTCGAATGAAAAGTCAAGGTCCGTATGTTTGCAGAGCCCGTTCTTGCAGCGATCTTGGAGCCAGGAGGTGTCAGGCCCGGTGCAGTGACATGTCAATACTTTGATTCCAGTACCTAGGTTTGCGCAGGGGCAACATTTGCATTACACGTTCGAAGTACGTCGCCATGGCAGTTCTGCGCGTCAGGGATGGTCTTCGCTTCACCTTGCCCCGAGACCCTGTGGCTCTCTCCGCAGCCCTTCGCGAAGCAGAGGAGCCGCAGACGATCGCAATTGAATTTCCAAGCCTTGTTAAGCGTAGTTTGCCAAGAAAGGCCTGCAACATCCGGCAGCAAGTGATGCAAAAGAGTACTGTATCTGACGTGCCAGCTGCCTGCCCGATAGGCTCAAGACTTAAGACGACAATGAATGATTTCGAACGGGCTCGTGCAGACAAAGCAGTTAACTGATCTTTTCTCCTTGTTGCATGCTCGCAGGCAGTACGGGTCGAGCAAATATGTTACACGCCGAGACCGCACTCGTTGCTTGCTTCCGTTGCTTGAATTGAGACTCCTGGCGCAAGCAAACTTGATCAGCAAGGACGCTCATAGAGCCTCTCTTCGTCTTCACGATCTCACAGCGTGCTCTAACCTAAGTGGCTGGGTGCTGCTGGAGTCGGTTATTACTGATGTTTCATGTAGACCGTGAAGCCTGCAGAGCTTCATGGAGCCTAACTTCAGCTTACTCGTATCGCTGCTAGCTAGCAGAAGACGAGAGACATGACGCAATGTTGTAGCTGCTACCAGAGAGCCAGGAGGTCTTGATTTTGAATTCACACCCATTCTTGGCTCAAGCGCTGCTGTGTGATCTGCAGAGCCCTGGCCCCACAGTTTTGGCGACTGTCGAGAGGGACATTCGGAAGCACCATGCAAGCAGCCTGCACTTAACGGGCCTTCACGATGCATTGCCGCTGCAAAGCAGGTTGCCGCACGTCGATTGGTTTCTCTCAGCTGCACCCAGGATGAGGATACAAATAGCGGCCACGCAAATGGCTGTGAGATCGCTGAAACTCAGACACTTGATCAAAGGCTTCGTAGTGCTGAGCCTCTCTAAAGCCACTCTGACTGCATGGGGCTGCGAGTCCCGATGCCAAATCTTGAGTTAAGGATGCTTCGACTCTGGCGCTGCCTTGGTTAGCAGCAAGGCAAGGGAGCCAGACATTTCGTCCTCGATAAATGTTGCACAAACCATTGTCGGCTCTGAGCTTGCAAGGCTTCTCGTGCTTTGGCTGCGGGCGCCGGCGCCGGCGCTGTGGGTCTGGCACTGTGCGTGCCCCCTGCTCGTGCAGATGGGGCGTCCGCAGATGTGCCGGCATTTACCATGGAAGCCCCGAAGTACGACCAGCCGCATGGCTAAAGTTGGAGCAGCAGGCACAACATTGCACACCGGCCGGGAGTAGCACAAGAAGAAGCATACGCCTGGCTCGCCGTAATGACGCACAGTGAGAGAAAGACAGAGACGGCATGTGATGTGTTTGCGACGTGAGAGGTCCACCTTCTATGGTCGACTGCAACTTCGATGCAAGCAAATACTCGTTGTGAGAGTAACATCGCGACCTGTTGCATGTTTCTGCCGTCAGTGGTGGTCTTATTCTTAGTCTCAAACGATACACAGGATGGGCATGTATGACTACATTGACCCTCGGACGCTTCTCTTGACCAGCGACGACCTGAAAAAGTCACAGGCCCATTTCCATGCATGCTTGGATAGATTTATGAGACACAGCGAGAGGACCTTCTGCAGAAGTACAAGGAAGCAGGAAAGAAGCCGGAAGGCTCGCACCCTTTTGCAGTTGACGGACAGCAAGCCAATAGCATGAGCTTCTTTGCTTCTTGTCTGTGCAGGTGTGTCGGATGCGGATATGTGGCAGGCAAGGAAAAATGTCGAGGTTCCTCGGCCAACAGCCACTTTCGCTTGTGCCACTCGAGCTTATGGTGAGTATGTATTTAATGTATCAATGCTCGATGCCGAACTTGCAAGGTTAGCATTCACCCAGTCACTGGCGAGGAACTATTGAAGGTCGGACGAATGCCCCTTGAACTTTACAGGGATTGGACCCATTTCCAGCAAGTTCTCAGCAGTTCGAGTTCCAGACTAGATTCTTCCAGGTCTGCTTTCGTTCCGATGAACGTGCCGCTTTGCGCTTTCATGCTGATGGCATCCTCAACCCCACAAATCCTTGCTGCCCAGTGGCCGGTACCTCAGTATCCTGTGTGGGAGCCTGTGATACACGATGTCACGTCCAGCACTTTATCTCTGGAATCAAGGCTCAACCAGACGTATAACGCCCTCAACAACTATGTCAACAGGTCAGGTGCAACTGCTCCTTGACTCACGATCAGCAATGCCGACAAAGATTCTAGACCCCTGTGGACGAAACAGTCGGCATCAAACGGTTCCATTCCCGTGTGCACCTAGCATGGGGCTGCGAGGCTTTTGTCAGATCTTGACTGGGTACGTGTTGCAAGGACAGTGCACCTGCTGCAGGGCGTCTGATGACTTATAGGGTTACTTATATAGGTAATAGCTGTATCTATACAAGACCCGATCAGCCTCATTTTTGCTCAGAGTCTCTCAGGTGGAGTGGTCCGCGCTCCTGCAAAGCTATGGCCTGGCTGTGACTGCATCTTGCTCGATCGCCTTGGGCGCAAGACTGGCTGCAGGGAGTAGCACGCGGTGTCTGAAAGCATTTCATTGCCTTCACTGATCACATGAGGCAAGAAGAGGTCAAGTGGTCAGATGTAGAAAAATCGAAGCCACTAAAACCAGGCATCAGCTCCGCCCAAACAAAGTTCTCCCGGGCTCCAGGACGATTGATGAGTGCTGTGCCATCTTTGCAGGTCATGGGCCCTTTCGAGCCTTGGCTGTGGCAAGAGAGCTCCGGGGACCGTTTGCAGAGCAATGAGATGCCTCGCCGACCCTGCTAGATACCAAAGCAGGTTCGTTGTAGTGCTACCATGTGATGTGCACAGCAAGGTTCCCTACCTAGCCGTGATCTCAGCTGGCACTGCGAATGCATCTTGGCCGTCGTCATGCTGAGGGTCCATTACATAGAAGCAAGCCAGCCTCGGCACCCCATGCTGTTATGCGGCACAGCCACTCCTTTGAGAGAGTTTGTGGCGGTCGGGTACTGGTCGAAAATGCGGGCTTGCTCTGCATCAGAGAATCGGGGTTCAAGTTCAGTACATATCATCTGTCGAGTTTCAAGAGGTTTCAGCTCAGGTGTCCTTCACACGGCTCGAGGAGTGGTACGGCAAGGGAGTCGGGCTCTCAGCTGACTTGTGCGACCTTCTTCTTACGCAGGCATTGGAAAGCCGTCTAGTAGAGCTTCACAGCGATTACAGTTCGTTTCCGACACGTGCGCTCGGACCTCCCTCTCCGCTGTCCCTAATCCCCCGTCTCTATGCTCATAAACACGCAGGTGACCGAAGGTGCATACATGCATGCATACATACGCGGATGCGTGCTTGTATGCGTTTTTGACGGATTGCATGTATCTGTATCTCTCTAGCAAGCCTTAGAGTGTACTGTTAAAGTACCCTTGAAGTACCGCTAGCACTATTCGTCGGTCGTCCGTGACATCCCCTGTGTTCTCCCATCTCTCCCAGAACTTCTGGGCTCTCCGGTCTTGAGCTGGGGACTTATGGCTGATGTGTTAAGTACTCGGTGGGCAACATAGGTGCCACAGGCCGTTCGGCTTCCACGAGAGTTTCGTCATGGTCCTTCCAAGCGAGGTTGTGAGATCCTCCTCGCAGCTTTTTGGGTTTTTCTGCTGTCGCCTGTCGCTGCCGTCTGACCCAGGTTTCCATCGTGGACGACGAGGGAAAGGAGCTAGGAATGTCTAGAGCTGCTGGTCAGATGGGCGGCTAGGCTACTGTGCCGGTGCACATCCGCTTCCGGTTTTGCCTCAGGGGGGTGGCAATGAGATGTGGGACGCTTTCGCCCAAGGTGTCTTGCAGACCGTGCTTTCGCGATCTTGCTTCCTGCCGCATGGCTGAGCCAGAGCCGGTTCCTTCGTGAAGTGAGCTAGAGAATCTCCTTTACATTAGTTTTGCAACCGAAGCATGTCTTAACCTTTACCTTCCAAACATGTCCAGCAGCCTTTTCTTCAATCATGGGTCATGGAAAGACCAAGACGTCAGGCCTATTGCTCCGATGGTCATGCCCATCATCGGCATGAAGGCTATTGGAAGCGTTGCGCCGGTGCTGACAGCGGGTGCCATGGGCGTTGTGACGGAGATATTGCTGCTCAGTTGCATGTGTTGCGTTAGGCATGGCAGCACTGGCCGATAAGTACCGGCTTTGTTCGATCCATTGCCCGAACGAGTCACCTAAATGAACTCCCAGTCGTTTTCACACTGTCAAGGCTAATCACCGGCTGCATCTCTGGGATGCTACCAGTTGCCCTGGCGCTCCTTCCGTGGCCTGGCTTGACGATGTACGAGTGCTCCGGTGTACTTAATCGCCGCATCTCATACGAAGTCCTTGAAGACGGCTCCGTCTAGGCAGAAGATGGAGATTGCTGTCAGCAAGCTCGAGCCGGACTATCAGAATCTCAAGGCGGCATGCGAATGTATGGCAGCTAGTACTGTGTTCATGATACTGTATCGGTATTCTGCAGCAGGACTCCAACGGGCAACCCATCACAAAAGTCGCGAGCCCAGTTGGCTAAGCGGCTGCTGCGTTTCCTTTATGACTCCACGCCAGTTTCAGAAGAATCCCCTTGCCGCTCCTTCATGTCGAGCCCAGGTTTTCGCGAACAAGGGCCTTTGAGAAGTGCCACAACGCATCAACAGCCATGGCGTCTAACCCTGCGTACGCTTGATTTTCCCATGAGCCTTGGTCTCTGCATTGCAACCCTAGCCCGCCGTAAACAACAAAGGTGCCTTTCCTCGATCTGTCCGAGACTCTGAGAGTTCAGAGTCCAAACCGTAGGCCTTCAGCCTCAAGTCTGCGCGGAAAGCTGAGGAGCGTGGCATTGAACGCTTTCACTGCGCTGAATCCAGACGCAGCCAATCCTGCATGACAGAATTCATGATTATCAGCCTCTTGTTGTCTAGGGGTTAGAATATGGTGGTTTTGGCTTCCCTAAAATGCAGGCCTAGAGACCCCAGATCTGTTATACATGGCCGAGGATTCTCTGGAGACATGACTCCAAGAATGAGTGGACATTCCCGAAACCCCGTCAAAGCCGAGTTTGTGCTTTTTCCAGGTGTAGCGGCTACAGAGGCCATAGGATTCCGGCATGTTCCGGCTTAGCCGAGTCGCCTTTCTTCTACAATCTGCTTCAGTTGCCATTGGGCACAGAAGAGCTTGAACAAGCCAAAGTGACTTCTATGTGGCGAGAAACAGCAGTCACGGAAAGTTGAAGAATTGCTGCACATATGGAAGCATGACCTCTGCGGCGAAGCTCCTGGTCTTGCAAAGTTCGTGCGGCACTGGTGGCGCTGCCCTCAAGTTGGCCTCAAGTTAGAAAGCCACCGAACCCTTCCATGGCAAGAGGACGTATGCCAGCAGCCACCTCAGAAAGAGAGTGTCCAATAACCGACAAGCACCGATGGAAGGCCAACAAAGCTTGTTTTCTCTCAGGTGCCGCGCGTTTGCGCAGCAGTGCTGGCCGTGGCGTTTCAACTCTGGGAGGTACGTGGACAATTCCGCCTGAGCTTCCAGACCCATGCACTTCTTGCGTCCCCTTGCGACCAGGTCCAAGCTCAAGAACAGCGCTGTTCGCAAGGGGTTTGCGCATCTACAGCTGCGGGCTTCTTGGCCAGTTTGATGCCGTCGTCGCTGACTTTGTCGCCTGCAGCGCGGCACGTGGGAGCTTGAATTCCCAGCCCAACCTACTAGTAGCTGGGAGGTCATGGAGCAAGATGCAATGTTTCATTTGGCAGGTACTGCTCGCGAAGATGCGTCGCTGCTACAAGCGCATCCGGTGAGCGAGCTAACGCAGGACAGCTTATGCGGCCGGTGTGTTGCCACAGCCACTCGCACTCACGTTCGTAGAAATGGAAGCTGAGGGAGCAGAGCACTCAGCAGTTGTGAGTTTGAACAGCCATGTACTCAGCATCAAACCTGCGAGTAAAGTTAGTGCAGTCAACGGGCAGGCCGGCGATCTAAGTGGCTTGCTGCAGGCACGCCACGCGAAAGAGGCCGTGAAGCGGCGTCACCAACATCATTCGCAGACGCACAACAAGGCGGGCCATTCCGGCCAATGTTGTCGTATACTGTAGGAGTAGGCTTGGCCAGTCTGTTCCCGCTCCTAACAGAGCCGAAACATATCCTTTGTGCAAAGACAGCATGGCATGGTTGCATGCAGATCATTGATGGTCGCGATTACCGTGCGGATGCAGCTGAATACTTTGAGCAACTTAGCCGAACTTGACGTCGTTGCTTGCCTGTTTTCTCCTTTTGCGCATTTTTGCGCTACCGAGGAAGGTAAAGCACGATTCTCTTGAGGATCGATGCCCGAACATCCATACCATGACCCTGGATGAGGCCTGCAGCGGGTCAGGTTAGGGAAATGTTGTCAGACATCCCAAGTCGGTGTCTACATTGTCTACAGTCTACAGTACCAAGCGCCCGATACCCGATGTTTATAGCATAAGACACATGCCGTATATAAACCGTAGCTAGGCTGGACTCGACACCCTGTCTTGTAGCATAGGATTACAGCTACAGGTTAGCCAGCGTTGGCATGAAGAGCTGGAGCAACTGAAGAAGGCCCGGATGTGTGGACACGCAACCATCCATGTCGTCGTAGAGCAGAAATTCAACGCAGAGCTAGTGGTATCGCTGCATGGTTTCCAGCCTGAGGACACTCCACGAGAGAAGTTCGACAAGAAGTTCAAGGCGTGTGGGTATTCTTGACTGTCTCTCTTGAGCCAGGGCGTTCCAAGAGACAGGAGAAGTAGCCCTGTGTACTCGCCAAAACGGCAATTCCTTGTTGCTGTGCCGCAGGACTTCCGGCATGCTTTTCCGGGACTTCTGCATAAGAATAAGCCAGTTCTGGTCAAGGCAGGTCGCTGCGTCCAAAGAAGCCTTCTGCCACTGTAGCATCGGCAAATGACACCGCACGTTTCAAGCATCCGTGCAGGGACATGTGCCCAAGCAGCTTGGTTGGAGAGCTGCCACTCATTGGGGCAAGGACTTCGGGTTGCAGCTGGACTTTCCGACAGAACCATGTCGCAAACTCCAAGTCCATAGCATGTTGCCCTGGGCATTACCTCTCTAGGACGAGCTGGCCGATTACCTGGGTGACCTGCCCTGGCAGAGGCACTTGGAGACTTGCTTTCCTTGTCGGGATGTGCTTGTGCTGGACCTGGGAGGCAGTCCTTCGATTATCCGGAAGCTTGTCTGCACCTGCGACGCATCCACAAAGTCGAGCGATTCAATACACTACACAATCAGGGAATGTGCTGAAGGCGAAACCAGAGTGTTCTTTCCCAGGGCGCCCTGGTCAGTTGTGTCAAGGACTGGGTCTATTCAACGCACAATTTGACGACCTTCCGTGAGTATGTCGGCCACGATGACAGAAACTTGGGCGCGCAAGCAGCCTGCCGCGGGGGGGCTGTTCTCCCTGATGTTTTGCTTCGTGCAAGCTGCAAAGCTGTCAGAAGTGTTGCACACATTCCCAGGTGCTAGAAACATTTTCCTTTTCGGAAGCGAAGATGGCTGTGACAAGCGGGGCGACCTCAAGAAGACCATGGATAAAATCAGAGGCACTTTTAGCAGCTGTCTGCTGCAGTCGCTGTGGCAGTTGAGTGTGAAGGGGATACTCCCAAGTACGTGAGCTGGATGTGTTGAAGACAAAGGCCGCATGCGAGAGTAGTCGATACAGTTTGCTGGCACTGAAGGTCAGTTCTCTCCAAGCCCGGACTTTGCATGGGGACCGGAAGTCTGCGAGGCCATCGTGGCCATCGACTCCATAGGCGGAGAACAGCTCGGCCAGCTTCTGTTGATTGTAGCCTTGGACCGTAAACCCTGAACCCGGAATCCAAACCCCTGTTGATTATCATCCTTGACTGTTGCCCGTAGCATGTTTCACATTGGCAGACTCCAAACCATATGCCTCGCCTGGATTGTCCGAGTGTGAGCGCCGAAACACAAGACCCACGCACATTCATAGCAATTGGTAGAATCAGACAGAGTCATCGTAAAGATGACATCACCAGATCACTTGCTACCTAGGCAAGTCTTGGCTTTTCCTTGTCTGTTTAATATGTTACCTTATATATATATATATATAGTAGATCTCAGTTCATATCTCGCCCAAGAACCCTGAAGTGATCTGTGCCTGTCCATGCCCAGGGTCCTACAAGTCACGCATTTTGCTTCACATCAGGGTAGGATCCTGGGAGGAAGATGTCTGAGCATGCACAGTCACTTTACGCGTTAGTTAGATCAATTGTTGGTTGTATTTTGACTATTCCTCCAGTGAAGTTTCACCCATCGAGTGTGAGCGCCGAAACCCAATGCCTATACCCATCAAGATCGTCTCCAGCCATGCGAGAGGGAAAAGTACCCATCTTGACAGGCAGTTCCCACGGCTTCCACTGCCACGACCCAGTCTGGCAAGTGCAAGTCCAGGGCCCCTTGGCCCTGGTCCTCCAGTCTTCTTTGCCACCGGCGTCATATAGGGACCTTCACAATTAACTATACTATTGTAGGGGTTCCGTATTATATACGTATACTCAATAATTACCTGTTCCTTACTACAAGGAGGACGATGATTATGATGGCGATAGTTGTTGTCGTGTTGTGTAGTGCTGGCAAAGAAGCATCAGCAACCAACATACCGTGAGAGAACAGCGGCTGCACTGAGTGAAAGCAACCACACGAAGCACAAGGTCACAAGTGTGAACAGCGGCATGACAGTTCGTTCTCAATAGTACCCAAAGAGGCCTAGAAGCCAGCAATACCAAGGATAAACATGACTGTAGCAGTTGTTCTCGTACAGTGGAATTACCTATGCTGTTTTGGGGGTCCCTTGTTATAAGTATTCTTTAATGGGCCCCAACACCCTGGTGTTCAGGCTACAAGATGTGGTGGCTGCTTCCTCCACACTATAGAGGGAAGCTTGCCTGCAGTGGCGGTTCGCGAATCGCGCCCGTTGAAAGTAGCCTTTACACGGTTTTGCTCAACCGTTGGGTATAGAGGCTAGTGCACCCGGGAGGACAGCGCCCGAATCTGACACCTCAGATGACTCCATAGCATCTCAGCCGGCACTTCATTGCCCGATATGGAATTGTGCTGCGCGCTCTCCTGACAGATACTTCAAGACACATAGGATTGCATACCAGAGATACTCGGTCAGCCCTCTCTGGCATCACTGGAAGAGTCGTGATCTCAACTGGCAAATGACTGCCAGGGCTGGGGTGGTTCACCAGTACTCCCAGACGGCACTGTCTTTGCGCACCCGAACGGTTGTGCCATGCTGAAGCAGGCAGGGAAGAATGCAGCCTGTCACTCTGTTGCTGAAAAGACGCCGGGGTTGGAAGCAGAGATTTGCTTTCTGCCTTGCCTGCAACGAGGTGGAGCCTCCGCCGCTCGGCTAAGCATTCTGAGCCTTGCGAAACAGCGCCTTGCACACACGCGGCGAGTTTACGGCAGTCCGGTAGTTCAGCTTCTGGCGAATCGCCGCCGGAGTTCTTAACGAGTCGTCCTACAACAGGAAACCCATGCAGTTGTTCAAAAGTTCGGAGTATGGCCGCACCCGGTGTTCAGTTGTATCTCCAGGCCGGGAACGAAGTCGTGCCTGGTGGGTCCTGGCGATGCACAGACGCAACAGAGAGCAGAATCGAAAAATTCGCCGTGAGTGGGTGGATAAAGCACGGTGCAGTGATGGCTCAACGTGAAAGCCAAGGAAATGATGGTGCTGCCGGTTGGCTGGGTCCATTCTACATGTGGGCTCACGAATTACACAGCAGCGGCTGGGGGCTGGCTTGGTGTTTTTCAGCAGCACTCAGACTCTTTGCTGACGTGACTTGTGACAACCTCCGAGCCTTCCGAATGAGAAAAAGTCATAGCCGGCCCCAGAGCAACCGAGTACTACCGATCGTGATGCGCCGGCCGGAAGAAGGCGGGGCACAGAGAGCTATTGCACGGGAATTGTGACTTGGGTCGGATAAGCTCCTGCATGCTCCAGCTGGCTCTCCGCAGAAAACACTGTTGATTGGCATGGAGCGGAAGAGGGGCTCTTCGGAAACGTTTTAAGTAAGCTTGTCTTTCATTTCGCTGATTGGGCCAGGTCCTTGGCACGCCACACTTTTAACAACTTTTTAAAGGCCGCCCATCTACCAAAGATTCCTGGAAACCAGAGTTGAGGTGTGGGCTGCTTTGTGAATTGCACGAGGCATTTCCTTGGGCGCAGCTTGACAGGTTGTAAGGCTGAAGCCGAAGCGTCAGCTGTAAGCCTAGGGCCTAACCTTCCCTTTTACAGACCCGGACCGCCCGGGAGTCGGACCACGGCCTCAGCAGAGAAAAGCAACCGGGCTTCGGATGCCCGTTTTGAGACGGTTGAAATGCCAAGCAGACACGGTTTTGCAAGTTCAGCCGCCTCCTAAAGTACAGTGGCGCGGTGGTTCTGTTGATTCGCTGCATCGGATCATCGCCTCGTGAGGGGGCAAGCATCGAGCATGAGTGCACGAGTCTTTTGCTAGCAGCACAGACATCGAGTGCACCTGAGCTCAGGTGACAGATCCCCACAGCACTACCAGGCCTTGTAGCCTGAGCTGGTTCTTCGTTTCTTGTCGCGGCACATCGCAACGACTCTGCAGGTGCTGGAGAGAGCTGGGACTGCCATTTGCCTGGAGCGCGAAGCTCGCTTTCTCTACGGCCATGAGGTGTCGCGGTGGGAACTGGTAGGAGTAGTTAAGCCTTGAAGCGTAGTATGCCAGTTTGCATAGTGACTGCGAGCTTCGAGCTTCATGCTTCAATCTCGTTTGAGATCTTTGCAGGTGCCCAAGGTTTCGCATCCGCGCGTGTCCATGACCTGGCGCTGGCTGCATCCAAGGCGCGATGCGCAGCCTTCACACCCTGTGTCTGCGACGAGCCCACGTACTCGTACCAGGTTTCAGCAGGAGGTCGACGAAGTGCGGGAATGGCTAGGACTTCGTGAAGCATCGAGCCGAAAAGAACGGTGACCGTCAAGCTCTCGCACTCTTTCATGTTGATGAGCCTCTACCCCCCGTGGTAGAGCCCTGCATCACGTTCTGAGTCATATAATGTGGGTTTATTTGGCGCATTCCGAGACTTCGGCGGAGGCTTGATGGTCCGGCGTACAGGCGGCTTCAGGCTTTAGGACGACTACATGAGGCCGTTACACGTAGAGTCACGTGTAGCACGCGAAGGCGTGACGTCTTGGCTCCCTTGTGCACTAGCTTGAGCCTTCAGAACGGCGCAGCCGGGCCCCTTCATGACTTAATTAGCATGGACCAGTGAAGCCTTGATGAAGTGCTTTGGTGCGTGAAGAAGGTGGCATGCTAGCATGACGAAGTCAAGGCCTAGGCCAAGCTCCTTTGCCAGACATCTGTCGCTGAAACTTCAATTACGAGGCGCCTTTCACTTTAAAAAGAGAGGATTAGGTTAGAATTCTTAGCAGCTGGCCACGGACCTTCTAGCGCCATGGGGTTTGCCATGTGCACACAGCTACCTGGCTGAACAGCAGCTGTATTACCATCATATGACAGATGGTCCAGTCCGTCTCCCTGTGCTCAGGCAGATGGTCGGTCCTAAACAGGTCCAGGGGACACGAGGCTTCAGGCCAAGAGTCACACGAAGAGGACCCGACGCTCATATTTAATGCTCTTGCAATGCTGTTATGACATGTCCCGATGAATCGCCAATTGTCTTAAGTCCATCTCGTCCAAGCTTGGCACTTCTGCAGAGCGCTCTAGACACGTTGCACGAAACAAGAAGAGAGGAAGAGTATCAGGCCTCGGACCCGTTGCTCAGTGCAGGACAGGAGAGAAGAGAAAGAGTGTACCAATGCAGCTACTGCTACGACTGCTGCACACATCTTGCGCTTATAAAGCCTCCGTGAATCTCCTAAATTCCAGTATCCAGGTGTACTGCATGTAGGGCGGAAGACTGGAGGAAGGCGGGTTCCGATTCGTCAATGTCAAGGTACTCTCTGCCTTAAGTCGACCGCATGATGCCACTTTAAGGCTCTGCGTGCAAGAGGAGGTCCCGTCCAACGTGGCACAGCTGGCTCGCTTCGGGCGGCAATGTGGAAGAGGTCGCACGAGGCTGGGCATATCGGTACCGAGATGGTTCAGCTGCGCATCATCACTCATCGCAAAGTGCAGCTGTTGCTCATGAGCCTCACAGCTGCAGAGCCATCCAGCATACCCAAACATTCGCAACGCAGCAACAGGTGGGTCTGGGCAGAACTGCAGTGCTCCGACAAGACTTCGTACTTCGTTTGGTTGCGGCATGCAGCCGAAAGCCAACCGACAAGCAGACTGCATGCCCAATTTAGCATTCAGAAACAGAATAGTAAAGCCGCATATAGTTGCAGCAATGGCGCCGCTTGGTATTGCTGCTTCCTTGGCTGCGGATCATGGCACCAGCTTCTTTATGTCTTTCAAGCTGCTAGGCTTAAACTAAACGACAACAGGATTATCTCCTTATCCATCTATCTATTTATTCATTTTTTAATTATCTGTCCAGCTGGCTATCTATTTGTCTTTCTGTGTGTCTGTCTATCTACCCGTCAATCTACCTGTCAATCAACCAGTCAGTCAGTCAATCAGTCTGTCATCCATTTCTTTGTCTATGTATCTATTTAGCTGCGAATCTACCTACATATGCAAACAGATGCGAACACAGAGTAAATGACCACTGTATCACGCATCGCTTGAGGCATTTAGGCTGATGAGGCCACCCACTCGCATGAGTCTGGTCGGATTCGGATGCAGGAAGCAAAGGGAGCAGATCCATGCCGAGTTGATTAAGGACATGCCTTTTCTCTTTGCTCCAGGAGTGTCTGCTCTTACGGCCATGTTGCTCAGCGACTGCCAGGACGGCATTGAGAGCCCACCGCCCATCCCCGTCAACGACGGAGAGCCTTCCGCGACTCGGCTTGAAAAGTAATCCGCTCCAGAGAGCTCCTTGATCCCCAACAGGAGAAGAATTGACGGATCTGTTGCGCAGTCGAGCCATCCAGCTCTTTTCGTCTTGCGCCGAGGAAGCTAACGAAGACTTGTTCGACAAGCCTCTTTGCTGCGATTCGGAGCCCACATGCTGGACAGAAGCCACAGTAGACAGGCATTTCGCAGCGGCACAGTTCGTTTTATGAGGCTTGCTGGAGCTGAAGGCCGGGCCCGGGCCAGGTCCAAGCCCTTTGCAGTTTTTCATGTATATATATATATATATATGTATAATATGTCTACATGTATATGTATTAATCCCATATGAACTATCAATGTATGTAGAAGAAGTTGGGAAAAGGGTAAACTTGCAAGTAAATGGGAAAAGGGTAAATATAATTATCGGGGGGGGGGGCGCGAGACGTGTCGCTGCCAGGTCTGAAGGGGCAAACAGAGAACCATGAAGCCTGCTTGTGCCTGCCGGGAACACTCCACAATCCGGCTTCTTGGTTGAACGAGATGATGTGATGTTGCTTGCCTTCGCGCCCTCACCTCTTGGAGTCGTAAAGGAGTAGTAGTAATAATAACAATAATAGATCATAGTAATAGTAATAATGATAATAAATAAAAGTAATCGTTAAGCCCCCCAAGCCGGGTCGACAAAGGAGAGCCAGAAGGCAATGTCCGCCGAGGCGGAGGAGAGCGAGAAAGGACGGAAGCGGGTAACTCCAGGGGTTGCTTGGATTCGGGTTTAGGGTGCAGGTTGCACCCTTCATAAGCAGGACTCCTCACCTTTCTGGGCACGAAGTGGCACAGGGAGAATTCGCGTGTCAACTCGCACATGAACCCACTCTTTGCGACGTACGAGAAAGAGAAGATGAAGCTGGACAAGCGCCTTGGCACACAGAAATACGGAATAGCGAGAATTTGTTCTTCTTGAGTAGGTTTGCTTCTTGCCTCCAGAGCCTTGCAATTGCTGAACTAGGCCACTCTGCATGCGGACCTGTGCCCGCAAACACGAGCCAAGGCTGTTGGATGATTTGCACGCGAAGGTGAGCGTCCAGTGTCGTTTTTGATGGTGTCTAAGACAGCATGTGCCTTACTCACGCAAGCCCTGCGGGCCTGCGGCAGCAGCTTGTGGTCACGACGTATTTTGGCAGGCATCTGTCGCAGAGTCTGCTGCCACGACGCTGAAGGAGTCCTTTCACAAGGCAACGCCGGTATTCAGTGTCAACTCGAGGCTAAAGTGCCGGACATTTGTAACGTCCTCAAGCTATCGATCGCAACCTGCCCCTCGCCCGAGTCGTGCTGCGGTGGACAGTGCTCTCGTTCACGCAAGTGCAGAGCCGACATCTGTTTCATGGCGCTTTTGTTCACTGTGGGTTCTGAAACGGCGACACATGCTACCGACAGCAAAAACAGCCCTTCACATCCCTTCACTATGATAGACCACGGTTCGGCGTCAACTTCAGAGTGGCGTCTCCTGACCGTGATGATTTTTTGCCTGCTTTAGAGCCTACGCTTGTTAACATCGGCATGCGCCTGACAGTGCTTGACGGATGCACACAGTAGTTTCGTCGAGAGCTCGCAATTGCCAAGCCGAGCATGGGCTGAAATTTGTATGAGCTAGCAGCCCATCTGCAGGTCCAAATCGCACATGAGGAAGGAAATTGCCAACGGGCGACGGCAGCCGCAGAGGTCCGATTCGGATTCGCAACGCAACAGCTGGGTCAGAAGTCACAGACTGTCCGAAGCACGGCTATACGTACAATATATGCTATAAACAAATATACATATATATATATACATACATGTAAATTTTGTAAACTGTATATAATATATTGTACACTTTTCTTATATATGTCGTGTGACACGTCATTTGTTACATATTCAAAATTATATATTCAGGCCAACTTCCAAGAGGTGCCGCTGTGCAAGTCAGACCTGGATCAGGCTCGCTTGCAAGAAATTTTCACTTTGCACTCGCAGCTCAAAGATCCTTCCGGGAGGCATCTGAGGACATGACTGTCGAGTGCTCAGCTCTTGCAATCACCATGCCGGCAGCAAAATTAGCCCAGGAGCGATGGGGCTAAACCTCCTCTGCTCATTCTTCTAAGGGTTTTCGCAATGATAGCCAGGAAAGCAGTTCTTGGGTTTTCACCATCCATTGTGTCACCATGTTACGAATTCCAGCGGTAGTTCTGTAGCCCAGGTGTTTTTATCGCGAGGTCCCTTGCCCAATGAGCCCGAAGCCGATTCCTCTCAGCTGGCACTCTGAGAAGAATTAGTAACCCTTATAAACCCCTCCAAAAGGAACCCTTACACGCCCCTATAGTAATCCCTACCCCTAGATGAGACAGAGCCGGCCGTAGGCTCCTAAAAGGCTCTGTGGCCTTCATCGCATGTCTTCTGCTCTCGGAAAAACCTCTGAGTCCGACTTCTGGTCGGAGTTCGGCTTCGAAAATGCACTCGTCGGTCATAAGAAGCTGCAAACAGTTCGAGAACGGAAGAGAAAGCCGATAAGCCCAATACTTGGACACCGTGTGGTTTTCTTGGAGCTTTGCACAGTATTCTTGGGAATGCGTTACTCGGTGTTTGCAGCCACGGGACAGCGACAGCGCAGAAACAACTCGACAGACAAGAAGCAGCAGGTAGCCATCTGACTATCCTGCACCTGTCGGCTTCCCCGTCGTGTTGGAGTGATTTACTTTGTGCGCGCCCTGATCTTCTGGTGGCGGTGCCGGAGCACACCGGTGAGAAGCATTCGCTCGAGCAACGGATTGGGGCACGGCTTTTCGGCTTAACAGAAAGCGGACGAGCTCTGTTGGCTGATACAAAGCGTTGCCACGAAAATCCAATGCCGTCGAACGCGGGCGCATGTGCAGTCTTAGGCCCTGCTTGCCTTGGTCATGTAGCGTCCGTAGCCGCACCCGCACATCGCAAAGAGTAGGGTCTTAAGATGTTTTGAATGATGAGTCAAGGGACACCCGCGAGCATGCACGATAGCTGTTTGTTCATGTTGAGAGCATTTGGCGGGCGCGCTACGGTTGGACGCAGTCACTGGGCTGTTCACTTCGATCCGCTCCCTCCAGGGTCTCAAGGTGGCTCGGTTCCCCGCTGGGATAAGCTCTGCTTATTGATCGTAGGCCCAAGTGCGGGTTAGTACCATTCGGCCTTTCACTTTACCAGTGATCGGATGGCCAGTGATCGGCTGCTTGAAGATTTTTGCGGGATCCGCGTGTAGAAAGAGATTGCTCGATAAAAGTGCAATCGATTGTGGTCTGTTCAGTCAGCCTTCGAACCATGGGGAGCGATCAGCACTTATGCATATGTGTATGTGCACATACATATGTGTGTTTATATTGTATTGTATATGCTTGTAGAAATCCCGTGGGATATTGTTACAGCAAACGAGCATGCGCTCTGAGCTGGACCAAGGTGCATATGGATCATGCCCAGCCTACCTGCAAGCGAGGTGCCGTAGCTCTACAGGCCTCTCTGCGAAGCAGTCTTTGTTTAGTTCGAGCATGCGTTCGCGGATGAAAGTGGCTGCTGTCCCTTGTGACGGAGCCGGGCTGCAGCTCATTGTTGCACCCGTGTCATGTTAGGGGTACTTCTAAGTCTAGACCTCGCCGAAGCTCAAATTTGTCCCACCATGTCTGCTTCCGTTGGACGGCCGGCGGCGTCAACGCTTTGTCAACTTCCTGAAACCTGTGGAACTGCCGTGACTTCGCTAATTGCACACAAACGTTCGCGATTGGCCAGCCACGTCAAGTTTCGTGCAAGGCGAGCCGGATCGCAGCGCAAACCAAACGGTCAGAAAAGAGAAGAATTTCTGAGAATCTGGGACAGGCTCTGCGGGAGCAGTGCATGCCCGCCGTCACGCTGATGGCCGCTGCTGCTGCACAGCCTGCGAGGCAAGTCGTATCATCGATGGTAGGAGATGATGTCTCTCCCGTGTTATCTTTGTCTGCTGCGATCGAAGTCGAATGGCTTAATGAAGCTCTGGTAGAGGAGTGCATTGTGACTTGAACCACAGTTCCAATCCAATCAAGAGCAGGAAGCGCTTGTTTGGGGCTATTCTGCACGACGCAGCAAAATCAGCCAATGACGCATGGCATTCGGGCATGTGTTTTTTCAAGTTGTAGAGTTGAAGATAAAGTGCTCAACATATCAAGATACGCTCCATTATGTGATAGCTTCAGGTAATAGGTCTCTCTCTCTCTCTCTCTCTATCCCTCTCCTTCCTTATATATACGTACATGTATGCACACATATTGTATAAAAAAATGGGTACCCCCCCTATATGGGGTCCCCTGGGTTTTTGCACATCTGAACTATTAAACCATTAAACCAATCCTTTCCATTAAACCAATCCTTTCCCCCAATGGACCCAGACCAATAAGCCATTAAACCATTAAACCAATCCTTTCCCCCAGTGGACCCAAACCATTAAACCATTAAACCAATCCTTTCCCCCAAAGGACCCAAACCAATAAACCATTAAACCATTAATCCAATCCTTTTGCCCCATACCACTAAACCATTAAACCATTAAACTATTAAACCAATCATTTGCCCCTATAGAGAGAGACACAACCCTGTATGGGCCGAAAGCATTGGTTTAATGGTTTAATGGTTTAGTGGGTTTGGTGCATTGGGGGAAAGGATTGGTTTAATGGTTTAATGGTTTAGTGGTTTAGTGGTATGGGGTAAGGGGATTGGTTTAATGGTTTAGTGGTATGGGGCAAGAGGATTGGTTTAGTGGTTTAATGGTCTATTGGTTTGGGTCCATTGGGGCAAAGGATTTATTTCACGGTGTACTAATTTAACGGTTTGTTAATGGTTTAATGGTTTAGTGATGGGTCTAGGGCTGCCTACTACGCAGGTGTCCTGGTTATAACCGGGGACAGAGGTTATAACCAGGCCTGTGCCACCGCTACAGTACTTCATCAACACCTAAATCCAAACGTTCGAAAGTTTCGGTGTTTCAGGGTGAATGTAACCGCAATGAAATTACACAAGGACTAGAAGAATAGAGGGTCCGAGGTAATTGGCGTGTATTCGGTTGTTGAGGCATGATGCAGTGCTTTGTAACAAACATAATTCCGGGGACAATATGCGCATTCCCCAACTTTAGCGGAAAGGCTATATGGCGACTTTACACAATAGTCTGTCCGTTCCAGTACATCGGGTTTATGAGATCTATGTACACATTGAGAGAATAGCTGCTAACATGTCACTCACGCAGGAATCAAAATGCGGAATATGAAGGGGCTCTATCGGGACTACAGTAGGTCAGTCAACATTGGAATACCACGGTACACAGAAAGTTGAGATACGGCTGATACGACGTCATTGTAGGGAGAGACAGCATTTCATGTTTTACAGCGTGGTCAGGTTTCATCACTTCGTACATAGGCGAACTGGTTGCAACGTTTTGTTCAAACATCGTTCCAAGGAAGCCGGATGTCGACGAGACAAAACTGATAAGACTATGCATGGTGAGCGAAACAAAATTCGCGACTTAAACTGTTAGGTTTCCTCGCTCGGTACGTAGAAAATTCCTCGCAATGCTATTTCCAACTACATGGATGAACCTCTTTCGAGGAGTGATTCGGTGTGTGTGTGTGTACCACTTTTTCTAACACGAGAATCACGTTCTGGACTGGGAACAATGGCTTCTATTCGACTTTCAGTAAATATTCACGAGAACACAAACAGAAATTCGGACAAGCTAGATGTAGCCTTATGGTTTTCAGTCGGCTTTACGTGATGGTTAAGGTATCAGCATGTTCCGTAATAGCGCTATGGGTCAGTAATAGCGTAGGGCAGGCAGTAATAGCGCTAAGGTTATGCGGGTAGCAGTTGGTGGTGCTGCATTTGTGAGTTGCTGCGGCTCACTGTGTCGTCACTGCTTCGTCGCTGTATCGGCTAGCCCGGGGCGCACCGGGTTGCGGCAGCAGGAGGCGTGGCAGTTCGAGTCATATGGGCGCGGGGGTCGTCTTCTTTCGCTCTGGTCCAGGGATTGGGTTTTGATTAGTGTTCGCGGGATGGAGCTCCCCACATCAGAGGCAGATAGACTACTGGCAAGGTCGCGCCACTAATCTCAGGTAAATAGACTAGCTTCCCTCGCATCAGTCTAGTCTGTCTACCGCCTGCCTTCTGGCAGCAGCAGGGGTCGAATAGACTAGCTTCCCTCGCATCAGTCTAGTCTGTTTACCGCTTGCCTTCTGGCAGCAGCAGGGGTCGACAACCATTCCCCGCCTGTCTCGCTTCAGAAAAAAACAGTGCTCTTCCCCAACCATTTCTTGTCTGCTGCTCGGTACGACTCCGCATTCGTGCTGCCTCTAACAGGTTTGGCATGGCGGCTGATGCGCGCGAAACGGTGGCAGGCTGCCAGCTTGACCTCACGGTGTCTCCGCCAGCAAACAAGGCCAGACTCCGGCTTGCAAAATCCTTCAAGTGCCGCGCAATGCCGTCAGGTTGACCTCACGGTGTCTCCGCCAACCAACAAGGCCAGACTCCGGCTTGCAAAATCCTTCAAGTGCCGCACAATGCCGTCAGGTTGACCTGACGGATTCGCCGCCCAAGAACCAGCAGGCAGAACAGAAACCATTTGTTGCCAACCGCGGTGTCGTGTTAGTCCTGTCAGGTCGACCTCACTTCGCCGACAAAGGGCCAGGCGTGAAGCCTTCAATCTTTAACTGTGGTGGAGTCGTGTTTCTCACCGCACAGGGCGACTCGTTGCCGCAAGAGACTGGCTTCAGAACCCCTGAGCCAAACCGGCCGCAGGTTGGGGGCCTTTTCTGTCACGTTCTGACTGTGCATGGCTGTGCATGCTTTGTACCTGGCTTTGTTGTATTCCAACAGGATTCACCGCCAGCCACAAAGCGGAGACGCCGCTTAGACGTCCAGGCCTCGTGGACACATGGTCATTTTTGCCGGCGCTGATACGATTGTTTTGGGGTTTCTTCCAGGTAGGGTGTGTTACGCGGCACGAGGCTGATGGACTGGCCAAGATGACGATGGCCACAAGCTCAGTTGGATTCCAAAATCGCGAGTGTATGCTGAGCTGGTGAGCTTGCGTTCTTGTGCTCGGGGTCGTCGTCACCGTGAGAGCGATTGCAGCACAAACCATGTCACAAATTGGTGGTAGAGCACCAGCGCCGACGACACTGACATGTAGTGATTACCCATGCTCTGGACGACCTTGAAGTCGTAAACCCATCGTCCCGAACTTTTGTTGCTACCTGCCCTTCTGTGCTCAGCTGAGAGGAGCGGCAGCCTTCGTCACTCGACCACGGAGGAGGCGTGTGCCAAAGCCTTACAGGAACGTCTGTTGGTTCTCAGCGGATCTTTTTCAGTTTGTCCTCACCACGCATAGAGAGACACAGCCAGCTTCACATGAACAGAAAGCAGTCGGCTTTTCTGTACCTTCCATCTCCAACCCGTGCCTATATGAAGTATCTTGCATCGGCGTGCCCCTGATCCTCCAAGCCCACAGTTCGTGGCGAACATTCTTCCTTGAATGTGCATGCAATCCCCGTTTCCTTCGCTGTCAGCAGGCACTTCGCTGCCCAGTGCACCCCCGCAAGCTTTCTCGGAGGCACCGCCACCACATCTGATAGAGCCTCAGGAGCTTGCCGGCAGTGTTAGGTTGGGTGATGTTTGGGCTCCAGGTTCCAATTCAGCGAATGGCATACGGGTGATCCTCCAAGTGGAACTACTGGAAGCCTCCTTGCGCTTGATTCTTAAGTCTTAAGCTCAGGTGCAGTTACAGCAACAGAGCACTGATGGTGTTACAAATGATCACCGTCGTGAGTGTCTGCATCGTCCTATTTGTTTTAGAGTTACAATATACCCGACCAATTTCATGGGTCACAATCAGACATCCTGCAGCCAGGCCGACGTTCTAGTCATCCCGCCGGATGGCCTCTGTGGCTGGCATTGCCTAGTCGCCAGTCGGGACGTTCAAGGTTTCCTGGCAGTGGAGCGGATTCTTCGCCGCAGTTGCAACGGTTTCCTGCTGCTTTGTATTTCCGCCTTTTTTATTTTGCTGTGTAGCTTAGGACTTCCCTTGGCTACGCCAAAGCCGCGGACCGACTGCGGCTAGAGACACATCAAGCACGCACGCTCTGCAAAGAGACCTGTGACCTTGCGCTCAAGCGCAGCCCGCACCAGCAGGAGGCCATGACTGACGCGTAGGCCCCTCGTGATACTCCGCAAGCTGTCATGGCGCGAGGCTATAGAACGAGTTCGATGCCAAGAGTTCTTTGCCATGGAGGACGGCTTTGCAGCAGCACGCTTCAAGAGATTCAGTAAGACAGCATGCCCGTACTCGCAGGACCTTGCTTGGATAGCGGATGCTTTGCAGATTTCCGTTCGGGCTTCGTGCGATCCAGAGGCACCGATGCGCTTTCACCGCGGGGTTTATAAAGTTTGTTGTGCCTCGTGCCAGGCCTTGCAAAAGATCTCCAGGGTCGGCGCAGAGAACCCCCCGCGCGAAGGAATTTACGGACGTGGTCAGCTCGTGGCTCACCTGAGATTTTCCTTCACCACTACGAGCGGGCATTGGAATTTAGTTAAGGCCAGCCTTGCTCCCGCACGCATACTGCTATCGCAGCAAACCGGTGTGTGCGCAGGAACCCCTGCAGAACAATGCTATGGCTGGGAATGTGACCCAGAGGCAGCGTGGCTAAGGTTTAGTATAGTATAGTATAGTAGAGCAGAGCAGAGTAGAGTAGTAGAGTAGAGTAGAGTAGAAGAGTATTAGTATAGTGTAATATAGCAGTTCAACTTTAGTACTGGAAATGCCTCGTTTGGCGTCCTGGTGGCCTATGAAATGCAAAACTGCTATGAAGCACTTGCGAAACACCGGCGAAATGGTTAAAAAGAAGAAGACTTTGCCCGAAAGGCTTTACAGATAATTTTCCAAATGCAGTGGTACGGACTCTGCGGTTTTTGAGCCGTGGCCTGTGAAGCACTTGCTAAACACTGGCAAAAATGGCCAAAAAGAAAAAGACGTTGCCCGAAAAGCTTTACAGACAATTTTGCAAATGCAGTGGTACGGACTGTGCGGCTTTAGAATCGTGGCCTATGAAATGCAAAACTGCTGTGAAGCACTTGCTAAACACTGGCAAAAATGGCCAAAAAGAAAAAGACGTTGCCCGAAAAGCTTTACAGACAATTTTCCAAATGCAGTGGTACGGACTGTGCGGCTTTTGAATCGTGGCCTATGAAATGCAAAACTGCTGTGAAGCACTTGCTAAACACTGGCAAAAAAGGCCAAAACGAAGAAGACTTTGCCCGAAAGGCTTTACAAACAATTTTCCAAATGCAGTGGCACGGACTCTGCGGCTTTTGAATCGTGGCCTATGAAATGCAAAACTGCTGTGAAGCACTTGCTAAACACTGGCAAAGGTGGCCAAAAAGAAGAAGACTTTGCCCGAAAGGCTTTGCAGACAATTTTGCAAATGCAGTGGTACGGACTGTGCGGCTTTAGAATCGTGGCCTATGAAATGCAAAACTGCTGTGAAGCATTTGCTAAACACTGGAAAAATGGCCAAAAAGAAGAAGACTTTGCCCGAAAGGCTTTACAGACAATTTTCCAAATGCAGCTGGATTGTGCTTGGTTGTAGTACCACTTTAGGACTGGAAATGGCTCGCTTGGCGTCCTGGCTGGATTGTGGTAGTAGTACAACTTTAGTGCTGGAAATGCCTCGTTTGGCGTCTTGGCTGGATTGTGCTTTGGTTGTAGTACAACTTTAGTACTGGAAATGCCTCGTTTGGCGTCCTGGTTGGATTTTCGTGTAGTACAACTTTGGCACTGGAAATGCCTCGTTTGGCGCTTGGCTGGATTGTGCTTGGTAGTAGTACAACTTTAGTACTGGAAATGCCTCGTTTGGCATCCTGGCTGGTTTTTTTTGTACTAAAACTTTAGTACTGGAAATGCCTCGTTTGGCGTCCTGGCTGGATTTTTTTGTAGTAAAACTTTAGTACTGGAAATGCCTCGTTTGGCGTCCTGGCTGGATTGTGCTTGGTTGTAGTTCAACTTTAGCACTGGAAGTGCCTCTTTTCGCTTCCAAGCCCACGGGTCGGTAGAAAGTTTCAGACGCGGTGTGTGGAAGTCATGTTTTGTGTCAGGCGCGGTTATTTGGGGCAAACAACAAATGTGGTGACTTCTTATCAGCGCTGAACATGCTTTGCAGACTACTCAAATATCCCGCGGTTACATGGTGGAAAACGATTTTGTTATGGCTTCCGAAGATGAGTCCTAACGCGCGGGTAGTTCGGGGAAGGCTCGCCCACCGTTTTTGTTATGATTTCGGTGTTTACCTGTATACTATACTCTACTCTATTCTACTATACTATACTATATTTTATTATGTTATACTATACTGTACTATACGATATCATACGATACTATACGATACTGTATGATATAACTTGGTATAGTATAGTAGAGGATAGCACAGTATAGTTTAGCATAGCATAGTATAGTATAGTGTAGCATAGAATAGTATAGTATAGTATCTAGTACTATTACTACAGGACGCAGGTCGACTCGGACGACGAAAAGCCCGAGAAGTCGCATGGCCGAAGGTTGGTCTGATGGCATGTTAGGGTGTGGGGTGCAGGGCGGTCCGAGCACAGCTACGCACTTTGAGCGTTTTCGAGCACGACTCACTTGGCCCAGGACACAGAGGGACCCAGAGGACGAGTCCGCAAGCCCTGCCAACAGCAAGAAGGACGGAGCAGCAGCACTGTTTTTTGTTCAAAGCCCAGCCCAGAGCCCACTGCAGCAGGACAGACGGTCGCCACCCGAGACGCCCACAGAGATGGCTCCGGACTCGGCATCCGAAGGTGTTCCAGAGGCTGCACCGAAGCCAACCAGCAGCAAAGATATCGCGCTGATGAATGTGCGGCAGCTGCAAGCAGAGTGTCGGCAGGAGGGCCTGCGAGTGCGCGGCAACAAGGCAGAGCTGCTGCGCCGACTGCGTGAGGCGCGAGGCATCGCGCAGGAGGAGCAGGCAGCACTGCCAGCGATGCAGGATGAGGAGGAGTCCGCGCGAGGAGAGGAGGCGGCTGTTAAGCAGGAGGCGCCGACAGAGAATGTCAGCGATAGAAAGGAAAAGGCCACGACTCCATTCCTCCATTTTTACCGCGCAATCAAGAATACCCTGACTGCCAAGGGTTGCAGAGGCATGATGCGTGAGGCGTCCGCAAGGTTCAAGTCCTTGAGTGACGAGGACCGGGCGCCCTACGAGAAGATGCAGGTAGAGGAGGAGAAGGCGCTGCAAGCGCAAAAGAAGCGGAAGCTCGTGGATGCCGTTCTCAAAGACACGCAGTGCACCAGCATGGGTCGGTGCTTTGTCAAATTCGTGGAACAGGCCAACCAGGAAGTTCAGGAAGTGGAGGCGAAGCTAATCCACGTGACCGGAACTGACAGAAACCACATCAAAGGCTTTTTTTGTGTGGACTGCGTGCTGGTCTACAGAGCCTTGGACCTTGCAGGTTGCCCTGACTGTCGCCAAAGTGTCTGCCGAGTTACCAAGTGTTTAGCCGAGGACAAAGACGTTTACTTGGTGGATCGCCCCGGAATGCTTTTGCCAGCAGAGACGGACATAGAGGATTTCCGGCTCAGACCTCCGGATATCATGGTTCCGGACACTTTGAAACATTTTCTTCCTAAGATTCCAAAGGGCATCACCATCGAGGAAGAGGCGATGTTGCTCTTAGGATCTGCAGTCGACGAGATCGTGTCCTCGCTGTTTCATCGGGCACACCTGTTGAATCAACACCGTGGCAAAAAGGAGTTGAGAATGGATGATTTCAAACTTGCACTGACACTGGGCGACGAAAGGCAAATGCTGGACAGTCTTCGAAAATGCCAAAGAGAAGCCAAGGAGGAAGAGGAGAGAGAAGAGATTGACAAAGCAGAACAGAAGCGCAAGCGTGCGTTAGAAGGGCCCAAGCCGAAAGCGGCAGCGAAGAGCAGAGGCCGCAAAGCGCCGAACGCGCCAGGCTCGAGGGCTTGGGATCTTTTCCTCGATAATACTTGAGGAGTGCTAAGAATCCTTCCGGGATAGGCCAAGCGGTAAACAAACACGTAAAGATGAAAGAAGGCAGGGAGGCAGGTGAGCAGACTAGTTTGCTGGGCACAAATTAAAAGCTATGGCGAATCCAATAGCATTGTTACGCGAGCTATTGGAAGCTTCATGACGAAGAAGGCGAGGGCAAATAGACTAGCTTCCCTGGCAGCCGCCTAGTCTGTTGCGGCAACAGTTTGACAGCATGAGGTGTTGTTGACCCGAACCCCTCCAGCTCGAGTTGAGGCCTCCCGGAGGGCGTGGGCGGACCGGTCACGGCTGGAGGCGCCGGCAGGGCTGAATGTTTCTGACTTCATGGACAGGTAAACTGACTAGCTTGCCTCACATCTGTCTAGTCTGTTTGCCGCTTGGTTTGTCTGAGAAGTCCTAGCGAGACTGAACAGACACGTAAAGATTAAACCTCAAGAGAGAAGGCAGGAGCAGGTGAACAGACTGGTTTGTTGGGCACAAAAGCTAGTCTGTTTGCCGCTTGCTTCCTTCGAAAGGTTCTAGTAAGGCTTGGCGAATCCAATAGCATTGTTACGCGAGCTACTGGAAGCTTCATGACGAAGAAGGCGAGGGCAAATAGACTAGCTTCCCTGGCAGCCGCCTAGTCTGTTACGGCAACAGTTTGACAGCATGAGGTGTTGTTGACCCGAACCCCTCCAGCTCGAGTTGAGGCCTCCCGGAGGGCGTGGGCGGACCGGTCACGGCTGGAGGCGCCGGCAGGGCTGAATGTTTCTGACTTCATGGACAGGTAAACTGACTAGCTTGCCTCACATCTGTCTAGTCTGTTTGCCGCTTGGTTTGTCTGAGAAGTCCTAGCGAGACTAAACAGACACGTAAAGATTGAACCTCAAGAGAGAAGGCAGGAGCAGGTGAACAGACTGGTTTGTTGGGCACAAAAGCTAGTCTGTTTGCCGCTTGCTTCGTTCGAAAGGTTCTAGTAAGGCTTGGCGAATCCAATAGCATTGTTACGCGAGCTACTGGAAGCTTCATGACGAAGAAGGAGGGCAAATAGACTAGCTTCCCTGGCAGCCGCCTAGTCTGTTACGGCAACAGTTTGACAGCATGAGGTGTTGTTGACCCGAACCCCTCCAGCTCGAGTTGAGGCCTCCCGGAGGGCGTGGGCGGACCGGTCACGGCTGGAGGCGCCGGCAGGGCTGAATGTTTCTGACTTCATGGACAGGTAAATAGACTAGCTTGCCTCACATCTGTCTAGTCTGTTTGCCGCTTGGTTTGTCTGAGAAGTCCTAGCGAGACTAAACAGACACGTAAAGATTGAACCTCAAGAGAGAAGGCAGGAGCAGGTGAACAGACTGGTTTGCTGGGCACAAAAGCTGGTCTGTTTGCCGCTTGCTTCGTTCGAAAGGTTCTAGTAAGGCTTGGCGAATCCAATAGCATTGTTACGCGAGCTACTGGAAGCCTCATGACGAAGAAGGAGAGGGCAAATAGACTAGCTTCCCTGGCAGCCGCCTAGTCTGTTACGGCAACAGTTTGACAGCATGAGGTGTTGTTGACCCGAAACCCCTCCAGCTGGAGTTGAGGCCTCTCGGAGGGCGTGGGCGGACCGGTCACGGCTGGAGGCGCGCGCGGAAAGCTGTGAATGCCGGGGCGAGCCTTAGTCAGATTCATGGACAGAGCGTGGATTGCCGATCTGCAAAGCTGGCTTGGCTCGTTTTCGTGCGCGAACAAAGTTAAGAAGCAAAAACATGTTGACATATCATGGTGACATATGAAATGCATATGAGAGGCTGACACATGAGAGGCTCAGCTAGAGACACGAGACGTCTTCCATCAAGGGGCAACGGCTCGCCATCCAGCTTGCCACATGCCCAAGCGTCCAGAGTGGCGCCCGTTCGATGAGTACACACACGTGCTTGGCCAACGACCTGCGGGCGCGGCGGATGATCTAGAAGAGCGTTTTCGGCTTGCCTCCAAGGCCTGGATGGCAAGCTTTTCCAGCCGTGATGATGGTGCGTGCTTGGGCAAGCTGTCCACAGCATGGGAAGCGCAGCAGAAGTTGAAGGCAAACATGTTCTGCATGGAGTGCACGGGCTGCCACGCTGGAAAAGGTCGTCGCTTCCGGGCGGAGTGCTCGCTGAACCAGGACGATGATACCGTGCGTTTGCAGATTCTCGTTGCTGGTGAGTGCAGTGGCCAAGCGCGTGTGCTGCGCGAGTCCTTGTCCGATCAGCCGCCTACCGTGACCGAGCGAAGACGCTTGAAGATCGCCACTGCACTTGTAGCAGCGGAAGGAGAGGAGGTGACTCCTTCGCATGTGGCGAGACGCATGGCAGCTCAGGGTAGCGCGCCAACCATGAATGCGCAAGCACTCCGCCACCAAGTGCGTGGCTTCGATCCAGCTGCATTCTTGCGACCTCGTCGCCAGAATGCACCGCCGGTCACGGGGGTCGCAGATTGGCAGCGCTGCCTGGCGGAACATCGGGACGCAGATGCCGGCCTCCTTTGTTTCGTGGTGAGCCCGCCGTCGGGGTCTTTCGTGGCCACTCTGCCACCTATGCTGAACCACCTGGCAGCTGTGCATCAGGCCAACTACTTGGGCATGTGGACGCTCAGTGCCGATTGCGACTTGGCCCTAGCTGGTTTTGACTCATTATAGTAAGGTCAAAAACCCACGCGTGTTTGGTTAAACAAAGCAACCGCAGAGGCACCTTCAGAGTCGAGGTTGGGAGATGGGTGTACTTGATGGTTACAGCCAGCGTGCATCGTTTGCTTTCAGACAGATGGAGGCGCAGTGGTCTACCATTGTGTTTTGCTCGAGTTCCCAAGGAAACTCACGATGTATACAGGGTGGCTTTACGAGAGCTTCAAAAAGAGCTGGAGCGACGGGACGTGCCCATGCCCTGTCAGATTCACACAGATCACTTCCCTGGACTACGGCAAGTGTGCAAAGCGACCTTCCCATCCTCCCGTCATGTACCGGGAATGGAACACATGTTCCGCAATTTCGCTAAGAGCGAGATCAGGGATCGTGAAACGGGAGAGCCACTCCGCGTGCCGAGGCTTGCATCGCGGCCGTTGCCAGTGGTAATTGGGCACCTACACCGGCTGGCGCGCGTTCCGACGCTCAGCCTGTTCATGCTTCTGGCATCCGAGTGGTTGCAGCGAATGACCCACGAATGGCCGGACCCTGACTTCGCTGCGTATCTGAGAAGGCAGTACTTCCACGAAGGCCCCGTGGATGCGCAGATCTATGGCATCGAAACGGGGCTGAAAGCTTCTTTCTGGTATGGCCACGCCTCCAAAACCGTGGCAGGGCATCCACCTAGCCAGCAACAAAGCGAGGCATCCCATCGACAGTTCAAGAGGATCGTCGGCAAGTCCCCTAACGACAAGCTCCCAGCCGTGATTGAGCGCTGCAAAAGTGCTGTGGCTTTATGGTCCAGCGTCAGTACTTCAACCGAGGCGTCCTATGGCCTGGTGACACCAAGCGGGAATACCGGCGGAGTTCCGCTGTCCCCAGACTTATGGATGGTTCAGCGAGATGGTACAGGGCTTTGGCGGCATCACCTGCCGGGGTCTGGGACGGTCATTGTGCCAGCTGTCTGGCGGATCCATGACGATGTTGGCCGGACGCCATCCTGCGTCGTTGAGGACAGCTTCAGCACTGGGCGCTGCTTCATCATGCGCACGGGAACACCAGGGCCGGTCGACTCAGGGCATGCCCGGCAGATGATGGCCCAGCTTCGAACTCGCAACGTGCCACAGCTCAAAGCGCTCCTGCAGCAGCACGGCGTCTTGCTCTCGGTCGCGAATGAGTTGGCTCCGTGGAAGATTTCCTTCCCCTCCCTCGATCGCTTCTGGACAGAGCACTGCGTGGTGATCTATAGATCGAGAAGTGGCCAGCCGGCGGCCAGCTCCCAGGAGCAGATAATTGCAGGTGACATCGTTCAGTGCACATGTTGGTACCACCTTCGCAAGGGCCACTGTCCTCACCAGTACTACGTGCAGGAGCGCCTGGGTCTGCGGGTACACAGCGCCGGCGTACTGCCTACGGCTGCGGCGGCTCGGGTATCTCTCGAAGATGACGGGAGCTCCCGAGAATCGCGTAGGACCAAAGTTCGGAAGCGTCTCTTCAAGAAGAAGCGCCGTGCAGAGTATAGGCCTCGAGCTGTTTTGCCTCTGCAAGAGCTGCTTGAGGAGAAGGAGGACGCGTCGGTGCCTGCGCCGAAGCGGCTTGCCAGAGTCCTGCCGGCCCAAAGAGCCGCGCGATAGTCTGTGCCCGCCTGGCAGACAAGGTCTGAGGCCAGGCTCAGGCTGGCACAGAGCAGGCAAAAAATCAACACTACGAGCCGATGGGAGAAAGTGGGCTTGAGTGCAGAGTGCGCGTAAGACCCCACAACCTGGGACTCCACACATTCTACCCTGAGTCGTAAACTCTCGGATCTCTTCTGCCGGCCAGGGGAAGATGGACGGCTCGCGCTGCCCTAGAAAAGGCCAGGCTCGGGCTGGGGCTGGTTACGGAGCAGGCAAAACTTAAGACTGCAAGCAGATGGGAGATAGTGGGCTTGAGAGTGCAGCGTGTGCATACGACCCACAACCTGCGACTCCAAACGTTCTAAACCCTAAGCCCTAAACCCTAAACACTCTCAGATCTCAATCCTATGTGCTGTGCCGGCCAAGGAACTCGCTCTCGTTCTCTCGAAGTGGAAAGTGGCGTTGCGCGAGCATTGGTGTTGTACATCTGCGAACCGCAGGCCAGGATCGCTACTGCCAAGCTTGAGCAGCAACCTTTTTGCATGACAGGAGATCATCCCCACGAAAATGTGCATTCGAATGCTCCTGAGCTTTGCTTATATGCACTGCGCCTCGCTAGTTCGCCACCAGAACCTGCTGGAGTCCGTGGAAAAGAAAGTTGCAGCTTCTCTGGAGCTCGCTACAGCACTAGTTGCTGGCATCCCATCGTCGTGGTCGTCGTCGTCCTCGTCGTGGTCGTCCGTGGTCGTGGTCGTGGTCGTCGTCGTCGTCGTCCTCGTCGTGGTCGTCCTTCGCTGCTTGTCCTTGTTACGCGTCTTTCCGCGTCCGCGTTATTATCGTGGATGCGTTCGCGTTCATACTGTCCTTGTCTTCCGCGTCATTACTAGATACTCTCCTCACTGCTGATACAAGAAGCACAGGCTTCATCACTCAGCATATAGAAACAGTGCCAAGCCTAAGAAGCGACGCTTCATGTCGTCCCCCAGGAAAAACACTATACAACGTTTGCTAAGCTTGTAGTATGCAAGTTTTCAATTTTGGCTTGGGGCAGCCGTCATACAGAATTAAGGAATGCACCACTCAAGTATACCTACCGGATATACCAGTGTTTAAAAGCAATCACATGGGGGCACAGGGATATGTCATTGAAAGCTATCAGTTTGCCAAAACGTCATAGCAATGCGTCCAACAACAGAGACTTTGGTGGGATTGCGGCATTACAGTACAAACATGGAAAACTCTTCGTTGCAAAATCTAGTTCGCGATAAGGAATGAGTGAACCAGACTAATGACTACAGCGCGCTTGTTGGAAAAACTGAAATACAGCGGTTTAGATACAGTCACACAAACATGAACTACGAAGATATATCGACGGCTTCAAAGCCAGGATTTTAGCACATTGTAACAGGGTTTCGACGAAGGTGTCATAGAATTCTTAGCGTTGTGCGGGTTTCAGCATTCTGAAAACGTGGTCTTCAAACCGGATATAATACTGTAGTCGATGACGCACACTTGATTGTAACCTAGTCGGTTGGTTATAACCTAGTCTGGTGGTTATAACCGAGTCAGATGCCGAGTCAGATGGTATAGCGAAAAACGTAGGGGACCCCAAATAGGGGCGCGCCCAAAAAGTTTAGATAGAAACGCGTTGACTTCTGATGGTATCCAGATGCCGGCAAACGGCCAACATACGTACTCAAAATCAGTACTTCTGTAAACCTCGGACGACGGACGATCTGCACGCGGTTTATCGGCAAGCTTTACAGTTTGCAGTTTCGTGCCTGTTTGGCCAAAGGCCTTCCTGTGGATTGGCTTGCGCAAGCTTATCGATGTGAAACTGATTTCAAGATAGGATTATAGAACATCCTGGCAAGAAAGTTGTTTCGTTTGCAGAAGGGGAAGCTGCATCCTTCCAAGTGTGAGACTTTACGCCGCTGGAACTGGCACAGGGGGGAGTTTGGTCCATGTGGCATGTTCCGGTGAAAGCAGAGTGCTTGTTCTGTCGAGATGCGAGGCCGGGCAGACGACGCCACCACCACGATGCCTCCCGATTTCTGTGATGCTCTCCGGGGCTTTGCAGTTGGTCCTGCGGGTGCTGCAATCTCAGGAAACGGCACGCACCCGCCAAAGAGGGACCCGAAAAAACAGTATGCAGCAACTCGCAGATAGAGAGGGTTAGCTTGGTGCCTTCAGGGACGACCTGCAAATGGGTACAAGCCAGGCGTTGGTGGCACCACAGTTCTCTCCGCTACCTCGAGCAGAATCAGATTTGAAGGGCAAGGCATTGCTTAGAAGACATGTCAAGCACGCGAGCAGATGCAGGCTAATCAGACTGAATTTAATGCTTGCCAGGCACTCCTGGGAGCTACGCTGCCAGAGTATCCCCTTCCAGCCACGGTGCCCAGCTACGTAGGAGTGAAGGTGATGCTTGCGGCGCCTTTCCTTCTGTCGGCTTCCTGTGTACTCTGTTCCTACCCTTTGGATCCACTGCTGCCACTGCTTTTCAAAGGCCGTGCCAGAGGCTGTCTGTCAGGCCACAAAGTGGACGCCTTGGATCCCGCAGGGTGTATGATATCATAGAATGGTGGGTCATGGGCATCGCAAAGCTTCGAGGCCACTTGGTGCGTCGAGGGCCACGTGTGGACGTCCTGGGGAGCCGCCGAACAAGGACGGACCCCTCGGCAAGCCTCTCTGCTTAAGATGCTGCGTTTCTCAGCCAGAAGCACCATCACTCTGGGGCTGCAGACTGTCATGGGACCATGTTGTTGACACCCATTTGCTGCTTCCGCATGCTGGCAGGTGTGCCTGCTCGTCTCCAGCGACCTTGAAGGGAGCAGACCTCAGATTTCTCAGATCTTCCATGTATGGAGGATCTTGAACTGGAGTCTCCTTCGCATGACGCCCAGGTTCCTTCCGTACCGGCTTCTGATTTCAGAAGAGAAAGGCCTGGAAGTGAACTACGCATTCGCTCCGATGTTTGCTTCCTGCTGATGTCAGGTTTGGATTTCGCTTCCTTGACACCGTGTCCAGACTTCGCATTGGATCCACCGGACATTGTCCAGGCATGGCGGGATAACAGTGAGCCAGAGTTGATCCGCAAGCCAAGTACAAAACAACTTGCGGTGGTTGTCATTGTAGAACTCGAGCGCAGGTAGACGATTATTTCTTCTCAGGAGCTTTGTGGGAGTATTGGAGTATCGTACCTCCCAGCCAATGCCCAATGCCTCTGTCGAAGATGATGGCTGCTACTCGCCGCATGGCTGCTGTTATCATGCATTTCGGAATTTTTCTTAGCTGGCAGGTGCAGAGGCTGCCTTGGGAGGCCTGGCGCGACGATCGGCCTTTCAGCGAGCTACGGAGGACATAGGATTTTTCCAGACAGTCATTGCATTTCTTACAGAACAGCTGAGTCATAGATGGTTTTTGTCCGCAGACTTTCGTCCTCCCTCAGGTCGGTTTTGTAGCCCGCGAGTTGGAGCCTGTCTGGGCCTAGTCTCGCTAACAACATATGGCCTCAGACCTCTCGCTGCACGATTCTGGCTCTTCTCGTGCTTTCGGTGGGTTTCGTGATGCTGCCCAGGAGGATAGAAGCCAGGAGGGACCTGCAGAGCACCGGAGAATGGAGCTTGCAGGCCACTGCCGGGGCCAGAACATGAGGGGGAAATGTCGTGAGACCAACCTGTTCAACGGACACTGCCGAAAGCAGCTCGGCAATCGCCATCAGCATTGTTTCAGGTAAAGTCGGACGGTGCCGTCCTGTGTCCGAGCAAGCCGTTGATCAGGATCGCCTGTGGCCACCGTATTTTCACCTGATCCATCTTTTAGCGCGGCCCCCATCTTGGCAAGCATCAAGGGCTTTTGTAATTGGATTGCGCGCCCGGCATCCAGCCACATTCAGAATTCAGACATCGCGAATGAAAGTGCTTGATTGAGAGCAACCCTTACCAGCGAACCAATGGGTGAATCAGTTCGATGTACTTCGCCCTTGTCTCGGAAACAAAGAGCACAAGGCACGGGATGAGACGTCGACGGAGGGCAGCTAGTGGCTCAGGGCAGGCTGACGTGACTCGGAGCAAGTGGCACACACCAGACGCCGTGACCCGAGGTCTGCCAAAGCTTGTGGACAGCTCTGTCCTGATAGCCGCTCCTGCATTATGAACCCGAGCAGACTGCACGAGAGATCACGAATTATGCAAGCTAGAAGTTTGGATGACGCACGGCTGCAGACATGGCTCACTCGTATGTGTGGCGCCAGCCAGGGCGTGCAATCTGAAGCTTTGGCTGAGGAGTGAGGGGCCCGGACCAGGAAGCTGAATCATTGCCGTGTCGCTGAAGTGATGTCAATGCTAGATAATGCTAGAGTCCGCGCCGATGAATCGGCGCAAGCCTAGGTTACTCAAAAGATCTGCCTATGAATCGAACTTTTGAGCCAGCAGACACATCATCCCTCACAGGCTTTTGGCATGCGGAACAGATATTGGAGTAAGACTTGGAGAGTACATCAATGCATCAATAAGCCAGCATGTTGACATCCTGATGCTAATGAAATTCGTCTCCAGGCTGGTTCGCAGCTGCAGAGTGCTGAAGAAGCGCCGTGCGCTGCAGGCCAAGGCTGACAAATTGTGCGGCTCATGGCAGCGGATCCTGATGTCCATGAAATCATTGCGCGATTCTTACATACGTTAATCATTTAGAGTGTACATAGAAGCTCTGAGACATGCATGGTTTGGTAATCCACTGTCGCATGGAATACCTATAACCAGCTACACAGTGCTGGGTCAAGTCTAGTTGCGGCACCCACGGCTCCACGACAGGCCCATACGAAAGAGCTGACTTCCTGCCTCGTGCGCTGCCCCCTGCAGGCCACGACAATGCCAGGCAGAGCACGTCACTTTGGAGGAATGTTTCGTCTATTTGCCTGAGCCGTGCTTTCCTGAGTAAACGGTGTTCGTCGGGATCCTGTGCAGGTGGTGTTTGAGCCAGCACCGGGAACATGCCCAGAGCCTAGTTTCGTATCTTCATCTGCTGTGCTCGAAGAAGGTTCGTCGTGCTTGCGTGCAACTGACAGCAGATGTTCAGATAAGTTTGGCTGCAAGCTCTCTCAATGGGGAACTGTTTTGGAATTCGGCTCGTGTGTCGAAGTCTATTTGTGTGATCTCTTCTGCCAGCCGTTTTGCCTTACAGCAGAGAGTTAAAAGAGTTGCCGACTTCGCAGCGATCCTTGCAGCCCGCGATGTCACGCAGCCCGTCCAGCTGGGTGGATGATTAAGGGTGCGTGCAGAACGTTTTTGTTGCACCACGCTGCTCGTGCGTATGTGGCCGTACTAGTTACTAGTCGGGTGTCGCTTGATGCCGGCACGCCTGCGCGCATACCATACCAACTTGCACGTTCTCTTGGGGAGGGGGGGAGGCGTGGGTTAAGAACGACCGCGGAACTGTGGACACATCACATTCTCGGGTATTTGAAGTAGGGACTCTCGTGTAAAATCCGCTCCTCCATCCGGTCGTCTCGTCGCCCTGGGATGATTGGTCTGGCGGGTTCCTCTTTGTTCCGGCAGCATAGTCGCAGTCGCAGTAGCTAGTATCAGTATTGGTATGACTACTACGTAGAAGTAGTTTCTAGCATTAAAAGTTTGCATGAAATGCTCAGCATGGGTATTAGCAGCATCTGTCATTTCATGATGTCGGCTACTGCCCAATGTGCGAAACCCAGCTACAGCACCCTGGAGGGGTGGTTTGTGTTGGGTCGCCGGCAGAACTTCTGCAATCAAAGGCAAATTCATCGTGGGCGGCAACTGGAAGTGCAATCCCGCGACGCTGCGCGAGGCCAACACACTCCTCAAAGATTGGAAGAAGATGCTTGGCAGAGAGGACATGGGCCCTGCCTGAATACCTGAAAGCCGCATGTCCTGTTGGCTTAAACTTCATCGCGGCCTGCCGCATCAAGGGCACTGCCAAATGTGGACAAGAGCCCCGTGGCCACAATGGATTCTGCATGGAGCTCTTGTTCACCGCATGCATTGGCCTCGCAACTCTAGGCAAAGTGGATGTCGTGATCTGTCCACCGGCCCTTTGGATGTTTTCTCTGAATGAGTCCATCCAGGAACCTCAGATTCGTTCTTGTTTGGGACACGTGAACATCTGACCAGCATCAATGCCTTTTCTGAGAGGCCCTTGACATGAGCACCTGCGCGCAGAATGTTGGCAAAAATGATGCCGGAGCCTTTACCGGAAGCTTGGCAAAACATGAACGAATCTAAGCGAGCGGTTGCCGAAGACTGAAGAGGGTGTGCTTTCGTGTAGTTGGAACTCGCAACTCAGGTGAGTGGACTGCGACCAACCTGCTAGATATCGAGCCATGGATGTTCTTAGACTGTCAGTCTCAGAACTGATGGTCCGCCGAGGTGTCCCATAGGCGTCGCCAGCTTGTAGCATCCGAAACGTGATGAAATGTGATGTGCACAGCACACTGCTGGTGTCAACAAAGCCAAGAACATCTCCTGGACCCTCATCGGGCACTCGGAGCGGAGAACGAAGTACGGCGAGACGGACGCTGATGTTGCAGAGAAGGAAGCCTGACGGCACATTTGACATTTGCTTCTGAGTAAAATGTCATTCCTGGCTTCCCTTGAGCCGCACCAAAACCCAGGTCGCGAAATGCCAGGACGCGGGGGTCAATGTCATCCTTTGCATTGGCGAGACCTTGGAGGAGCGTAGACGTCTCAGGAGCTCCAAGTAAACTCGGTTTGCGCCTGAGCTTCCTTCGAATGACGGGAAGACCAAGGTGAAGGAGGAAAAACCGATGAGGTAAACAAGCGGCAACTGGGCGCCGTCCTGCCAAAAATCAAGGTGACGCGGCTCGAGTCTGCAAGAAACGCTGCAGCAGAACTCTGTCATCTCTCGCGAGCTCACAGGACTGGGACAAGATCGTGATCGCTTACGAGTCTGCTCCTGAGATCTGAGTTCTCCGAGGGCTCCGACAGCGGCAAATCGGCCGATCCTGAGGCCAGTTTGGGCGATCGGGACCGGCAAGGTGGCAACGCCAGATCAAGCGGAGGAAACGCAGGCGAGGCGGTCTTCTGCAGTCTGCACATTCTCCCACCTAAAACGATCTACTGAGTGTGTTGCTCAAGGTTGTCGTTTGCACAGGCTAGGATCTAGCACAAGCGAGAAGAGAGCTGTGCTTCTGTGTGTCAGCCAGCCTTCCCGCCGAGTCTACATGATCAAGAGTTGGAGGCAGTCGTTCATAGCATCTTGGTGCCGACACCTAGGCGGCCATCCGAGCCTACCTCAAGGAGGCAGCTGGTGCTGCTGTGGCCGACAAGGCAGAACCCACACGACGTCTAGTTGAACTGGCATGCAGACAGAGTCTCTGAGCCATGCTGAAAGCCGTGCTTGGATCTGAAACTGTCCGCCGCCAATGCGTAGCTGCTGGGTCCAAGGCTGCGAAGTCAGGCAGGTTACATCAAGAAGCATATTCACGGACGGCCACGGCAGCTCAAAACCCAAAAACGCTGTACTGAGTGCTGCTTTGCATCAGCCCCTAAGTCATCGAAGCCTTTGCCACAAGCACCTCCGCACAGCGGCAAAGATGGAGGGGGCCTTCCAACAGGGATGGCGAATCTTCCACGAGCAAGCAGGAGAGGCACCTGTCGAGAAGAAGACTGAAATGCAGATGCTCGGCACGCGAAGTTTCGGAGATAAGCAGCACAGTTGAATAGCGAGATTAATTACTTCCGGAGGCTTCGAAACTGTCGGGAACCGAAACCTCGCCAGCCTCGGACTTAGGCTGGCGAGGGCCCAGCAGGCTGCAGCCGAAGCATTGCGCTGCGCACCGATTCCGAGCACACCGTTGTCCCCTAGCTGAGACTCCGAAGCCGAAAGCAAGCATCTACTTGGTGTCAGTGCCGAAGACAGTGGCTTTCGCAGGTTGCCAGAAGCCATGCGCCCTTTTGGATCTGAAAGACTGTGAGAGTACCCAAGTCTAGTTTCTAGTTTCTAAATCTCGAAGTTGTTCGAAAGTGTTAGAGAGGCCGACCTCGCTGAGGCTGCTGCGGAGTGGAGCCAGCATAGCTCCGGGCCCGCTGCCTGTACTCAGGCACAGAATATACGGTGGACGGCATAGGCTTGGGGACTTCAGCCATGCTGCCAGAAGACGAGAGCGCATGCACCCCTGTGATACAGTCGGCAGGTCAAGCCCTCTGCCTCCGGCAACTCCAGCGCCGCCTCCGGGACCGCCTCCTGGACCGCCTCCGCCTCCGCCGCAGCCGCCCTTGCAGGCCCAGGCCCCACCGTCGCCTGAACTTCAAATCCGCCCGGTCTCGCTGAATGCAGTTGCTTGGTGGAGTACACATCACGAACCCTTGGAAAGTTTAGTGTCACAGAATTTGGAATGCGAGCATAGCAGAGAACCCGACATCCTGCTGTAGATGTTTTAAAAACACTTGCCGAGGCTAATTTTGCGGTGCCGGCGCCTCTTCAGATACCGTGTGGCATCCCCGTCTATGCGAGAGCGCCGTCGCCCTTCTCTCGATCACTTTCGCCTGCGCGGAGTCCCGTCCCTGCCAGCACCAGCATGCAGCATGTTCGTACTGTCCAGGGGCAGTTTCATGCGGCACAGACGCCGCAGGAACCCGCCGCAGCCGCCACACAGCTGCGAGCTGCATCTCCATCTCCACTGCCCAGGCCAGAGCGTCATCTAAGTCCCGCTCGGGCTCGGGCGACCCCCTGCTACAACCCGGCACCCCAGCCTTCATCGTACCTTCTTCATGGCCAAACCCTCCCTCCGAGCCGGGCGACTCTGCCGGCGAATTGCCATGGAACATCCGAGACGAGCCAGCAAGCAATGCTGGAGGCACTCTGGAGGCGCACTTCAGCCATTGCAGAGGATTGTGCCCGCTGGAACCAAGTTCTGCGGCAGAAAGAAAAGGAAGCATCAGAGCTTGCAGGCTTGATCCGCAATTTCACTGAAGAGTACATGGCACCTGTGGTGCCCCAGCCATCGCATCAAGGGCAAGCTCAGCCCGAAGATGCTCTCGCTGGCCGGACTGTCTCGCCAGCTCCGCAGCTGAAAGTGCGGCTTGGTCCTCCCCCGGACCGAGGCTTCTCGGATGAGATGCAGCTAGCGGGGCCCGTGCAGTTGCCAGCCACAGGCCCGAATGGACGCATGGAGATCTCCGTACCAGAGTCGGAAGTCGCAGACAGAGACATCTACACTAGCTTCTCGCCTGCACGCACTCAGCATGCCGACAGCTTTCGCGAAGGTGCTGAGAAGCCAGAGACAGAGGTAGCCAAAGAAGCTGTAGAATCAGCTTTGGCGCTGAGCAAGGAGAGTGCCCTGCCTGACATCAACCATGATGAAATATTCGTGGCCTCTCATGTAGAGAAGTTCGATGATGCTTTTGCAGAAGGTGAAGGAGAAGAGGGGGAGCTTTTTGCCAAGGTCCGGGCGGCTTTGTCACGTGTTGTGGGTGGTGAAGCTGCCAGTGCACTTCATGACCCAGCGACAGTTCTTATCCCCGCAGGGTGGGAAGAAAACATGTTCATCCCCGGAAGCTGGGAGGAAAAAGCTCGACCACCCCCCGAGCCTGCCCCGCAAGAGCATGGTCTCTCACCCTTCACTACCTCCGTTGGTGGATCCACTATGGCTGCCGAGCAGGACCCATCTTCGGAGTTTGCTGGGATTTTCCCTACCGAAGCCGAAGATCAGTCAGCCTTGAGTGCAGAGCTCACAGGGCACGTGGAGGATGCCCATGCAGGGCACGCAGGACACGTGGAGCCTGCAGTGCTACCTGAAAAAGTCGGCCACCCAGGCCCAGCCTCAGCCATCATCTCCGAATGCCTCTCTGCGGTCAGCTGCGAGTCCATGGCTTTGTCTCAGGAGGCTAATGCTGTGCACAGCACAGAGCTGGAGGCTGTGAAGTCGGAAACAGGTCACACCAGTCACACCAGCGAGCGTGCTGCAACGGCACCTGCGCTTCCAGCGGAGGCTCTGGGCAAACCCGCCCACACATCAAAGCCTGATGCACACTTGGACCGGGCAACTTCACGGATTTCACATAATTCACCAGCCACTGCGGCTCCAAAGCAGAGCCGATCCGAGCGCGGGCGTGCGCTCCCGCAAGCAAGCACCCGCACGCCGGCAGATCCCTGGGTGCCACTTCGCAAAAAGGCATCTGTGGGAACGCCCCAGGCAAAAGCACACGCTGCAAAGGCCCCCGAAAGCCAGGACCGCATGGGGACGCGCTCCAGAAGAAGCCAAGCCTCCACTTCGACATCACCGCTGAGGACTTCACCGAACAGGAGCGGCAGCTCATCTGCGCTGCTTGCTTGCAAAAAATCCATTAATGCTTCAGACCGTCGATGCAGTCGGTATATCAAAGGTTTTCGCTGCCTAGCGATGATAGAGGTCCAGTGCTCGGCAATCATGTCCGCAAGCACTATCGTCAGCAAGCCCAGCAGCGACGCGGGCTGAGTGCGAAGGACAGTCCCCCACAAAACCTGAGGCCGTACCCCACATGAAACACAGCTGCCATCCTGAAGGGACGCTGCAGTGCCTCCGTAGTTCGATACAACACAGCCCTACGGGTCCAAATGTGCACTGTTTGCTGTCCGCTAAGGCTTCCAATGACACCGGACGCTCAGCTCAGCCAGAAGCAACTGAGGTCCTACCTTCGAAGCCTTGCCAGACCCCGCACGCCCAGCCCTATGAACCCAAAACGGGTGCCTCACAGGGCAACGCCAAAGACACAGCCGCACAGCTGAGCGACTCACCACGTTTCGTTTTACTGCTTTGGTGAGAAAAACAAGCTTTTTTGCACTTCTGCTCATGTCGCATCAGAGCTCAGAGGCTTTTGCAACTTTTTGCCGCCTCAAGGAGAGCAGTGTTTCAACTTCTTGCCTACAGGTGAGAATTCAGTATGGTGGCAGCGTCACTCCCGACAACTGCGCCGTGACTTTGCTTTTGATTGTCCTGTGATGTCCTGTGCATATATATATATATATATATGTATGTATGCATATATGTCTCATCCCCCTGGCGGATGGGTCTTGAAGCTGCAGTGGTGGGTCCAGGAGTTGATCACGAAGCCGAACATCGACGGATTCTTGGTGGGCGGTGCATCGCTGAAGCCCACATTCATGGACATCGTGTCCAAGGCCGGGGAAGTCATGACATGCCTGCGCATGTGGCGATGTGGAGACCGGGCTTTGTGCGAGAAGTCGAAATCGGAGGTGGGGCCATCCAAGATGGTGGACACGTGGCCTAAGTACGAGGAGAAGATGAAGAAGGCAACTCTTCTGCAGATGAGTCTATAGGTGGGCGAAGAGTTGATAGCGGGGCAGCAGATTGAGATTCTGAAGGAAGACCTCAACGAATCTGCCATTGCGGCCTTCAAATACAACTATGGCCCCGGTCCTTAAAGCCACCTTGGCCAAATTGGAACAGAAGGAACGATCGAAGTCCTGAGGCGTTCTCGTCTCTGGTGCTGATGCCGGGTCCCAGAAATTGAGGGCGAGTTGCTACCTAAGTTTTTGGCCTTGACGGGTTTGGCTCCCAGGTGATGATTCCAGAGAGCAAGCTGGACCCAGTCGACAAGCTGCCTGAGTGGCTCGTTGGATCCGTAGTATCTCTGTGTCATCTCTTTCCTGGGGCACCCCCAAATTGCCACTCACGGCTTGTCATCGAGGTACGAGAAACTGAAGGAGAAGCCAGAGACTTGCTGGCAACTAGCTCGTGCGTGCGACGGTGGCGTCGAACCATGTTGTGCAACTGCACTCTATTTGTCGGATCCTGCCGGCACCAAGACGGCAGTCCCCTGCCTCACCTGTTGTGACGGCCTGTTCTGTTTACCTGCTAGAGGAACATGCCAAACGGCAAGGCCAAGCCGTCGCTCTTGTCTTCACCACTTGCTTTTTTGTTGTGCCTGTGCTTTTATTACTTGGAGAAGTCGGTTGCCTGTGTGACCTGTCTTCATTTCAAGGGTTTCCAGCGTAACTTTCAGTCTTTCCCCTGTAGCCGCTCCCCGAAAAGATTGAGTTGGATGCTGGGGATACTAGTTACTGTGGGGGGAGGGCAGGGACGGCGCAGGTTGCAGGTTGTGTCCAAGCCATGGCCAATCGTAGTACTCACCCTGTCTGCTGTTCCTGCAGAACGAGTACTGCTGATACAAGTGATTGGTCATTGTGAGTAGCATTCCTCGTTGTGGCCACCAAAAAGCAGATTTTTTCAAGTTGCCCGTGGTGAACCTGGTGCAGTCCTGCAGTCCCCTGTTTTCCTGTCAATTACTCGTAGTAACCACGAAATCCTCAAATCACCCGCCGAGCAATTTTCATTATTGCACGGGAGTTATTATGTCAGGAGGGGATTGGTTATGTCCACTTGTAGAGGACATCAAGCATGCTGTCAGGCGCTCGTTTTGTATCATCGCATCAGGATCCCAGGCTGTTGCGGAAGACCCTCATCTTGAAGCTGAACGGAGGGTTGGGCACAGGCGGGGGGAGAGTGGATTTTTCCTCAGATTTCTTCGATCTCGGATCCTCTGCTAGGGACTTAAAGCACGGAAGAGCCATGCAGGGCCAGGCATCATAATGCTGTCAGGCATGGGCCTGGAGAAGGCCAAGTCCCTTCTCACGGTCACCGAGGGCAATAGCTTCCTTGACCTGCCGCTCGATGTCCTGAATGGGAGTTTTGCTGAAGTGGATTGAGATTGCACTTGCACATCAGCTTTCGGTGAGCAAGGATTGCAAAGCAGGTGGCAGCGACCAAAAAGACCTTCAAGACCGTTCCTTGTGCAGCACGCATTGATTGTACTTCCCAGGCAGCGCCAGATCCCCTTTGAAACTGTCAATATTGCGATGTGACGGTAAAAAGTGAAAAAATGTCTGCCCATGCGAATCAAGGACCTGAAGTTCATGCTTATGAACTCGTTCTCGACTTCGCAGGCATGTCCGGATTGCGTGCAGCTGATGACGAGGTCGAGAAACAAGCGCACCATGCTTGAAGGATACGCTGGAAGCCCTTTCCAAGTACACGGAGCTTGGGACTGGCTCAGATCTTGAGCTGCTTGGGCTCAGAACCTTTACAACACTTGCTTGATGGCGCCTGCTGCAGCTTGAGCTTCAAGGTTCGTGCAGAACAAGGCGCCCAAGGTCACCGAAAGCGACTTCTCGCCGGCCGATTGGACCGCAGATCCGGGGATGGAGTGGTGTGCCTCGACCGCTGACTGGCATGGGAATTGCTTCAACGGTATTTCGTGGACGTGCTTGCATGTGTCGGGAAATGGGACGCTAGGCATAGTCGCGAGTCTCAGAATCTTTGCGAAGGGTTTGCAAAACCAATGCAATATCCGGCTTTAAACATTTTGCGGGTGGGAAACCATTTTCCAGCCCTGGGGCTCAATGTGACTCGATTTGCCGCTGAGGCCCACCGGGCCATGGTGACTTGTACCCAGCGCTGCTCGGGACACCTGGGCAGACCCTGTAACCGACATTGAAGCGACCATAGTGTATCGCAAGGTTTAGGAGCATCTGCGGGGACTAGCTGACTAGCTGCCTGCGAGCAGAATTGACGGACCAGTGACGGACCTCAGAGCAGAGTCACTCTTGCGAGAACTCATGCAACTGCTGCGCTGTGCGCGAGATGTTGTGGAGGAGCGGCACGCTGGAGAAGCTTCTGAAGAAAGGCCGCTTGCCCCTGGAGTCTGGAGTGGACAAAGACAGGAGTGCTTAGGCAGGATGCGAGCTCCTGAGGCTACAGATACATGTTCGTCTCCAACTCGGACAACCTTGGCGCGACCATGGACCTCAAGATTCTGACTCACTTCGTGCAGCTTTTGCCGGAGTTGGAGCTTTCATAAATCTAGGAAAGTCACTTCTGAGCTCGAGGCTGCCGCAAGCAACTGAGGCAATCCGGTGCTCCGTTCATGATGGAGGTCGCGGAGCGCACCGATGCTGCCCCAACCTTAGAGCCTTCAGATTGAGCGATCGTGGGGAGGGGCAGGCCCAGACGTGCGAGTTCGTGTATGACGCAGCCATGGCAGGACAAGAAAGGTGGACACCTCGCGAAAGACAAGGCTCGGATGCATGACTCCACACAGGAGCACCGAGACATGGCAAGTGGTTGCTCTCTCTTCTTGGATTGTGCCAGTCGACTTCAGGCAACCGGCGGTCTCCTCCTCCGCGAGTCTGCTCAGTGCCCTGAAGAGGTATCCCAGCAAAGTGATATCGGCGCCAACATTGCCACTTCCTGTTCCTTGCGTGCAGGATGAGAAGGAGTTTCAGAATGTCGGCAAGTACAAGCCACCTGGCGCGCAGATGAATCTGTGTTTGTCCTGGTCAAAGGTCTCTTGGTCTCTTGGGCAGTCTGAGCCTTGATTCTGCTTCAGTTCAGGTTTTTCAACACCAACAACCTCTGGGTGGACTTGGCAGCTTTGAAGAGGGAGTTCAGGAAGAATGACGGAGCGCTGCCTCTTCCGGTCATGAAGACGCTTGGTGGACCGTGTCTCTCTGTGTCGCGTCGCGTCCTTTGGCAAGACGTACGTGAGAGGCGTTGTGTTTCGCAACTCAGGAACTCGAAGACTGTGGACCCACGAGACAAGAAGTCCACAAAAGTTTTGCAGCTGGAGACGGCCATGGGGGCTGCCATCCAGTGCTTTGAAGGCCCGTGTGTAAGAGGGGATGGGTCCGCATAGATGTGAAGTCTTGCCTCTCGTTGACAGCAAAAGGGAAGATAGTAGACGACACACAGGTGTATCCGGATAGCTGACATCACAAGCAGATTAGTTGGGCGGTTCGTGCTGCTAAGACCAATGGAATGTTCATGCGTGATGTTTCTGATCATCTTGCGATCCCGAAGGTGCGTCCGCTCTGGTCATCCCTCGTTCACGTTTCGCACCGGTGAAGACCACGAACGAGCCTTGAGTGCCCTTATGTTTCAGGCAGTAGACTCAGCAGAGTTTCAGGTTTCGGTCTCAGCAGACTTGTCAGGAGCCCTGAGGATTCTGGGTAAATCTATACTATGCCCCAGAGAGATTGTAAACGAGGACCTCCTGGCGTTGCGATCCGATGCCTACCTGCTCACAGAGGACCGCAAACCAGATTGAGCAGTCCTCGGACCGCTCAGCTGTGCCAAGCAAACACTTCGCGCAGATGGGCGGTATGTCATCGCTCGTGACCTTGGGGCCTTGACCTCATGTCCTGTCTCGGGTTGTTTTTTTGCTTTTGCTCTTGGCTGTGTGTTTCTTTTGTGTTCCACGGTTGGTGCTGTGTTGTGCTGCATGGGCGTGTGCTCCTGCGTATATGTAGGCTTGTTGACTTGGTCATGCGAGCCCAAGCATCGTTACCAAGCAGCTTTAAGCACTGGCAGCCTTGAGCACCGAAATTTCATGGACACCGAAGCGGGAGGTGTCGTGTTATTGGGGACAGAACTGACCGTACGCCATGTCACGAAAGCCATGAGGTCAAGCTTGAGTTCAGTCCTGCTTTAGCAGCAGCAGGTTGGGTCATACAAAGGCCGGAAAGCTCCGAGTGATTCTACCATAGGACGTCGGGAGCATGGGGGCAATGTTGAACGGGTCACATGGGTAGCAGCAGCAACAAGGAGGATCGCAAGAAGCAGGACCACACACTCCACGTCCCTGCACAGGCCTCTCTCTCTAGTTAGGGGTCGCCTTTCTTGGTCTCAGCTCACCCCTCAAGTCGCTTGGACCCTTCGTCAGAAGCCTTAAGCTGTGTGTGGAGAAGCTCAGCAGAGACAAGCACTTCTGATTCCGAGCACCCTGCGACCTGCAGCGAGCCCAAGTCAGCAAACAGTGTGACTGGCTTGCGGCCCCTTGGTGCCCGCTAGGACTTCACTGTCGTTCTTGCACCAGAACGAAATGGAGTTCCTCCTGACGTCAAGCTGGATGGCATGTACAAGTTTACGGCACCTAGGATGCATGCCAGATTCGGCGGTTGGGTGGCCATGATACTGTAGGCAGTCCGAGTTTAAGGGTGTAGGAGATGCTGCTGGAACAGCGGCCCAAGCGCGGCACAGCTGTTTGCCATGCTACTGCTGCTTCTTGCGTGCAGTTGCAAAGACGAAACTTGTTTTGCCGTTTGTCTCCTTGCAAGCCAGGATGCCATGGAGGAGAAGCTCATACCAAACGGGCCGCCGTCTCTCATCGGATGCAAAAAGCTCGTCATTGAAGGAGGGCCAACTGCTCGTAGCCATTGAGTGAGTTTGACTTTTCGGGCGCTTGTTGCCAGGACCTGTGAAACTGGCCAAGGGTGTTGTCTTCAAGGGCACCGTCACCGTGAAGAACACCAGCGGAGCAGAGAAGGTCCGCCTTCGAAGAGATGAAAATAGCAGCAGTTGCAGGAGGGGTGCAGCGACTCCGACTGATCAGGAGCTGGCTGAGGGCGTCTATGAAGACAAGACGGCGCTTCACTTAGCGGCCTTAGCACAAGACCAGGAGTTTCTTCTGAAAGACTCTGCTTGCCAGGTTGAGCTTTGATCTCCCGAAGGCCAGCCGAGAACTGGGGGGTTCAAGGGTCTACCGGCCACAAAGATGCGATGCATTCCATCCCTGCGACTGCCGATACTTCTGCAATCCGCAATTCGGGATCAAGAAGCAATGGGGGCAAGCCAGTCACTGATGGTGTATCAGGCTTCCGTGGGCATCATATGAGCGCCACCATTCCTCCCACAGTCGACCGATCAATTTGCAGATATTTTAACGGACAGCCTGGACCTACGCTGACGCAGACCGTTCTTGATGAATTGCATGCAGATTGAACCACAGCATTTTCTTGAACATCAAGTTGCAGCTGATTGACAAATCTTGACTCAGACCGCCGGGTAGTTGGACTGAGAGTGGAATGTCAGCTTCGAACGGCTGCGTGGGTCCAGGGAGACCAAGAAGGTCTAGACAGCTGAATCTTTGATCATCGCTTTGATGTTTCAACCTATGCACTATTCGAGGCTGAGGAAGCTCTTTCCGCAAGAAGCTGCGACCCAAAGAGCAGTAAACAAACCTCTAGCGACCGTCTTGCGGAGTGAGCTTTACAGACAGATCCCATTTTCTGGCGAAGAGAGAGAGAGAGTCGTCGACCGTTTAGAGTGTGCTCCAAGCCTGCAGTAACGGAAGCCTGCCACTGATCACATGACACGCCATTGCTGTCGCGACTTCTGCAGCCTCCGAAACCGGGGACCCATTCCGAGCTCAGCCATGGCTTTCGAGGCGGACTGTTGGCTGTATTTTTCCATTCTGATTTTGAAAACTTAGTCATATCGTTTCAGTTCAAGCAAGGAAGTCGCATCAGTCGAATGAATCGTGGAGCCTTTCTCAAGAAGGCAGAGTCCAGAACTTGTAGTCTCCCAAGGAACCGTTAGCTGAGAAGGCCACCTGCAGTAGGGCTCGGAGAGAGAGCCCAACGTCTCGCTCGACCCCCCTTCTCCCACGCTCATGCGTAAAGTCTTAGAGCTGTGCGCACCTTTCGCCTATTGTATAGGAGCCTTAATAATTAGAACAGGGCTCTTGGATATAGTATACTATTTTTAAAAGAAGGATCCCCCCCAAAAATAGTAGTGAACCTTCTTGAAGTCTTGTTGACCGGCCGTTTGCTGTGAATGCGGCGGAAGTTTTTTGACGCAGACAGGCGAGCCCTGACCCTGACATGTCACTGGACGCTACCGCGAGGGTCTGCGGCCCGATGGTTGCATCATCTTTTTCTCTCAAGAGCCGCACTTGGTGAGAAATCTGGCAAAGGAGGATGGGCAGCAAAAACTCGGCAGCCCTTCGAGTCCGAGGCCCCGTCTGCTCCTTGATTCCATATCTCTTTGTCTTGCCAGTACGACGATGTGAGGAGTCAGCCATTGGAGCCGGACATCCTGCCCTGTTTGCTCCAGTACCTCCCAGCTCGCGCAAGGCGGCCGCATGCTCAGACGTCTTCGCACAGGATTGTACCAAGGGCGCGTCATGCAGCTGATGCTCAGGACACTGTGCCGGCAAGAATACCATGCCGTCCAGAAAGAAGTCCAACCGAAACTGAGACAGGTCTCGAGTAACTGCGGTTGGATTTTAAACTTGCTGGTCCAGTCGAACTGCTGTCGGTTTTCGGAAAGGTCTGGGAGAGGCTGAGTGCGGAGGTGGACCGCTGCGAGGCTGCCAGGTCCTTGGCATTCCATGGCCGACGGCGCATCTTTGCTGTCAATTCGAGTTGTTATCACGGCCATGCAACAGCCTGGGCAGTGTATCTTCAGCCAGGGACTTGCAGCGTGTTTCTCGTCGCAGGAGTTCCATCATGCCTGTGGCTCATGCACGCCGGAGCTGTGCTTTGGCTCCGTGTGCTTAGCCTTAGTGGCACGACAGCCCAGGCTTGGATGGCTCCGGCTAGTTTTCGCGATGCTCTGCGTGAGATCGCCACATGTTTCCTGCTGCAGGTTGTGTCAGCTGGTCTTCCCTGTCATAGGCCGGGTCGTCACATTACATGAAGTCGACTTTCCAGAAGACACTATGTGACTATGTCCACATAAGCTACAGGCTCTGTTGTCTTGCATAAATCGAGGCATAAGTCAAGGTGTTTTCCTTCGTTCTTGCTCGATAACTCGATGACGAGATGAGATGTCCATGTATCCAGAATCCTGTCCTGATGAGGCATAGCAGCAGGAGTAGTGAGTCTGAGTTGTGTGATGCCAAGCTGCGTGAAAAGCGCTGTGGCGCGGAGACGGATGCAGCTGTTTCCCGTGCAGCCCACTGCCCAAGTTCCTGAGATGGGCATGCTGGTGGGTGCCTGAGAGAGTACTACTTGTATTTCAAAAGCAGGGAGCTGACGCGGATGGGGTGGCTCGGGTGCACAGACACATGCTCCGTGCATGAAATGCAGCTCCCCACTTAGAGGCCAGAGGCATACTCGCGAAAGAGTGGCTGCGGCCGTTCAGATTTCAATAGGCCGATGCCGCAAACGGCGTGGGCCGGGCTTCTATTGTTCGCCCTGCCCTTCTACGAATTTGGAAACAAATATTCTAACGAATCTTGCTCGCTTATGATCACAGCGGCTGTTCGCTCGGTGAGAAAACTATAATTACAGTTGGAACGCGGGCGGGAGTGCTGCGAGTGGGCATGCGGATGGCATGAATTGTCTCTCAAGCTTGCAACGACTGGTAGCTGAAGCTTTAGCTTCTGACTGGTGAGCTAGTTGCCTAGCTGCAAAAACCTGTACTAGGCATGTTTAACACGAGGACTGGGTCGACAAGCTGCTGCAGTTGCACCAAGGACGACGTTCATCTAAAGACCTGTAGTCTTGCAAAAGCTCACGCCTTGGCTCTGCTAAAAGAACAGTGTCGGTTATCCAAAGAAGCAAGAACATTTAGGGCTTGTACCGGGCCGCTAGTGCTGCCTCTGCAATGGCTTCAAAGCTGCGGCTGGGGCTGGTTGTCGTCCTCTTCCTGCTGCTACGACCTCGGCAGGATCCAACGTGCCCCCTGCAACCCTTGGCCCTTTCTCTGTACCCTCATCTGACCCTAGGTCAAGAAGCAAGACAGGGAGCTCTTGACACGTTGAGCGGATTCTGAGTGTATGCGTTGATAGAGGAATGGGGACTGTCCCAACACCTACACAGCGTTTCAATCGCAACCTAGCCCGGACAATGATCGACATAGCATACCGGCGTGACAATGCTGCTTTGAGCACGGCCGTGGGCGGCTTTGCCTAGCAAAGGCAAAGCCGTTCGAAGCGCCGACCGCACGGAAGCAGCTCTTGGGGAGCCGTCTTTTATCGTTTCGGCGGAGAGGTTTGTGGGCTTGTGGTACAGGCGGGAGCCTGCTCCCCAGCCCTTATGGATGGACTGATCGCAGGAGGGGCCGGCTAAGCGGTTCCCGGTGGCAAAGCATACTGGTACTGGTACTGCTTCGAGGCTCGTCCTTCGCCAGTACCGCACGATCGCAAGCCAATCACACAGCGCTGTGGCATCGCCGACGAGCACAGCCAGGCTTCACAAGCACATCCTTCCTTCCACCCTAGAGTTCGTGGCCCCCGCAAGTGCCAAGCATCTTTACTCGCCGCGGAAGGTGAAAGGAATCCAGCGTACTGCTGTCCGAGAAGTTGTCGATGTCACGTTCGATTGTCTAGCAGGAAGCTTGGTCGACGGTTCGCAGGGCCACCCAGGAGGCTGGCAAGTGCCTTGCACCTCGGGTTCGGTCATGTCATTTTCGGGAGGTCTCACCATCTCCCGGCCGTGTGGCAATTGTGGCCAAGCAGCACCTGACTGTCATGTACTTCCTCATGGCTCATGTTGGCTGTGACATTGCCGATGAGACATCACAGACTATCATGGAGTCATGATGTTATAGACACCCCATAGTCCACAGACGATGCTGTTCTGTAAGACTGGAAGGTGACAGGAGCTTCTACCGGCTTGGGCCTCGCCACAGCGCAGTCCTTGGCCACATCAGGTAACTTTAGCGCCTCGGCGGGAGTTTCTCGTGCGGCTAGAATTGAACAGGGCCAGTACTTAAACATATACTTTTGATTTCCTCAGTTTGGCGGGATGTTGTTGAGGTCTGATCGTCCTCGCCGGTAGGAGCCGGGAGAAGCACGAGAAGGCGCTGGAAAGCCTCAGGCGCGGAAGCAAAGTGTGGTGTAGTTCTAGTACGGTTCTGGTCTTTGGACGGGGTTTCAGGGGAGCAGTACCTGGGCGAGAAGCGCAGGCGTTGGCATCAAGAATCAAGGCGAGAGCAACGGTTGTCGCGTCAGGAGTTGCCGATCCGGGAACCACTGAATCAGACTGTGAGGGTGTAAGCTTACCTGGGACCTGACTTCTCGCGGCAAACGGCTGCCGGCGATTACAATGGCCAAGTACTTGGACCCATCGGTTGGCTTGTTCGGAAACGATTTTCAACCGCTCCCGATGCACAGTCAGCCGCATGCGCCGCGGTTGTCGGCTGGGCTCTTCAAGAAGTTCCACGTTTGTGCATGGACTACCAGCGCTATGGGTATGGCAGCCCAGGCGTAAGGTAGGAACGTCTAGGAGGAAATTGGCACTCCCGGAAAACCTACAGTTACCTACAATACATTCCACAAGAACAGTCAAAGGTATCACTGTATCACTCATCTGATTAGGGTAATCCAAATTCACTAGTATTCGCGATTTTCTTCGAATTGACACGCACACAATGAGTACGCAGTAACTTAGTGTGGCACGAAGCCCCTAGCAGTGCGGACTTCCACCCACGAACCCCTAGCCTTGGGCTTCGGCTTCGCATCCCATTTAGGCACATCCTTCACTTAACCACTTCGCTCATGCATAGAAGTGGCGACTCGCCACCGGCGTCACCATGCACATGCTGCTCTTGCAGTATGCGTGGATGCTGGTAGTGCTCGTGTCTTTTGTTTTGAGCTCCTGTGTTGAGGCGCTTGGGAGCACCTGGGCATGTCACCACCCCTCCCCGTTGCCATGCGACTTCCCAGATTCAGCTGTGCCTGCTGACCTATCGTTTGGAAAATATGCCAGCAGGCAGCTTACGCCACCTGGTCTAGCCGAGCTGCGTGTCTCGGCATGATGTGGAGTCAGACCGCTCGATGTTTGACTAACCTCACCCGATCCGAAAAGCTGCGAGATTCAAAAATGAACCAGGCAAGTTCGCAGTGTCCATTGTCACGCCATGTCATGCCTGTGAAGGCTACATGCCCTTGGAGCTGGACTCGCTGGCATCCGTGCGCCGCTTCGTGGAGGATTTCCTGGCCATGCAGGCTTGCAAGTCGTGCCGGGAGCACTCAAGGTATCGTCCGTGCAGCAACCGCCTTGCCGAGTTGCCTCTCCACTGCCTCGTGCTGAATGCTGGTGTTATGGCTTTGCCGTCAAGGCCAACATTGCTTGAAGCAGGTTCTGTAGGACCAAGACACGTCACAACAGAGCGTTGCATGATATTGCATTGTATGCAGTGACGCTGTGCGTCCATCTAGGCCAACATGACCTTGTGGTAGGCAGGAGACCGTTGATGGACATGAGTACCAGCTGGCCGTCAACTACCTGGGCCACTTCCTACTTGCAAACTTGCTCGTCGACCACATGGCGGCGACAGCCTCACCCAGATGCTGAGTTTGGTTAAGTTTCATCTCGTGAAGCGATCTGTGAGTCGTGCACAAGCTTGACGTTTGGCGTGGGTGGGTTATGCGGTTACGCAAGCATCGTGCCTCAGGAGATCCTGGTCGCATTATCAGCCTGTCTTCGTCGGCTCATCTCATCCCCTCTGCACTCCAGAGAGGTGATTTGAGTGATCTGCAGTCGGCCAGCAAGTACGCTCCATGGCAGGCTCGTGCGGGGGCCTTCCACGCAAATTCACATCTGCAAGATAGCTTTAGAGATTAACTCCCATAGTGCGAGACGGAACGCACATCTCGAAGTCTTCCGGCTTCTTGCTCCACAGGCTTACGGCCAAGCGAAGCTGTGCAATTTGCTCTTTGCCTACGAGCTGGATCGGCGTTGTCGATTTGGTGGCATCCCCATTGCCTCAAATGCCATCCATCCAGGCTGCCGGAAACGAAGTTCAAGATCGGAAGAGAGCGGGAGTGCATGCTAAAAATTGGTTAGAATGCATCACTGGGCAGGCCACCTTCTAATTTAATTTGTCTTATGGTAGTTGCAGATGCTGGCATGAGGCTCGCCTGGTGCCTGCACAGGAGCTGTGGCCACCGAGCTGAAACGGCACTTGCCGCAAAACCAGGAGGAAGACAAAGGGCCACTGGAAGGCGCCCGATTGTTGCGGCTTCGCGCAAGAGTCGTGTCGTGAGGGCCAAGCCGGTTGCCAGGAGTCTACCAGGCTCTGAAGTCCGTAGTCCAGCCTTTGCTGGACCTCATCGTGCAGAGTCCGGAGGAAGGCGCTGAAGCCAAACTCTTAGACCTGATCTTGGACATTCGTCCGTGATTCTGGGATGGCGAGTCTTGGGCACGTTGCAGTATCCCTTTCTGCGGTGATGGACGGAAATCACAGGTGCCCGAACCACGGTGCTGCTGGCCACCTCGGAGCAAGGCAAGCTCTCAGGGTACTACTGGCAGGACCTTTGCGCGAGATGACCTCCTACACGTACATCTTACTCTAAGTTATAAGTGATGGGTTCAAGGCCTTCCCTTTGCCTTGGTGGGAGCTTCGTACTTCTGCATTGGAGGACGGTCGTCCTTCGGCATCTTTGGACACAGAGGTATCCTGCCGCCAATGAATTCGTTGCCATGTTAGCGGATGTTTGGTCTGGATTTGGGCGAACGCTTAACTTGTCCTTGCGAGGTGCAGGGGCTTCTACCCCCACCTCTGCGGGCTCTTCGCATTCTGTCCAGGCTTCTCAAGGCTTGCTTTTACACTCCTAAGTCCCTGCGTCTCGTCTGCAGCACCCGCAACACCGCTGCTTCAGAGGCTGTTGCTCCGCCGGAGAAGGCAGCCACATCCTATGACACGGAGACTTGGCGAGACCTCTGGAGGGAGATCCTCGGCAGGCAAAGCATTTGGTTTCCACTTTGAGGAACAGAGTCCGTGAGACTTAGGATGTCAGGTTAAAGAGGAGCCAAACCTGCAAATGTTCTGCCAAGGAGCGAGCGATTGGTTGGCCTGGAGGCCTCGGAAAAGCCATCCGCCTTCGCCGGCCCGCCATAATCGAAAAAAGCCTTGCATCGCGGCTTGGGTCGTGTCATGTGAAGCCCATAGATTTGCACAGTCGGCGTGCAACGTGGTCTCACCGTCGACGCTGCAGACCCTAAATGAAGATTGAGAGGAAGTGATTTAGAGAGAAGCTTGTTTTGTTAGAGTTGCTGTGAATTCAGCAGATTGAGATACTAACTGTCTCCCAACTTAGTTCAGTCTCACTCAACAGACCTCGAACCATATGCCTCGCCTGGATTGTCCGAGAATGAGCGCCGAAAGCTTGAGAACTGCTGGCACGGCTGTCGCGTGCCCGACAGTCTAACAAACAAAGACCTGCTACATGCACAGCCAAGATGCAATATGTATTTTTCAGCTCTAGCAGGATTGACGATGTTGATGCGGATGCTGGTGACAGCTACATATCCCAGCACATAAGAAGGATTGCTTGTTGGTTGGTGACCGAGTGCCATGCGCCGCTTCGGAGTCCTGGGTCTGCGTGGCCCCGAGCCCGGCGTGGCTGAAGCGTCTTCGGCGCCGAAGTCGCTGAAGGTATCACTGTCTTGAAGGATCTCTACTTCACACACACGCACGCGCACACGCACGCGCGCAAAAGCACACAGACATATTGATCTGCATGTGTGTCTGCATGTCTGGCTGGCTGCCGGTCTTTCTGTCCGTATGTAGCTGTATGTATACATGTATGCGCGTATGTATGCATGTCTTATACACAATACGGTACATCTATCTGTCTGTTTATGTGTACACACACATATGTATAAATTACATAAACAAATAAACACACATGTCACATATTTATACCCACATACACGTAGCAAATATCCTCATCTATAGTACAAGTATGTATGCACACGTATAGTGACCCTCAGCACTGGCAAACAGTGGCAATATATCGCCTGCAATAACGTGGACCTTCAGCACGGCAGAACTGTAGCTTGGATGGATGTCGGGCTTTGGGGTTTGTTAGACAAGTTTTGGGTCGCAACTTGCTTTAGGCTAGCGCTTGTTTTCCGCACGTGACTCATCGATGCATTAGCTTCGCCATCATCCCGCGCCTGATCCCGCCGTTGAACCAAGCAACAGGCTGCGGCAGCTAATGTATGAACACAGATATAAGCAAATGCCTAAAGTCTGTGTGTGTGTGCGCGTGTGTGTCATTCTGCTCATGCTGCCCGCCCTGCACCTGCCCCTTTGGTTTGCGCCAGGTAGACAAATGCGTTGTCCTGTAAGTCTAGAAGCTCGAGCTTGTTGGGCTTCCTGGGTGATGGAGGTTTTGCACATACCAGAACGAATACATGCATGCATGTGCATTCTGGTATATCTAAAGATACATACATATGCATATTACAGCCATTTGCACAATGAGCACATACACATACAGTACATACATAATGTGCATGTAGTCGGTACGAGGGCACAGGTTGCGCATGGTTGCTCTGTCGTAGAAGCCCGTCCTTGTTTATGCAAAGCTCAAGGCCCTGAAAGAGACTGCAGCCAGAGCCCTTGGCTTCGTGCATCCAGAGAGCGGCAACGTGGAGCCCTGAGATCACTGCTCAGTTGCTGTACTGTGACCCCAAAGTCTTCAAGGAAGCATGAAGTTGTGATGCACCAACCCCAAGAACGCGGAACAGTACACGCCGACTGGGTTGCACCTCTATGTTTGGGTTCAGAAAAGACGGACTAAGTCCGAAGATCTTCCACCGAGAGAACAGTCACACGCCGCGACTCTGAACAAGGGCATTGAATCACTTTGAACATTGAAAGCCGAATGCATGCAGAGGGGACAGACGCAAACCCGGAGACACAGGTCTGGAAGCCACGGCGCCTGTTTGCGGACACGCCAAGCGGAAACCTCCGGGAGCTCACCGAGACAGATTCCCCGACTGGCCAGGCACGGCATTATATCCCAACCCCGCTGCACTCTCTTTTTCTCTTTCTCCTTCTCTCTCGCTCTCTCTGCATCTGGCTGTGTGTGTTTGTGTCTCTGCCTCTCTGTTTTGGCCTTGGCGTCCATCTTGTTCAATTCTCTCTCCTCTGCTCTCCGTGCTCTGCTATGCGCTCACGCTGTCTCTCTGTTTGTCCCTCTCTCTCTCTTGTGTTTCTCTCTTTCGATGTGTGTTCGGTCATCGACAAAGTCTTCAAGTTGACCGCTGGGGAGTCCCTTTCTAAAGTGCGTCACACTGCATGAACACAGTCGTCCCTGAAACGTCCAAGGCGTCTTGCTCTCCTTGGTTACGGACCTCTTGCAGAATTTGTCGTTTACGGCTGTCTGAGACTGTGTTTCTGACTTGCCTCGGTTAGAAAGTCGCAATCTCTCTGCAAAAAATGTCGCCAACATGAAGCTCGTCGACGAATGGGCCAGGAGTATGAATTGGTACAATGTGAATAAACTCTTCCTCGCCTTACAAGCTTTTGTTTTGGGGACGAATACTGGGCTGGCTTTGGGTTTTGATGGGCAGGTGCTGTGGGTGGAGCCTCCATGGGCTCCCGGCAGTGTCCTGGCGGGCGGCCTCACCTCGCATCGCCAGTGGGGCTTCTTGGCCGACGATAAGAGCACCCGTTAGAGTGTCTGAGCTGTCAGAAATCTACCGCCATGATACAAATACAAATACTACTACTAATATTGGTTTTTGCAGGGATCCCTGAATCACCCCTACATGACAAGACTACTGACTGCATTTATTAGGCAATCTCAGCCCGATTTCCGTTTCACGACATTGGCAGTCAGGGAGGACAATCCCAGGGAACCCCATCGAGATGCGAGGAACGGTCCGTGTGGCACATTTTTTCAGGTTCTGAGTGCCTGTGAAGGCGGTGGCCTCTGGATTGCACACAGGATGGCCCAGATGCGCGTGAACACCTAGGATCTCTTGTCAATGGTTTTAACATTCATGCCCACAACAATCCTGTCATCTTTGATGCTCGGAAGCTGCTGCTTCATGCTAGTGCTCATGTTGAGAATTCCGTACCGCGAGTTGTGCTAATTGCGTGGACGGTGATTCACATTCGAAGCCTCCCCAGTAGCCTGCAACAGCAACTTAGTGATTTGGGGTTTGCGGTTCCTTCGCCTCGTGACCTAGAGAGCTCAATTCCTGATCACTGGCAGCCTGAACAGCAATTTGACCCTGTACCTAAACGGCCCAGACTCCAACAACAACAGTTTCAATTCCGTGATACCACTACAACACCATGTCTCACCCTGTGGGAGACGGGTGAAGTGGTTTATTATATTGATTAAATACACTCTTGGTTTGTGCTCTTCGGGTTCAGGGATCTCGGATGCTGAGATACCGAATGTGTCTTCGGTATGTTTAGTCCGTTTCTGTGAGCTTTCTGATTTGGACGGGTTCTGGTGACATAGGTTCATTGCCTGGAGACAGAAGAGTTTGACTGAGAGAACGTCAATGACGTGAATGCTGCACTGCAGATGATGTGTCACACTCCAAATCTGCTGCTCACCCCTGCTGCATGCTGGACTGCTGAAGTGGCCTCGGGAATGGTTTGTTCGTAATCTTGTATCCTACTCTACCCAGTCTGCCAAAGTAATATGGTAGTCTAGGTTTCGGGTTTTTGAGTTAAATGGACCCCATGTAGAGGTTAACCTGGAGTCCTCTAACTGATTCCCCTGTATTTGAGAACTCGGAAATTGCTATTGGTCCTTTTACTGTACCCTTGGTCACTACTCCCTTCTCCTGTCGCTGAACCTCACTCACATGTTTCACCCCGGCGCCGCATAATTTACCCCATGGCTGCTTCGACCTGCTTGGATGGTCGTAGCTTTCTTGGCTATCTGTCGTGGATACCTGCTTCATCGGATGCCATGAACACTCCTTTGCTGGCACCGCTGGCTAATGCTGGCACTGACCGGAAAAGGTACACGCCTATCTTCACGTGGATGCTTTGTCTGTATTTGCCAATGGGACCAGTTGTGGCGCAAAAACCCATATTGATCCAATGGCTCCCCTCTGCTGCTCTGATGACATTTATTTGACGGCTGGCGCTTCGTCTACACTTGTTGGGTGACATAAATCCAGACAAATAATGCAGCTAACTTGCCTCAGTTGGACTATCTGTCTGAGTCACTGGTCTGATCTGTCGCCATGGGAATCTTCATAGAAGCTGTTTGACACTGATGTTGCTGGAATGATGCTTTCTTCCTGAACTCCCATTGCTGGCAGGCCCAAATCTAAACAAAACCAGAAGTGCCCCGCCTTTAGTCATTTTATCTGGAATCCAATGGCGGATGATATGACTGTCTCTGGATACAGGCTGGACTGCAAAACTCGCTTGATACATACGCAGACAATGTACTGGAGTCAGTTCCCACGCTGTACATGCTGGTCTGGGCTTCGAATGACAATGATGCATAGCTGCCTTCCCAGACCAACTGCAGTATTGCCATGTGATTTTGGGTGTGTTCTGCTACATTTGACTGGACAGTTTAAGTTTCATCACTGGCTTCTGGATGTGTCATCAAGGCACGTGTTCTGATACCTCTGCCTGGCCGGTTTCAAATTCCTCTTTGGTTTCTGGATCTGTCATCAGGGGATCCTGGACATGCATGTGAGTACTTGAAGGATAATCTGTTCTGCCGTCTATTCTGCTGCGGTACTGTGGACGCATGTGCGATCTACTGTCGCGACATACAACACAGCTGAGACCAGCTGTCTTGTTAGTCGTGATGTGACAACCTGCAGCGGATGCGAACTTTCTTGCGTGAGTCGGCAGATACTTGAATGGCGAAGTTAGGTCGTTTGCTTGTGATGAATTCATGTCGGTCTTGCCTGATTTAGGAATTTGTAATTGGGAATTCACGGCCGTTTGCTGACCTTTAGACCTAATTCCCGAAGACTCTTGAGGAGCGGGGCTGCCATGGATAAAGTTGTCTATGGCTTGAAGGATGCATGTCATGCTTGAAACACTCAAGCTGGAATTTACAGACTATGGACTTGTTGCCCTGCTTCGTGTACTCAGCCATGCAGGAGGCAAAAAAATATTAGTACTAATAGCAGCACTAATATCCAGTCTCCAACAACGAACCCAACTGCATCTCAGGATGGGGCCCATGGATCTGGCACAGGTCTCGGCGGTAGGGTTCTTTCGAAACGCATGGGTGTACTTACTCTCTCAACTACTTGTTGGGGTTCGTGATGCATGGCTGCTGCTGAAACTATAGTAGAGATTCGCTGCGTGCATTGCGTTTGTGTTGGGAGCTCTTCTGTGAGGCTGAGCCGTGTGACTTGCTGTGCCACACCTCTGCTGCTTTTCCGACGGCGCGGTGCTGCTGGTAAGGGCGGACGAGGCTGGAAACATTGAAGCAAAGTCCAGGTTCTAGTTATTTTCCGTTTGTGGCCACCCTATCCTGTGCGTCGAGGGACGGGGCACACGGGAGCATCCTCAGGAAATGAAAGAGTCAGCGTTGGAGCAGCCTGTAGTCTGGTACATCGACTTCGAGAATGTAGACAGGCATGTTCGCGCCGGTGCAGTTTCCCTACCGCAGCTGTTAGCCGTTAGCCATAACTGTTTGAAGTGCTAAGCTGGCAACACTTTTGCAAGCATTTGCGGTTCGCACAATAGGGTCCACATCAAACCCTGAGTCCTTTTGCATCCAGGTCGCTGGCCATGGCAAAATTTAGAAGTAGTACTGGCTACTGGCAGTAGTAATTGTCCTCGTCGTCGTCGTCGTAGCAACAGGAGTAGCAGTAGAAGTAGCAGTTAGGGGAGTAAAGAAAAATAATCTTGCACTGGTACAGTACCAGTACTAGCACGAGTACCACTACTACTAGTACGACGGCTACTACTACTACTACTACTACTACTACTACTACTACTACTACTACTACTACTACTACTAAAACTACCACTACCACTACCACTACCACTACTACTACTACTACTGCTACTACTACTACTACTCCTACTACTACTACTACTACTACTACTACAAGTAGTAGTAGCAGTAGTAGTAGTAGTAGTAGTAGAAGTAGAAGTAGAAGTAGAAGTAGAAGTAGAAGTAGCAGCAGCAGCAGCAGCAGAGCCAGTAGCAGTAGCAGTATCGGCAGTAGCCGTAGTCGTCGTCGTTGTCGTAGTCGTAGTCGAAGGCATAGTAGTACTTAGTAGTGGTAGTGGCAGGTAGTAGTTAGTAGTTGTAGTAGAACTGACTATCGTCAGTACCAATCAGCCTCATCAGTAATAGTAATGGTTACGGCTGGCTGCGTGACGGTTTCAGCAGTGCTTCGTCCAGGAGCTCCTGCAGCTATCAATCATGGAGGGGGCATTGTCGAAGTGGGTCTAGGGCATTCTGGGATTCTGGCATGAGCAGCAAGTTGATGGAAGTGCTTGATGTGTGCTGCAACACGGAGACTTCGGTAATTTCGAAAACCGTCACCGGTCGTCAGAATCACATCACGGGGGAGGTCATCGCTAGATTCAAGCAAGGCACAAACAAGCACATGCCCGATATCAACATCATGGATTCGTAGACCAGTGAACGGCGCCGTGGCACGCTTATGCCAGGTAGCCAGCGGCGGGATGCCCCGAAGCCTCGACGAAAGGTTGGATTTCAGGATCTTCGGAAGACGAGAATGATAAAAGATGACGTCCTGTGCAGGGCCTGGGTTCTTTTCTCAAGGATGATGCTGGCTGGGCGTTGAGCTTCCTTGTGTGTGTTCCTACAGGTGGCCAAACCTTCGCATTTGGTCGCGCTTCGCGCTCCTGGCCTGCAAGACTGAATAGGGCAGCTCGCCTGTGTCTGCAGTCTCACGAGGTGAGGTTCAGCGAGCCCAGTGTCCTGTGGCCTGTCATGCCTGTCACAGCGGGCATTCTGCCAAGGTCGGCGAGGAAGCACAGCAAAGAGCCTGCAAGCTGCAAGAGGCCACAAGAAGAGCATTGTTTGCACCGCCATTGGCACTCGCTCCAGCGTGTGTTGACCATGCAAGTGGCATCATGCAGGCCACACTAGCCTCTATCGCGGTAGCTGCAGGAGCTTGTCAGCCGAGCCCATGGGCAAGTACAGCAGGGACTGCAGAGGCCGACTCTGGCAGACTAGCAGAGTTGGGGATAGGGCGAAGAAGCGCCTGCTGCAGGTCGTTAATGCCTGCCCAGAAGCTGCACCTTACACTGGCGGTTCTCACACTGCGGTCGGAGCAGGACGTGGAGGTGGGTCGATGTGCGCCTTCCCCTGTCGCAATTGCATGAGCTGCTACGACAGCCTGCTGCACTGAAGGCGCAGAGTTTCCGTTGAATCGGAGCGTAGCATGCCGCAGGCTGCCAAGCTTGGTCTAGCCAATGCCGCTGCCGAGTTTGCCAAAGAACACCCTGGAGCCTCAGCAGCACTTCGGTTACAAAGAAGGACCCCTTGGCAGGCAACGTGAATTGGCTTGCTTACCACCACATACAGCATGTCGCTTTTGACTTCCTGGACAAGTGATGCAGAAACTGTTGGTGGACCTCTAAGATCGCTGAACTGAATGATCGTTTGAAACTCAGGGTGACGGCACCTTTCGTGTCAAGCCAGTCTTAAGACAAGCCCTGGAGTCGAGCACGTGATCAAATGGCTGTTCCGAAGGTAGTCTTTCAGCGACCCGTAGCCGTAGGAGATGTACGCACCAGATGCCGAGTGACCCCGAACCAGTCTGACCAAATGGCCCGGTGGAGCGGGCGACCACGGCTCTCCGCAGTTCCAGAGCCGAGAGACGTGTAAGCACGGACACGTGTCACGTGCCCCTCGCTAATACTCCCCAGAGTGCCTAGCGAGTGACAGCGCCTAACTCCAATGCTCCACAGAGGAGTCTGCTTTCAACAATTTCCCTCTCAGGGCCACTGAACTTTCGCCTTAGCGGCCTGGACTCAGACGGTGACGCGGCCCGATGCCCAGGACAAAACCGGGTCACTAGGACAACTGAACCGCTCCGGCTGTGGCGAGGTTCTCTTTGCCAAAGTGCGGCCGGAGGACGAAGCCAGCCTTCGCTCCCTGCACAGGCGGATCCAGGAGCGGATGCTTGCGGGCGAAGGCGCCCATCCGAATGCAGGCCGAATCGGGCACAGAGCATGCAGCCTGCTGTGCCGTGGCAGGGGCAGTTCCGCCGAGCACCTCACCCGCCTCACAGGTCGCGGAACCTGAGCAGGTTCAGAATGACCAGGAGCTGCCTTAAAAAACTTGTCTCACCTGTCGAACCCTTTAATTAAATATTGTGCAGGCAGCTTTTTTGTCTTCGAGCTGCTTTAGTTGCGTAGAGCTCCCGAATCGAGGAGCAGATCACGACCGCATCCAACGAGAAGCTCAGCCGGTACCTGACGTCGATGGCTCAGTGCAGCCATATTCAAGGAGCGTCTGGGAAGTACCATGAAGTACCTGAGTTGCAAACCACTCCTTGGGCAGAAGCGGTGCTCCATGCTGCACAGCACACCGAACGACGACAGTTGCATGCTTGCAACCTGCTGGAGAACCTTAAGGCTTCCATGTGCAGCATGGGAATGAAGGAACAACATGTCGATGTCCCTTTTTGCTGGGCTCCTAGGCGCGTCCTCCGTCACGATGCCGTGCGGCTCGGGCTAGCGCTGCGAAGTGATGGTTCTGTGGGGCTGCAGGACCGACCTGACTGATGCATTTTCGAGTACTTTCAAAGCAGCTTCACGCAAGAACAGAACGAGCAGGGCCTGTGGACCCGAGATAGAAGCGATTGGCGGTTGGCTTTCATGTCTCAGGAATTGCTCGCCTTGCCTTTCTTCAAGTCAAACGGCTTTGTGGAGCAGCTTGCCCCAGCTGTTAAATGGGCCATGTTAAGGATTGCTTCCCTTCAGGTTGCAAATTGTCAGGTCAGGTGTTCATCCCGAACAGCAGAATAGCCAAACGACTCCCAGATGGTTCCATAGTGCGCCCACCTGTGCCTGCCAAGGAAAGATGTGGAGGCGGAAGTTCGCTGCAACAACAAGCAGCGCTTCCAGCTGTGGACAGAAGATGGTGCTGGGCGTATTCGTGCGAGCCAGGGCCACAAGATGAAGGAGGCACGGCAATTCAGACCTTCGAGTTTCACGTCACCCTTGCCTGAGGAAACATGCGCAGAATTTGATGGGTTTACAGCTTCAACTTACAGGTGGTGGACTCGGAGTTGCTGCAGCCCGTCCAACGTGCGGAAGATCTTCCTGTCTGTATCCTGCGGCAAAGTCACTCTTGCACAGTCAAGCTTCCCTTCTGTAATCCATGATCGGGAGCTTGCATCCAGTGAGGTATCCATGGAACCTACTTCACGAAGTGGAGCCCGAAGAAGAAGTGCCAGGTGCAAGTCTGGAGCCAAATCAAGCAGGAGGGGCTGAAGCCGATGGGACGCAACCACATACACTTCGTGCCCCATGAGGCCGGGCTGTGAAGTCAACGAGAGTTGAGGTCGAACAAAGGAGAGAGAGAGAGGCCAAATGGAGTCTGTTTCTTTAGACCCGCCTCTGGGTGACAAGCTTGTGACATCGATGGGAGACATCCCATGATAGCGCATTGCTTTGATACGTGGAGCATTCGAGAGGACCTTCAGCAAGCACAAAAACTATCTATTTCACTTGGCCTGCAAAATCCACGGACCACGGACTCATTCCACGGGAGTCTCAGATCACAATACATACTTTGCGCTGCCTTTTTCTTCTGCTGGAATTAATCCACTGGTCCGTTAAAGTGGGATGCGAGAGAGACGCGGCTGCTCGTTTCTGCGACATGCTCGAGAGGTTGGTTCTCGCACGGTCATCAGCGGAATGCGAGAAGGCAGGATGGGTCTGTCAGACTGTCAGGCTTCAATCTTCGGCATCGTGTGGTAGTGAGAATCCCGTTCCGGGCACGCTTCGAAGAATGTTCTCGAGTTAAAGCATAATTACGTAGATATAGGTGGGGTTCATTTTGTGTGTCGATTTGTGTTCTTGGTCGTGAACGTGCTTTTGGCATGGGGGAGCTCGCGTTGTCAAGCTGCAAGCCGCATAAGCGAGCCATTTCCGCTGGAAATGGCACAAATCGCTTCAGCCCAGACTGTGCCGTGGCCATCTACCTGGACGTGCCAAAGGCGCTCGAGCAGGGAATCAAGCTGTACCGCTCCGCCAACGATGTGGTCGCTTGATGTTGACTTTCAGATGAGCTTGACTCAGCTTGACAACGTGGAATTACGACTGTTTCCTTGAGTGGAGAAGACGTCTCAGCATGTCTTAGCGCCGCCCCGCCCGCTCAGATTCTTACGCGTGGGGATGAGTCTGGCAGAATACCTCCGGCTCTTTTCCAACGCGTGGTGGAGATCAAGAGCGGCCGGTGCCTTTGGCTCCTCGGAGGAACGAGGGTTTTGGGAGTCAGGGATTCGGGTTTGCGCAAGATGCATGGCGGCACGATTCGTGAGAATTTCTTGGTTTGATCTTGTAGGGGTAACCGGCAGTTCGAAGAGGCCAGGATGCATAAATAAAAAGGGTCTCGGGTTTTGCGGTAGCTGCCCATGGCAGCTAAGGCCAGTTGAAGAGCCCTGCATCGACACGACCGACAGCGAGACGGCCGACGAGGCCTGGTCTTGCGCCTAATCGCGACCCCACTTTAGACTCAACCGCCATGAAGGCAGGGAAGAGCAGCATTTTTTCAGATTTCGGCTTACATAAGCTTTGCAAAAACAGTGAATTATTAAGCGAGTTCTGTGTCGGGCCATGCCGGCATGCACTGTTTTATGCAGTGTGATTGTACTGCTTTCGTTGACATGCAAAGTGCTAATTGCGGCTTTTGTCCACTTTGTGGCAACTGAGTGCTCTTTTGAGTGAGGTCGGGCAGGGCTTCTCAGCAGCACTTAAAGAAGCCTCAGTTCGCACGACTCGGCGTCGCACAGCTGTACAGCCTGCTCGCTTCTGGTGCACATCAGGCTTCCATCCGCACGTGAAACTGGCAAAGACCAGCAGAGCTCACGGCAAAGCGCGGATTCCGAAAGCTTGTTGGCAGGCCAGGCAACCGGATTCTGGATGCTCGCGACAGGGCTGGCAGACACTCTGAAAGCTAAACACAAAGTCCTTCCGCATTGTGCAGGAATTCCGAGACACCGACCTTGGACCAGTTGCTGTGGATCGTTTGGAGCTTTGCCGGATGAAGGCAGATGCAGGAGGCGCCACATCCAATCGGCTCGCTCGAGCATGAGATCCATTGAGATCCTGAAACCGGAAGACAGGGGCAGAGACAAACAGAGGGCCCTCTGCATGTAAACGCGCAGTGCCCTGGACTGTATGCCCCTCAAGACTGGCAGAGAGGGAGAGCGAAAGAAAGAGACCCCGTCTGCTAGCTGCGATTAAGCCATGGCTGGACAGGCTACTACCAGATTGAAGCTTCGGTCCCGCTTGATCATCGAAGTTCATAATTGACGAGTTTATGAGGTCTTGCAAAAAGAGCAGACCTGGCCAAGAGCGATGCTCAAAGATTTTAGCATTCTCGGCCGAAGGTTCCCCGCAGATTTTCCATGACCCAGCAGAACGGCCAAAGTGGCTGTGAAAAAGGGACTCACGTGGTGGGGCGAGGCGAGGGCCGATGATTTATCGGGGCTTCCGGGCACTGGATGCAACCAGACTTGGTGCTTCCCAGGTCATCAATGCCGCCGGCCGCTTCTCCTGAGAGTTCGCGACATCCTCGGTGACAGTGGGGCGATCTGAGCAACGGTCGCAAGGTTTGCCATGACTGGACTTGCCTAATTTGTTTCCATTGCCCATGGATTCGTGAAGATTGGTCAGGAGAAGAGGGGTGGGGCCCGGGGTGGGGTGCTCTGACCTATTGGAATCCTTTTGGAACCATAAGAGCCCTGGTCATCTAGCTTGTCTCGCCTGACCCAGGAGCAAGAAAGTTGCAAAGATGCATCTAACAGCAAGCAAGGCGGCTTGATTACGACCTCATCGTGACTAATCCTTCGGTTGCAAGAAATCGAAGGGCCTCTGATCTCATGTTCGTGTCCTGTCTTTCAAGGTCCGCCTTTCGCTGGAAAACTTTTGAGGAGGAGGCTCAAGCCACAAGTACAGGAGACCGGGCCAGGCTGGATGAACAGTGCAGACTCTATCATAGCTTGGAGTCGGTACAACTTAAGTTTGACATGGCCCGCGATCCTCGTTGTCTCACCTCCTGCAAATGAGCATACTTTCTTGCAGAGCCAGCTCTGCGACTCTAGGTTAAGATTCGAGCTCGCATCCCTGCCATGTGCGAGGTGTCAACAAAAAAGCAGGCCTCTAGAGTGTCTATTGTTGCAGGCTGGAGAACTAGTCCTGGCTGGCATGGTTTTGGGCGAATGGTGCAGTAGTTAGATTGACATGGTTTGCACTAGCTACGCCAACTAAACAACTGGAGGTTGCAGTCCCATGCTCAGCCCGCAAAGCTGCATTTCGCAGGCTGAGACTTGACATCTGGCTCAAGGCCGAAATTGAGCGCAATGTTGGACACGTTCAGTATGTTCACAAGTTCACGGAAGCCTCTCTAATTCAGCGAGCCCGATGCGCTGGCATGTGTCCTGGCCCCATGGCCGTCACTGTGGAGGTGGTCGCGGTCAGCGGCACAGTTATTTTCGCGCTTTGTCCTGCAGGATACATTTGAGCATGTATGCTATTGCATCTATTTCTGCCACTCTGCCGGGGAGGCTGGTTTGGCCCGAGGGTGCGACGTAACTACCAATTTGTGAGCACTGTGTCGGGACAGAATCCCTATACAACCTTGAGTCTAATCTCAGTCTTTGGTTGTAACATGCTTGTTCTTGCCCCGGTGCTCGGAAAAGCGTTCGTCCGGGTTCTGAAAAGTAACCACAGCATCACAACTAAGTGTCTCAATCTACGGGTCCCGTAAGTCACTAGGTGCGCCCGAAGTTGCAGAGCAAACTCCCTTGTTTAAGGCTGGCTCTTTGCCGGGATGCTTTACTGTGCGAGAGCTCAAAGCAAAGTTGGGACAAGTCGAGGACTGCACTCCAAGTGCTTACTGTACCGGTTGTCGCCTGCGCTTCGGCCAATGGCCGGTGAAGACAGCAGGGGAAGCAGGGCATGCTTGATGCAGGCTTGGCAGCTGAGCCGGGTTCACACCACACAATAGAGGGCGTCCATGGAGGTCTTGTTAGTCTAAATGTGGTCCGGCACTTTTGCATTTGCCAGCCTTGCTGTCTTTCTGGCTTCTAGTTGGCTTCTCTAAGCTCGCGGCTTGGATTCTCTTGGTTCGTGTTCCTGCGGGTTCTTCACTTCTGGGTCTTGTGGGCTTGAGAACTTCAGGCTTCCCAGCTAGTTTTCGCACGGTAGATGCGACAGATAGTAGACGGATGAAGGCCGCAGTCAGCCATGCGGGCCAACGCGCCCGTTTAGAAGAACTGCGAGTGCCAGATCAGGTGCCTTGCATCTGATCGAGTGCGAAACATCAGACGGGGACGCGACATTATGCAGCATATAGAGTCTGCATAAGGCAAGCTCCTAGGGTTTTGCTTGGGACTTGGGCCACGGGTGCCGGGCGGCTGCAGGAGCAGCGGCTGCTTCACGGCACGCGGGCTCTGGACGATGCCGAGCTACTCCAGGCTTTGGCATCCGATGAGGCGTGCCCATACTCGTACTTAGTGTTTGAAAGGTATTGAGAAAAGGTACTTATCGGTACGCGCTTAACATGCATGCTTAAGACTGGGATGATGTTACCCAGCGGGGCACGCAAGCTCGTGAGCGTCAGGCTCTTCGTCTGGTTTGTGTTCGAACTCTTCGACGTCTAGCTCTCAGCGGCGGAAGCGACCGAAGGCTTGCCGGCAGCATCCTGCAGCATCATATTCTGCACGTGCGCACGCGTCGACCCATGTTCGCCGGTTGCGACTTTCTGGAGCTGAAGACTACTGCTGTCTCGTCGTCTGCGGGCTATCCGTGGAAAGCCCGGACAATGCAAACGAACATGGAAAGGAATTGCAATACAACAGTTTTGTCTGTAACGGCACGAAAAGCCGCAGACCAAGGAAAAGCAAGGCCAAGAACGACAAGGCGAGCCTCAAAAGCAAGGCGAGCAGATGCATGAGGGACAAGAACCCTCATAAATCCAACACAGCAAAGCGAAAGTGAAAGCATCAAACCTATGGTAGCATACACAAGAGTTGAAAACCATGAGTCACAGCAGCGGGGAAGACATACCAGACTAGGTTGAATTCTGCTTTGCCGTGGCTTATCGTGTTTTGCCAGAACACTAGCTCCCAGGCTCCGCCTTTGGGATCTGGACCGTGGTCAGGCTGATTGCGACTTGGTGGGGCACACGCTCCTCGATGACACACACTTCAGCTCGCAGCTGCCTGAAGCTATGCTACCCTGGTCCTTCCTAGGTCGGCTATCCTTTGCATATCCGTGCATTGGCCTTCGCAACGGGCACTCACGGGCAGCAGGGACCGCTCTGTACAGTGCCTTCGTCAGAAATCAGAGTCTTTTCTGCTCCAAAGATTTGAACGTCCTTCATTTCAAGACGACTTGTGTGCCAGCACCAAAGTCTTGTATGCGGCTGATGTCTCTCATTGCCTTCGAATCACAACAGGCTGTGGCGATTGACTGGCGAGTGCTTGCTGGAGATGTCCCCCGGATGCAGTACTGACATTGCCAACTTCTTAAGCTCCAACCAACGAAGTATCTTGCTGAACAGGCGTGGGCATCTGGACGCGGCAACTCGGTCTCTAGAAGCTGCATGGGGCCCCCCATACCCACCAACCCTTCGTGGACCCTCGCTTAGAAGAGCAGATGTTTGGGACTTAGGACATTGCATTAGGCTGTGACTTCAATGCAAGACTGCATAGTACGTAAATCTCGTGACACGTGTGCCGAAGTGAAAAAACCAAGTAAGCCTGTCAGAAAAGGTTCAGTGCCTGTCGGCAGACTGGGAGACAAATGTTGCTTTGTCGGCCAGCCTGGATCAAACGCTCCTGTGGCCTGGCTGGACGGTAGCTTCTTGCGCTCGCCATGTGCACGCCCGGATGATAAAGAAAGGCCAGTAGGCTGAGGTGCGTAGAGCGGCATCTCTCTCTTTCTCTCTCACGCACAAACATTTGGAGAGCAGGATGCTCTTGTTTTGGGACCAGGCGGTTCAGATGTGAATTCAGGTGATGCCGTCGGCCAGCATTTTGTAGGGACCCCCCGTCGAGTCTTCCCGGCATCTACAGGCTCAAGCTGTTCGCTTGTGTTTGTCCGTGCCTACGACTATGGAGGAGGAACTGCGGAGGGATGAAACAAAGAAGACTGGCAGCAGAATCTCAAGACTACGACGAGCTGGAGGTTGTCAACTGAATCACTGAATCAAGTCAAGTTAGACAGTGAGCCACTGTGGGCACGGCCGCGAAGCGCGTGCGGGCACGGTCACTTCGTCCGAGGCCTCGGAGATATCTGAAGGCCAGTCCCAGTCTATCCCTTTGCAAGACGACATGCATTCAAAAAGTTCGAAGGCCAGAGGCCAAAGCAACAAGCCGGGAGGCAGCGTTCTGATACGACCCTGGCATCTTCGGGCCGACGTTCTGTTCCCGCCTCACAGGCCCCTGTCTACGTCAAAGCCGTGCACCCTCTTCGCCCCTGAGCGGGATGTATGCATAACCTGACCCCGTGGAAGAGCACCGATTCCCAAACATGTCAGTCTGCCTTGGATGGACTCTGCGCCGATGAGGAAGAGCTACCCACTCGCTTCGTCGCACACATGGTCTGGGAGTTGCAGATAGGGGCAGTTGTTCCAGTTATGTATAGTTATGTTAATAGAGTACCCCGGGAGGAAATGCACGAAAATCGGAGGAATCCAAGGAAGCCTCCCAATCCGATCCCAGACGCTTTCCCAGACTCTTCCCAAACTTCTCAGAAACGAGGCTTTGGGACCTGGACACCGGCGAGATCTTGCAGGAGTTGATGGAGACTCAGCCTGCAATCGTGGAAGTGTGGAAGCAGCATGGACCCCTTCTAACACTGCGCCAAGATAGCCCGCCCTAGCTTACACCTCGTCGACTGATTTTGACTGCTCGAAGATCATGAGCTCAGAGGTTCGTTGTGCCCCACAGCTTGCAGCGAGGACCATGCAAGCCCTGCTGTCAGCCTTGACGTGGATTGGGTCGGCCGACAGGTTCAGACGAAACGAGTCAATGCTTAAGTAGGACTGCCTAGGATTTGCGCTCCCTGCAGGCCCTGGCCGGTGCCATGGATGGGTCCTTGCAGCTTTGGGACGGGCTCGCAAGCCAAGAGCACGTAACTTTGTGAGAGGAAGCTGCATGTTGTGCGCGCAAGATGGGTTGCGAACACTATCGTATTATACAGAGTGTCACTGGCAAGCAAGGATGCAGCTTGTCGGGCTATAGAATCGCTTTGGCCCTGTCATCAACTGGAAATCAGCAAACGATTGCTGGGTGATCTCGCCTGGACCAGGACCTGCGAAGCACAGCTGCTGAACGCAGGAACGGCCACCACGCAGAGCTGCGCTTCCTGCGAGCAGCACAAGCTGCACACATCCGTGCCTACATGCATGGCTACCACCAAGCTTTTGGCCTGCGTATTTGTCTACCTGCCTACCTCCCACAACCTGCCGCGTACCTACCGACATCCTGCCTACTTGTACCCATCGACCTACCTACCTACCTCCTTGCTGCTGCCTGCCCACCTACTTAAAGAAGCTACCTGCCGACCTTCATGTAATCTAGACAGCACACTATACACACTTGTGCTGAAGACGGTGTCCATCTCGTGAACAATGTTGTGCTGTACAGACAGCAGGGCGTACCGACCTCAAAACACCAGGTCTGGTCAAGCATTGGAAGCCTTGTCAGCCACTTGAGCCTGCACACTCAGGCAAACTGGAACGACCTTCAAGCCGTGAGTGGAGATCTCACTGGCTGTGTCGTCTTGTGGGATCTCGCTCCGCTTGAAGCTCTCTGTCCGCAAGAAGTAGGACAGGACACTGCTTGTCCGGAGCCAGCTTGCGTCTTGCCAACTGAATTATCCTTGGTGCGTCGCCGGTGGGAAGTCTTGAGCTTCAAGTCGAGTATGACCAGGCCAATCCAGCACCTGACTTGACAGGCTCTGCGGCTTTGTTCACCCGATGGCCCAGCCATCACCTGCATGCAACTCGACGCAAAGCTACTGCAAGGTGCTTTTGAAAGGAGGCCGTGGGAAACCGAGAGAAGTCACGCCAGTACGAACTTCGCCCTGAAAGTCAGGTCGGTGAACCCTGACATGCTGGAGGTTGCAGCTGGGGGTATTGATGGGACCCTCCACCTCTGGGGCACCTCAGCTTGCTACAGCTAGAGACGAAAGTGGCAGCTTGTACATCTCGCGGCCAGATGCAAGGCTGCAGAGACGCTCGGATGCGCAAAGCGATCCAAGCACATAGCTGCTTTCCTGAATCACGGCTCCAGTCCGTTTCAGAGCCATTGGACGGAGTTGGAAGGCTCTGCAGTTTGCGTGCTGGAAGTCGACTGGGCTGGGCGAAGTGCCTTGACATCCAGTGACGATGCTTTCCAGCATTTGGCCAGACTGCAGAGGACCAGGCTGTCGCGACATTCAAAACAGCTTCAGTCGACTGTGCTTGCGCGAGGATGGCAGGCTGTGTTTTTGGAATTTGATTCTGGGGAGCTGCCTTCGTGCGCCTTGGCAGCGACCAGACAGCTACGACTTGCGGAATCAACCCCAGAGTCTTCTTGCAGGGCTCGTAGCTCGTAGTGAAGCGAGACATCTCTGGAGTGCCTTACATCGGCATTCAACCCAAGCAGACACAAAGCTCGACGGTTTCTTTGCATCAGAAGGTCCTCCGTGGACATTTAGAAGCAGTGAGCTGCCTTGTAGCTTCTTGGCCGCATGAGAGTCCTAGGAGTGGACCACGCGAGAAACTGAGAGATACTTAATACACCATACACGCATGGACGAACATGTGCTTGTTTGTTGTTCGTTTTGTTTAGCTGCGCGTTGCGATTCAGAATCTAGGTGCCACAAGTTGATTGGTTCAGCATTGGTGAAGGGTTGAAGCAAAGGGATAACAATAAGAACAAGCTGTGGGCAGAAGGTAGGATCGTCGCATGCAAGACCAGTGACTACCGCTGGCAGAAGAATTTCACAATGTTAAAGCGGATGGTGTCAATGAGAGGTGAACTGGCCGTCGGCCATCGCCATCAGCGCTGCTGCAGATTGCACCCTGCGACTCTGGGACCGCGAACCTGCGTCGAAATCTGGCTTATAACTGAAACCTCCCGCTCACGCTACTCCCGTCGCGCAGGATATCGGAAGAGGCCTCTGCTGCCTGGCCATATTTCAGCGATGACACACAGGTTTTGGATTTCTGGTCATGGGCTTCAGACCCAGGTCTGCGCTGCCTCCCGAACCACAGAATTACGGCTCTGGAGGTGGATTGGGAACAGCAGCGAGTCCTTGCTGTAGGGGCAGCCGCCCGGCACAGAGCACGTGGGAACTGTGCAAGTTGCAAGGCTTCTTTTTCTTGTTGTTGAAATAATGATGGGGTACCGGTGCACATGGCAACAGTGTATAGTATAGTGCACTACGACCAGATCAGTCGAGCACTGTCACACACGCGCACACGAAGTCAAAACTGTAAAGCCTATATAATATACACTGGCATGTACGCAATTTAGCTACACGCTTACACTTACACTAGACTTACACGTAGTTTCTGCGGTATGCACGTACGCACCCGAGGACCCGGTGCTTCGTGTTCGCGATGTCTTCCGCCGTGGCGTTTGCGTCAAGGAATTGCCAGAGCACCTCGCAAGCATTGGCTTCAGATTCAGTCGACAGGATCCCGACGCTGCCTTCTGCAAGGTATGATCGGACTGTCTTCTGTATGGCGATTGATTGGACTTCCATGCACGCATTGCTGCTTGCCTCAAGGCGGTTGTACGGTTTTACCCACCCCATCATGCATCTGGTGGATTCTGGTAGAGTGTTCCGCTGTGCTCATGCCAGGACCGGTGGTGATGATTGTCTACTGATCCTGTGGGATCTTCATGCATCAAAGGCAGCAGCTGTTTTCGAGACGCAGATTCGTGCATGGCGATGCGAGTTTGTACACCATGCCAGCTCGCAAAAACATAATTCAGGTTTAACCGACAGGAACTTTTGCGGCACCATAACCCCCTTTGGCTTGATGGTTTTCTGAGGACTCAGGCCATGCTTTGTCACTTCGCGGAGTTGATCCAAGCGGCACTCTAAACGGCTTCAGCAAACTCTGATAGGTGCTGCGAAGATTTCAAGGACACCATCATGCAGTTTGCTGTGTTGAAGCAGCCGCACGCCAGCAATAAACCTAGCTGCGCAAGACGCATGGCATGTATTCGCGGCTGGCCGGTCGACGACATGCCCAGCTCAGCCTTGCAGAAGACTCGGTGAAGTTGAGGATTGGAATGGCCGACGTTGCCTCAGCGGAAGTTGCGATTGCCTGCTTCTTTGGAACCTGGACACTGCAGAGGCGGTGTGCCCGAAGCCCTGGATCTCGGATCACCATGAACGTGTCTGTGAAAAGTGCGCCTTATAGAAGAGCTTCGTCGGTCCCGAGCTTGACATGCTTGATGATTGCAGGTGCTATTGCAATTGGCTGGTCATGATGGCGGTGCACGCTGTTGCCTGGCGACTTAACACGTGACGCGAGAAATCAGGCTGCTGCGGATTCGTAGGTAAAGGTGCTCTTTCTCAACAAACTTCGTTGCATGAGTTGCAGTTTCTGAGCTGCTTCGGCTTGCTGCTCATTACCGCCTTTAAACGCTCTGCCCTTCTTCTCGCCCTGGTCGCTGACATGGTCGTTCGCCTCAGCTTAGCGGCGGGGCAACCTAGCTGATTCAGCAATGGAAACCAAAGCCGTCCGCATTCGGGATGGGCCGCAACACATTCCCTGCAACCTCGTCCGAACACTGACCACTGCTTTTTGGGAGGAGGGCGACAGTTCCAAGGCATCGGCGTGGCCTGGTCAGCACGGCAGGCGCTGACCGGTGGTGAGGACCGTGCCCTGCGGCCCCTGGGCATGCAACTTCAGCCACATAGACTTCATCAGGATCGTGAGTTCAAGCCTTGGATGCCAGCGCAAGCTAGAGTAACTGGAGACTAGAGATCCAACAGCAACAGTTCAATTCCCCTTGTAAGTAAAAATGTAGGGTGCTAGCAGGGGACGAAAGCTCCCGCTGGCCCAACGCCATAGCCTTGGCCACAGGTTGTGGGATTTGTCAACGGCTTCTTGGCATGCCCTCAGTAAGGTGGTAGCATCTTGTTAGGAACTGGTTCTGCTTCCTGTGATTTTAATTTGAGCCCGAGGCCGCCAACGATGCAGTGCTCGAAGGTCACACTGCGGCTGTTTGCGGCGTGCTGTAGTTGCACATTTGTTTTTTCTGGATTTGATTGCTGGTGCATCTTTGTGTGCACTTCGTTTACAGCTGCTTAAGTACCTGTTTCTGAAGCCTAGATATCGGCAAAGTCTGAGGTGGACCTCATATGGCAGATGCAGAAAGCTGCCAGTGCCAGTGAAGATGCCACCGTGCGGATATGGTCATGCGCCCGGAACCGCCTGTTGCAAGTCCACAGAACGGAGCAAGGGTGCAGGAGTCGCGAATCTCGCAGAGGTGCTTGAGCCAGCGCCTCTGCACACAGGTGCTAACACACGATGTGACCGTCAGGCCTTGGCAACTGCAACTTGCACTGTGCCTCTGTGGTGCCAGCAGAAGCTCCATTGCTCGGTTTGATGTGCGAAGTGATAGATCCGATAGGTGTTTGGAAGTGGATTGGTCTTCCAGCCAACTGCTCAGTGGCAGCTCTGACGGGCTGGTGCGCCTGTGGCACTGGAGTTCAGAGGAGCTCATGCTATTCTGCGACGTTCGGCGCCTGAGCTGCTGATCTCCATGTCTCAAGGACGTTCAAGAGTTCGAAGGTCACACTGGAGGCAGGGCTGGCTGATCTTGCGGTTCGGCCTGTCCGACGCGTCCGCTCCATGTGCTTCCATGGCTTCGACAAAGGCGTGACATGTTTAAGTGTCGACTGGTCCGGCCTGGCGATTACCGGAAGCCGGGGGCTGAGCCAGACAATGCCGAGGGAGCATTGGCATGGAGGGCATTTCTTGGCGCAGCGATTTCTGCGAGGTGCGGACAACTCTTTGCGCATTTGGGATTTGAAGGCGGAGGCGAGCTGCCAGCAACGGATGCTCATGCTCAGTTGCAGAGCACTTGTGCAGCAATGCACCGGCACGAGGACGATGCTTCAGACTCCACATTGTTCCAAGTCGGCGAGGTGCAGGAAGTGGCTGTGCAGTCAGGGCGCGGTGGAAAAAGCTGGATAGAGTGGGCGTATGAAGTGGGGGATGCTTATCCTCGATCTCAGGTGCTTTGCCTTGCGATGGGCTGCGGGCCTGGGTCTCTCCAAGGCAAGGCCTCAGTGTCCCAAACTGGTGTCAGACTGCTACGTTGCTGATCACGCAGAAGACGCTACTAGTAGTTTCGGATGTGTTCCCTTATTACCAGTACCTAATATTGCGCGTACTAGTGGTTGCTCGTGGAACTGAAAGGCGACGTGAAGACCTGCTCGTCTGGCACATGATGCATGACTGAGGACGAGATGCGGGTCAATCTAAGTCAATGCATGCATTTACTAGTCGAGGTAAAGGCATGCATGTCTGGGTGCTCCCACACGCGCATGCTTCACTCGTAGGCGACTGACTGTGGGTTGTAGTTACGGATGCCCAATGCAGCAACACACCAGCGAAGACGGAGGACGGATTCGGCCGTGCTGACGGTGCGCACGTTTTTGAGACGGACATATTATGCCACCTGAAATGCAAGCTACGTGGCCCGCGGACACACATCGTGAATCCTACAAGTCCGGCTTTTCAGGGGCAACTGGTCTGGAATGAAGACCTCTTGAATGTCATGGTGCTGGGCTGGGAGCTGGAGACGTCAAGCCTGAGACGTCAGATGAAGAGCATGAGGCTGCAGTTCAGCTTGCTGGAACATCGGTTGATGGCATCCTTGTACCATTGAACTGCACTGCAAGGCAAGCAAGCTCAGGCAGCGTCTGCTCAGCACGTGATGAGGCGGCCAGTCGGCTGCTCCATCCTTCTGGGGCTGAAACTTATTCTTCGTGGTCTGGCTTGGCCTGGCTTGGCACGTATGTTACGTCATTATCGACATGCTGGAATGCGGGCCAGGCTGTCTCATCGGTGATGATACTTCTCGCTGGCAGTATCTATCATTCTTCGTCTGGGGGAGCTGGGGGAGCAGGAGACCTTGATTCTGTGCTGCTCACATAAAAGGGTGTTTGGGACCACACGACGGGTACTGACTGCATCTAGTTATCTGCCTGGCTTGGCGACCCAAACGGAAAGAAGGCGATTCTAGCATGTTACAGGCACCTATCGTAATTAGTCTGGGCAATAAGTTTAGGGGTGATACGAATCTCCCCGATTTTCATCTGCGCGACCTACTAGCGGCAGGATTAAGTCGTCCCAACTCCATGTGCCGCGGGGTTTGGGCTAGTTCTCCATATCCCATCCAGTCTTTACTTTCTGCGCGATCCAGCACTGTGCGTGGTCTTTCCTTGAGCTTGGATGTATGTTGTGATGCCACGTGCGTCTCGAGTTGATGCTTGCGAAATCGAGCATCTGTAAGCGGAATGGCTGGTTTGATTTGCTGTTTGCTGCGATGCGGCTGATGTTTGAGGTGTTTCTTGAGCGGCTATTTGCAAAATCGAGCATCTGCATTCGGAATCGCTGGTTTTGATTGGCTGTTTGCTGCGATGCCACTGATGTCTGAGGTGTTTCCTGAGCGCCTGTTTGTGAAATCGAGCGTCTACGTGGGGATTACTCCCAAAATGCGTGTGCCGTTGTTGCGGGAAGTTTAACTGTTGTTGGTTGTTGGGCTGACATCACCCCGCCTGGGGTGACTTCACTCCCATTGCCGTGCGCCGCGCTGGGGCGACTTCAACCTAGTGGGGGGGCAGCAACCAAGGCAGGGAGGCCCTGTCTTCAGGGCAATAGATATTGTATCCACAGTAGACAGCAGATTCGCAAAGTTGCAAAGTCTTGCTCAGCAACCGTGGATCCAGAAGGCAAGGCGCGGCTACAGCTCCCATTCGGCCAACCAAGCTGGCTGGAACTGGAACAACAACAACCTTTGCGCAGTACTACGTGAACTGGCAGAATTGTCCTGTTTCCGCGGCTCAAACTAACACTTTCTTGTAACCATTGTGGTTAATTGTAGATCATGTGACGTAGCAAGTTCAGATCAGCCAAGGGCTGCGACATTGCTTAAACCCGCCCGTAGCTTCGCAACAGGACCAGGAGCCAGCAAGCCGTAACTTTTGCTGAGACTTTACAGGTCATCTAATCTCTACAGGGCTGCTGAATGTCGCCTCCGCTGCCATGGCTGTCTGTCCCTACCTCGAACTCACCGAAAGGCCCGTGGAGACACATGGGCGACACAAGATCTGGCAAAACCCTCCGGAGAAACAATGACTTCAGCTTGCTGCGGGTTTCTTTCGCTTGCTTTGGCTTTGCACGAGACTTGGTGTCTGTTTCAGGCTCTCAGGCAAGCTCACTGAATCCTTCGCGAAAACCTTCGCACTGCAGCTCCCGTCGTGGCAGCGCAAAAGAGCCGAAGGAGGCACCTTGCCTTCTTTGGGCTGCGGCCATCGTCTCACTGCCTTGCTCGTCTCAGTTCTGGTTTGTTAGAGAAGAGGGCATGGAAGGCCTTTGTCACTCGTTCGTTTCGGACAGGCAACCAAGAATATTCACGAGACTACGTTTTCTTCAAAATCTAAGGCCAAGGCTTTCGAAGCCGCACTTGCAGTGTTTCAGTCGTTACACAGCATCGACGATGATGTGCCGCACCCCGGCAGCAAATTCCGCCATGACGCTGCAAAATGGATGCAGCAATGCTTCACGCTCCTGATCACACTGGTGACGCCCCATGTTGCTCTGCACCCAGGCCGGAGCACGTCATCATCCAAGACTTCTTCGACGACAACGGTGTCTCCTTTAAGGACTCGCCTCCCAATTGGGCTATTCTGGCAGCTCTCCGCCGTCCACTCTCAAGGACTTGACATTGATGTCGTTGTTTGCTGGGATTGCACGGCTCGTGGAAGCACTGTACCCCAAGCCATGTTTGCTCCTAGAAGGGCTGCTGCCTTGTCTTGGATATTCTTGGATCGGCCAGGCACAAAATCAACAAGTGATCCAAAATGTGGGCCTTTTGTCTCCTCCATCCCTCTCCCTCTCTCCCTGCCTTTTTCCCCATGCGGAAACATAATGACTAGTCCCGCTTGTTCCCCAAAGGAGTGACAAAACGGACCAGAAGCACGGCTCCCTATCGACGCGGCAGCAGCTAATGAACTCCCAAGCAGCCGTGGAGAACGCACGAAAACGTGCTCAATATCAGAGACAGGCCCCGATCGGCTAGGAGGGTTCGCACCAATGGCTTCGATTCAAGTCAGGCGATCATAAGTCGTGTAGCTGTGATTCCCAGCTGTGGCATCGAATCCCCCAACTTCCTGGCCCAGGCAAGCTTGCACATTCAGAAGGTTACCAACAATCGCGCCATTGATATACAGGCGTTGCGACACTTCCACCTCTTTTTCCTCCCTCTAGGCTACGTGCCCAGCTCGCCAGTGTTCAAGCAGCACCTCAGCATCGCCTACATCGAAGATGCGAAGGGGGAGGAGCAGACCGACGCCTCAGAATCCGAGGACCAAGCCCTCACCACCAAAGGCGGGAAAAACGGAACCACACAATTTTCAGAAGGATGCAAAACTTGACCCGAAACTTATAGGTCCCTCAGACCTTCAGAAGGATTTCTGAAAGGGAGCTTTTCTCTGTTCATCGCTGAGCAGGGCCAGGGAGTGCCATGAACAACGAGCAGAGAGCTTTGCTGCTTGCAGTCTTTCGCAAGTCCATCAAGAAGGTGCTCGGGTTGCAAGTCTTGTGCAGTGGAAGCACCGCTCCGTGAGTTCTTCTGCATAGGACGTCTCGGCAACGGTTTGTGGATATGTACTTTTCCTTTGCCTTCTACCTACTACCTACTACCTACACACCACTGAACCACGGCCACTTGCTACCTGCTACTGCCACTCCTACCGCCACGACGACGCCGACCACCACTACCGCAGAAGCCGGTGTTTAGGAGCCGCAATGTATCTTGGACAGCTGAGGTGACAGCGAAGGGAGGGAAAGCGGCACTGATGAACAGGCTGGGCATGCGAACACGTTTCATATTGAGGGCGGGAAGCACGAAGATGACATCTCCTTGTATGCAGATTTTTGTTGGTGATGAAGATGGCATCAGTGGCTGTCCTGATGGCAATGACACTCTGACCTGTCAGGTGGACGTGGTTCCGGTTTTTGATTCACTGCGACTTGATCGGACCGGCTGATTCATGGGATCACCGCAAAGCAGAGGAGTTGATGCTTGGTTCAGTCGCTCACTTTTGCGGCATGCCATACCCGTAGCGGCTGCAACATGGGCCATAGGCCATAGCCCAGGAAAGTCCCGTGGGTGCTTGCCGGGAAGATCTTCAAGCTTTGTCAAGAGGCGAACTCGAATCCCCCGGCGCTCTCCTTCGGGAGCTGGGCGAATGCGCTGCAAGCCGTGCTCCGCTCCAGTGGCCTCTACGCCAAAGGCCCGGAGATCGTGGAAGCCATCTTCAAAGTCTTCCTCCCCCGGGCGCAAGAGCAGCTCGGGATCACCGACGACGATGCGCAGAAGACGATCACGAAAGCCGTACAAGGCCGGGGCCGGAGCAGCATGGCATGAGCTTGCATGAGCCTCCAAGAATTTCAGAGCTGGTACAGTACTTGTATGATGCGGTGCTGCAAGGAGAGCGCAAGAAGTCGATGCATGGCAGTCGCTTGCTTGCAAGTTTTACATTTTACAGAGTTTGTTCAATTGTCATGCAAGAATCTTCGGGCATGCTTTCCGCAGAAGCTGTTCCTTGCAAGGTCAACGGGCCATGTCAATGTCGCGGTCGATGTCTAGGAATATGTCGCTTGGACGGCAGGTCCTGCACCACCGTCTTCATCCGTCTTGTTGCTCTACAGAGTCACCACACGATGCCTTGTCCGAAGCATCAGCTGTGTCTAGCCGCAAGTGGCTGCCACTATCAAGCCCTGTGAGGGGGCGCATGTTGATCTATGTTGATCTAGTTATTAGGTTACACTCGTAAGCGAGCGTGTTTGAAGCACCCAACATGGACTGCCAAGTTCGTGCTTCAGTGTTCTGCAGGTCGCGCAGTGCCTCGCGGGCCCTGAGCTTCTTCAGCGCCGCTGGCTCCACGATTGGCGATGACCGCGGGCTGCAGAACAAAAGGGAAGACTTCGGTGGGGGAACATAGCTCGCAGGTAGTGAGGCCGCCCGGTCAATATGGTACTAGCAATTCCGATTCCTGCCCCTTTGCCCCGTCAGTCAGTTCTCACAGAACCGCCGTGTGCAGGATGCGAGTGAGGCGGGCGATCCTCCTGACAGCAAGCTGCCACAGAGCTGGCAACTGAATTTGGCGGAACAGCAGATCCACGGCCTCCATTTATTGCATGTTTGCATCTGAGCCCCATGTCAAGACCATGCTGCTGACTTCAGGATGTGCGAGCCAGAGTGTTTGCAACTGCTACACGAGTACAAGGCACTCTTGCAGGCCACGCCGATCTTGAAAATAACTAACTATTGTAGATTCCCAACCGTACGTACCGAACTCGTGGCACGTCGATTTCCTCATCGTTGCATTGCGCTCATTTCCTGCCTGGTGTGGGTGGAGGCAAACACCAGCAAGCATCAGCACTCTCATCGGTTTCCATGTTTCGCTGTCAACTGAAGCCAGCTATGTTAAGTCTTAGAGGCATGCTGAGGCTCACAGTTCAGGGAATGAGGCATCAGCGCGCTGTCGCGGAGCAACATTAGTCAGCGCTTTGGCTCGGGTGCACGGTGCAGGCGTGCGAGCTCAGAGTCCGAATCTTGCAAAATCCAACTTTCCACATCGTGCGAAGTCTGTGTTTCAGCCTCTGTTGGATGCGAGACTTCACGTTTTGCCGGTCTTGGAAAATCATGACCCGTTGGGACCCTGGGAGCGGTTCGCCCCGATGAGCAGAGACATGCTGCATTCGCCGCGTGTATTTAGAAGAGCCTCCAAACTTGGGCCGCACCGCAGCCCTCGCAACTTCGCCAGGATCGGATCATTTCTTTCGGTAGGTGAAGTCGAGAAGTAGCAGAGGTGCCTGGGGGTTTGACAGATGCTACGAAGTCTGCTTACTTATTCAGTATGGAATGTTGGCTTTGCAGGATGTTCTTCTTGTTTACGGATGCTGACTTTATATAGCATCTACTCTACAGACGAGTCAGCCTAGCAGGAAGTAAGGGGCGGGATGTGGGCACACCCGTATATCCGGGCAAACACGGATAGACCTCCTACAGGTCCTACAGTTCTGACAATGACATGCGCATCTGGCCGTTGACGCTTTTGCGTGTGCATGCGCGTGATTCTGTTTGCTTGTGCGTGAGCGTGTTTGCTTGCACGTGAGTGAGTGAGTGAGTGAGTGTGTGTGTGTGTGTGTGTGTGTGTGCACGCGTGTGTATGTGTGTGTGTGTGTTGAGCCAACCTGTAAATAAGAGTCAACTGGAGTGCATGTGGCAGGCACTGTTCCAGCACTACGTGCAAGAGGATTTCAGTGATCCTGAGAACGAGCCGTTGATGGGCCCGGTCCTGTTCCAGAAGTTATTGAAAGACCTCCAATTCTTGCCGGACTTCGTGCAGACCTTCGCCCTCGAGAAACACATGCAGGAGTGCGAGACCAGGTACGGCCAGGAGTCCCTGAACTTCAATGCCTTTGTGGAGTGCCTTTGCCGATTGTGCTTCTGTCATCTGAACATCTATGGCAGCAGTATGCAGCAACTGGCACCTTCCAAGCAGAAGATGCTTTGGTTAATGGCCATGCTGGAAGCTCGCCTGCCCCCTGAGCTCGGAGGACGACCTGAAGGAGACCAGTCACCCAGAGGCCCGGACTGTCTCTGGCACCGCAGGAATGACACTTTCGACATCTCCGCTTGTCCGCAAGAAACCATCATCTTCTTCAAGACTATGGGTGGGGTGCCCAAACCCCGGACTGAGCTGAACTTCGAGAGGCTACAGAGCTGTGATGCGGACGACATTTTCCCGCAGAGCCCGTTTCGACGGTGACTTGGAAGCAGTACCTTCGGCGTGTGCCGGACAGTGTCCGCCAACCTTGCGCCAGTTCTTATTGTGGATACTCCACGCCATGTTTTTCATAATCTTTTGAGCATGGGTAGTTGCTTGTCAACTGCAAGCTTTCCCATGAGCCTTTGCAGCACTGTGCTGAACTAGATTCTTAGGTTCTGACTAGATAATGCAATCTCATGGAGCATGCTGCAAAGGAAAGCTAGGTAGTGCCGCAGCTGCCTCCAAACGGAGTGTGAAGCTAGACAGAAAGTGGAGCATGGCCTTAGGTGCGAGTGGGTTGGATGGACATCGGTCGTCATTGCCTGGGGGTCACATGAAGATGTGCAGAAAATGTTGTTTGGCTGTTCCAGTTTTGTCACGAGCCATGGGACTCCCCTTTCGTGTCCGCACATTTCATTTCGTGGCTGGGAAAAGTGCAAAGCAAGCTCCCAGCCATGAGAAGGTTTTGGAAGCGGCCCCTTTAGCAATAAGCCTGAAGGGAGCTGGTTTGCTCGCGAGAGCGCGAAAACTCGGATGGGCTGGGTTTGTTGCCGAGTGCCATCAGCTGTGATAGAAGCCAGTCGGGATTGATGCATTATACATGTTGCTGGCACTTTGGGGTCAAGTCTGACTCGACGCGGTGCATGACTGATGACCCTACTTTTGCCAATCCTGCCCAAGCGGCACAGCCAAAGGTGCATGATAAGCCCACCCCCCAGGCTTGATCAAGCTCACCTTCTCTCTCGAAAATTTCAATATTATAGGTGCCGAATCCATGGCCGCCGGCGTATGGTTTCGGAAATGCCTGCGCCTTCACGATAACGAGCCGCTGGTGAAGGCCTGTATGAGCGGAGTCGTACAGTGTCCGTAGTAGCCACTACTCGTAGTGAGTAGTTGAAGCAGCACAAGGCATTGACTCTGTCTGCTTATTGATAAGTAACGTGTCACCTTCGGCATCCGCAGATGTGCGCCTTCGGATCGCAGGCTGTGGCCAGCGGATTGGATGTGGTTCCGTTTTTCATCCTCGATCCGCACTTCGACAAGAGCCGGGTCGGGGTCAATAGGCCCACCCCGCCGTGAGTGGTGTTGTTCTTTCTGATGCTGCTTCTCGGTGGCTGTGCAGCAGGTTCAACTTCTTGTTGCAGAGCTTGAAGGACTGGTTCACCTGAGCGCGTGGCTGGCTACCTGCCCTTTCGTTTCTCTGACATTCGTCGAATCGTGCACACTCGTGATTTGATTGCCTCTGTGTTTGCTTGGGCTTGGGTGGATACCTTTGTCACCGTCCTTGGCAGATGCAACTCTGTTTGGGCGCGCGATGTGGGTGGGTTGGCCAGCCATCCTCCAACAGTGCAGCGAGTCACTCCCAAGTCACAGAGGGTGGGTAGAGACATTGGCTTAGCAGCTCACGGCCAACCGACCACATGAGTGCTCCCATGCTCGACAAAGGCTGATCTTGCCTCCTGCTCCACGCGCGCAAGGACCTCGACGGGCAGCTTCGTGGACGCGGCAGTCGTCTGCTTGTATTCCGAGGCCAATGCGGTAGTGGCCACGCGAGATCGCACAAGTTCTATAGGATGCGCAATCGTAGGTGGACTTCAGGCTAAAGTGGCTGTGACACAATGACCATGAGCCGCAGCAATATACCAGTGAAGCAAAACAAAACTGCCCGCAACAGACATCAGCTCAAGTATATCTCCCAGCAGCGTGTGCAGGCCAGCCAGAACAAGTGCTCGTGGAGCTTTTCGGAGGGAAGGCCTGCACAACCTTCTGGGTCCTTGCTCTTCCAGTTCCTGGTTGCCAGTCGTCCTGCCAGATATACGGTATTCATATGGGCGGTTGTCAAAATTATGGTTCCTTTTTGGGCATCCTAAATGATAGGTGCCGTATTGTATTAAGGACCCCATATGCAAGCTTACATTGGCTTGCATGCTTCCCTCAGGCTCCCGTCCGCCTGTCGGCCATCTTCTGGGAGGCCTTTGAGTTTTCGGCTTTGGGCGAACCGTAGAGCACCTGTTTCGGCATAATCTGACCGTGATTGCAGCATGGATAAGATGATTCGAAACTGCTCTAGAGACTAAATGTGGAGCGATGGATGGATCGATCGGGTCAAGGGTCTGAATTTCTGCTGATTGCTTGCATCGAGGCAGATACAGAGCCGTATGCGCGTGCTCGCGATGAGCGTGTGCTTGCCATGGCGAAGGCAGGCTGAAAGAACTATTTCACGACTTGGTAGATAGCCACAACCCCTTCACAGACAGCCAATCTTTAATGCATCTGCCAGTCGCGAGTTGTTTGCGAGGAGGGAGGAGTGCACGCAGACGCTTGGATGCGCTCGGCGTGGGAATGAAGTCCCGGGCAGGTTCAAGATACTGAGTGGCGGTGCTTATGAACCAACCGAGTAACCTCTGACCAGTGGTAGACTTCTGCAATACTTTGCCCGCTGGTTGAGGAAAAGCTTTCCGGGCACACACTGTTGGACATCGATGCTACAGTCGCAAAGCCAGGCTTTAAGCCTCCGATTTCCATGAAGAGCATTCAGACTGCAACCTGGCCGTGTCCGCTTTGAAAGCTTTCAGGTTCCATGTATTTCTATTTCGGTGTTGCAAGATCCGCAGCTGAGATTGTGAATGCCGCGGGACCCTTTCGGCAACCTTTTGATGTGCCGAAAATTCCACCTCTGAAGATCGAAGGACACACTGGTCCGCAAGCAAGCTGCCAGTCTCAGAAGCAGGAAAAGCCGTGCTGTCAGCAGTGTTTGCAGATGCTCTACGAAAGGACACCAGGTACCAGATATCTCCGAGCTGTATGATGAAGAGCCGATCAGCCAGGGGTTTCCAGGCCAAAAGCAGATCCTGTGCCCTTGTCCAACATGACACTTTGGAGGAGTCAAGTCTTCTCCGCAAGACTCGTGCATCCGATTGCGTACCTGAACCCCAAACCCTCTAGCTGCGTTCGAGTTGCGAAGGCGTAATCCCCCTACAGCCCTTGACGGATCTCTAAAAGGGTCCCCTGTAAAGGGACCCTATTATAGAACCCTGTGGTCTCCTGAAGAGGGATCTAAACCCCGAAATTCTAAACCGTGCAATCCTTGCAGGTGGCGAGACCGAGGCCTTGGCAAGGCTTCAGCGTACCTGCTCAGATGTGCAATACGCCACCGGGACGACACAGCATTTGCTGAATAGTATTATTGAAGAAGAGTAATAGTAGTATTAAGAATGTTACACGTGGCAGCAGTATCAGCAGTAGTAATGATGCCCATACAAACAAAAAGTATAAGTATAAGAAAAAGTTAAAATGGTAGCAATCAGCACTCCTCTCATCTGGCAATATCTTGTTAACCTACTGCCGGGCACAAGCTCGTGTTGTCAAGTGCCTTAACCTGGTGTGGTCGCATCTCCGTGCATTTGCATCCCCTGCCGGCATTGTTGAAGCCTGGGATGAATCGCACTTGTCGACACATGTTTCACGTCCCGGGCCGCAGCTGGTTTGGGCGAGGAGTTGCTCAGAGCCACACCTATTTGCGGTTTCCGGCGTCAAGTGCACCAAAACCACCAGTATGCGTCAAGTTGATGTTTCCAAACACTTTGCGCAATCGCAAGTCGGACCTTGTTGGCCAATCGTCAGGGCCCACCTACAACTTTGCCTGCTTGCAGAACCAGGCTTTGAACTGAAGATCGTCGACGTAAACTGCGGACCCGAAACAGCCGAGCATGTTGTGCCAAGGTTTGCAGCTTCGAGAAGCCGAAGACAGCCTCTACTGGCCGACCGGGATGTCCTTGGGAGCCTTCCACCACAGGTGCCGCTTTGGCACTTGGGGGCACCGAGCCTTGTTGCCGTGACTACGGCTCATGCAGAGCAGTCCGCGGGTCTGCGATGCTAAGTCCAATTTCAGCGCACAGTTGCCGACGTGCTAGACTTGCCAGGTCTCTCGCCGTACTTGAAGTTCGGTTGCCTCTCGGTGCGGACGGCCTGGTATGCCATCGACCGCTGCATTCGTGGCAAGAGCCACTCTCAGCCTCCGCAGTCTTTGCACGGCCAGCCGCTCGTCGACTCCGAGTCCAGCTTTTTGAGGAGTTGCGCTTTTTGCTCTTCGAAATCTGCATCGCAGGCTGCTTTTCCGCGAGATGTTCTACTTGCTTGGTGCGGCTGTTCCAAACTTCGATGAAAATGAGGGGCTCCTTGTCGATGCTCAGATCCCGAAACCACCTGGCTTTTGGTGTCAGCTCGTTGGAGAGGATTTTAGAACAGCTAGTGAGCACCTGTAACTGTAAGGTAAACGAGCAAGTCCTACTAAGACTTCCAGCCGCTTGCTTGCGTTGCTCAGGAACTCCATGTGCAAAATGATTCCTTGGGGCTGCGATGAAAATCTTCTTGCTGCATGGGAGGCTACCTGACTCTAAGTTGAGCAGTTCCTTGCTTGCCCTTGGTTCCCTTGGTTCGTCAATTTGTTCTGGCATTCACATTCGCCAGTTCAGCAGAGCTTTCCAGGCCGGCAAGACAGGATATCCATTCATCGATGCCTTGATGCGACAGCTCAAACAAACAGGCCCGTTTAATGAAGGAAGGAAGTCACACTAAATGGGCGAGGACTGGTTCGGCAGATGCCAGGCTTTATGCATCATCTGGGACGCCATGCCGTAGCCTGCTTCTTAACACGAGGAGCGGGACGGAGCCAACTTGAGCTATCTCACTCAAAGTGGGTCCAGCTGCGATGCAGGAGACCTCTGGCAGAATTGGACAGCTGGCCGCGACGTATTCGACCGGCTTCTTCTGGACGCAGACTGGGCTGTCAATAACGGCAGCTTGGACATAAATTCGCAGTACATGGAAACCCCTGCATGCCTCATAGTATGACATGTCTATCAAAAGACTTGCATAATGCATGTACTTCTTCATGCCAGTGCATGTACTTCTTCATGCCAATACAGAAACAGCATACACTAGACACATGTGCAGAAGTCACGAGGGCATCTAGGAACTTTCGCCGGACTAGAGCTTCTGCAGTTGTAGCTGAGCTGCAAACTTGAGCTGAGGCAACTGGCTTTGGCTGGCAGGTGCGGCTCGTAGAGTCGTAGAGCAGCGACGAGTGAAAAGCCATCTACTTGCGGCTCGCGACTTGTGAAGGTGTTGCGCCGTTCTCGGCGCCTTACTTCCGAATCTACGACCCTCGGAACACCTTTCCCAAACATCCATGTTGAGCGTTAGCTGTGGCAGTATGACAGGGGCATTTCCCACCAAGGATCCTTGTCCGGGCCCGAAGTCAAGTTTGAATGCTGACCAGACTGGAGAGTTCGTGAAGCATTATGTGGGCAGCTCAGCCTGTGCCGGGTTTGGTAATGGCTCTGCTCTCCACAGCCTAGCGCTCTGCTCAGGTGCCCGAGCTCCGGAACATGCCGGCCAAGTACTTGTGTAGCTTTGCCAGCAGATTCTCGAACCGCGGAGCCTGTTCGGCACTTGTTTTTTCTGCGCTGCCAAGACAAACCGTGGACGGCACCCGTGACAGAGCAAAAGAAAGCTGGCTGCATCATCGGGGAGGTTCGATGGACCACGGGATTTCGCATGTTTGAGCTCCCGAACCAAGACTGCCAGGACTACCCGAAGCCCATTGTTGATCACCAGCGAGCACGGGAGGAAGTGCTCATGCGTGTCTGCCATGGGCCTCGTATAGGTTCACTGTACCGTAGGTGGATGCTTTGTGAGTCGGACCGTGAATGACAATCATCAGTGTCGCAATATGGAACAAAGTATGTCAACTAGTCCAGGAGAATTTGGCCAAGTTCAAGGCAGCACTGGATGCAAAGGGGGGAGAACTCCCGGCCAAGTTTGGCGGTGCAAAGGGCCGCTCAACTGCTCGATTCACGATGGTTTCACATCAAGATGCATCAGTCGTTAGCGGAAGCAGTGCTACGAAAGTAGTGGCAGTAGCCGGAGTCGCAGTGAGTCGCAAGCCCAGACAATCGTCGTCGTTTCGATCGTTCTCGATGTCGTAGGGGCAAGTACCAGTGGTTGTGGTCGTCATCTTGTTAGGAGCAGTCGCAGTGGCAGTTCCAAGGTCCAGTAGGTCAGTAAGAGTTGGAGGAGTAGTACTAGTACTAGTGGTGGTCGTCGTCGTAGTCGTGGTGGTAGTGGTGGTACTCTTACTGGTAGTGGTAGTGGTAGTCGCAGCCGTGGTTGTGTAGTCAGAGTCGTAATCACGAAAGCTAGCTCTGTGGAGCTCGCGGGAGTTGCCCTTTAGCAATTCGCTTGTATTAAGGCACTAGGGAAAAAACAGGGTTTGCACCTTATCAGGTGGGACGTCCAAGATTTAAGGTGGGGGGTAGGGGGGGGGCCCCCCCGCCTTCACCTTGTCATTGTGCGTTTTCCACTGATAAGGTCCCCCTCCCCCCCCTCCTTTAAGGTGGTTGTGCCTGGGATAAGGTGGGGGGGGGGGGCCCCCCCCCATCATGAGGTCCCCCCTCCCCCCCCCCCTCCTCAAGGTCCCTTGGTTTTGTTTGTGTCTGACGTTCGGCGACTGAAGTGCGGTCTTCTCTCCAGAGTTACCTCTAGTTGTCGTTCGCACATTACTTTCTCAAGAGTTAAATGAACGAGCAACGCCTGCACCCTTCACCGGCCCAAACTTTCCCTCCGCTACTGTCGTGCACATCGCTTTGCAGAGCTCAGCACCGGACCTCGTGCTTCTAGCTTTCGTGACCAGCTCTCAAGTTGTAGTCGTAGTAGTCATCGGTGTAGCAGTAGCAGTAGCAGTAGCAGCAGTAGTAGCAGTAGCAGTAGCAGTAGCAGTAGCAGTAGCAGTAGCAGCAGTAGCAGCAGTAGTAGCAGTAGTAGCAGTAGTAGCAGTAGTAGCAGTAGTAGCAGTAGTAGCAGTAGTAGCAGTAGTAGCAGTAGTAGCAGTAGCAGTAGCAGTAGCAGTAGCAGTAGTAGTAGCAGTAGTAGTAGTAGTAGTATAAGTGGTAGGAGTAGGCGTAGGCATAGGCGTAGGCTTAGGCGTCGGAGTAGGAGTAGGAGTAGGAGTAAGAGTAGGAGTCGTAGTAATAGTAGTAGTAGTAGTAGTAGCAGCAGTAGCAGTAGCAGTAGCAGTAGCAGTAGCAGTAGCGTTGCAGTTGCAGTTGCAGTTGCAGTTGCAGTGGCAGTAGCAGTAGCAGTAGCAGTAGCAGTAGCAGTAGTAGTAGCAGTAGTAGTAGTAGTAGTAGTAGTAGTAGTAGTAGTAGTAGTAGCAGTAGCAGTAGCAGTAGCAGTAGCAGTAGCAGTAGCAGCAGCAACAGCAGTGGTAGTAGCAGTGGTAGGAGTAGCAGTAGTTAAGCAATAGCAAAGCAGTAGTGAGCGGTGGCCGTATGTAGACTAGATGCTGAATAGAATAAAGGGAAGCAAAAGAAGAGCGAGCGGAAGTGTGGACAGGCGATGGAGGAAGCCTGTATATGTAAGCCATCAGCACGGTCCCACGGATGGTGGATTGAAGGAACGTTGTGCGGTGATTCCTTCTGCCGATCGCGCCTTCCTTCCCTTCACCTCGAGATGCCGAAAGACATGAGAAAGTCAGGTCACCACACAGGTTGCACATAAAATGGATCAGGGTTTCTTCGGTGCTTTGGTGTTCCTGTCTCCATAATTTCTACTTGGCAGTTGCCGTTTTTGCTTGTGTCGGCTTGAGGTGATCCCGGACCAATGCGCTCCTCCTACACATCGGGCAAGGGTGCAACAGGCAAAGGCAAAGGTGGTAAAAGAGCCGACGCCCCACAGAGTCTTGCCGCAAGTCTTGTCTTACTGGCATCTGTCGTGAAGCCGTCGGAAAACAGGCTGCCGCAATCCAAGGACGGAAGACGGGGACAGTCGCAAAGTTCGCCGGTGGGGCACTTTGGACATATTTGGACTGCAAGCTTAATGTGATACCGCCAGTAGGGAAACACCCTTCCATATCATATGCTTGGCGTCAACACTAGCAACTGAAGGTGGAATAAGGGTATGGTATCACGGCCGTAGCTCCAAGATGATGGAAGCTGAGCCTGTTCCTCGCTTCGCCGCATAGGCAAAAAGCTGGGTGACACTGTGGCGGGTGGCTGAAAACAAGGTGGCAGAACTTTCAGGGTTCGGCCTCGATCTCGAACCTCGGCAGTTCGGAACCTTCCAGGTTCTTGTTTGCCCTGCAGCGCTGCATCGACGAGTCAGACCTGTAAACAAGGGACAATCTCAGCCTGCTGGCAGCGATAGTGGTGGTCATCAGCCATGCAAAGCTAGACACGATGACAACAGCCAAAATTACTTCGTAAATTAGTCACCGTCTAGCAAGTCGGACAAATCGTTTGAAATCGGTCTTGCCAGTTTACAACTACTATGCGACAACAGAGTCCAACACTGTACCAGCTTACTCTGCGCTGATCTTAGTATCATATTGCGGGCCTCGTTACCGAGCAGAAATCCACATGTGGTCTGTGGCCGATAGAACATTAATCTTTGGATGTGGTTGAACTCGTTTTCGCACCCCGCATTCCCCCGAATGTGTCTACTAAAGCCCGAAGAACAACACTCGCAGCCGGCTTTTGCAACGGTGTTGAGTTGGCTGCCAGTCTTTTCGTTCATTGATCTGATAGCCGTGCCTGCGGATGTTGGCGCAGGCCGGCGAAGGGCCACTGCTCGCCACGCTTTCGTCAGTCTGGTGGCTCCTGCAGTGCTTTGAATCTTCGGCCGCACCTGTGGACAAAGCGCGGCCGTCAGCCCGAAGAGGTTTGTCACAACGGTGTCGTTGTCCAGGCACAGGCACACTGGACCGCACGCCAGTGTTTCAGGCTACATCATAAGTCCGCCTCAAATCGTGTGCCTTGCCAGCCTAGGGCACTGTCCAGTGAGAACACATCCAGGCCAGAGGGTGCGACTGCAGCACCCACGACAGGATCGACCAATACCGTGCAAGCAGATTCATGACGGTTAAGCCTTCTACCGTAACTTTTAGCCACTTAGCTTTGCTTTGCGTGCTTCCATTGGTGAAGACTGCACCGAGCTGGAAGCAAGGCATGTAGGGAGTGTAGGATGCCCTTTCCGGACCAGACGTTTGCAACACTGTGCTGACATCGTCGAGAGCAGGTGGCCTCTTGACAAGCTGGGATGCCCGCTTTGGTACACTTGTCCGTCGAGGACTGCCAGCTGCTTGGACCAGAGGCTCCAAGACGCCACAGTACAGGTAGCAGTGCTGGAAGTGGGAGTCATCCGTGCAAAGAGTCAGGCTTCGAACAGCCTCCTGGCTGCCCGTCAGCAGCCCCGGAAGTTAAGAGCATGTGTGCAGACGTTGAGCTAGCAAAGTGCCCGGAAGGGTGGACTGCAAAGACTCAGTCGCGACGATTGAACCTCTCCAAACATGTATGGTTTAAACGTCGTTTTCAGATTTCCTGCGTTGTTCGCAGCCTTCCCTTGGCCAAACTCAGCACGGCACTGCAGAACCCGATGCACCGAAGTGTCCTCCAGTCATAGCATGATTCCTGTTCTAGTTGGCAAATTGCGGCATGGGTCCTGCACACCACCTGAGGCTGGATGGACAAATAACCCAGCATGGCCAGCAAATTTTCTGCATGAGCTTTTAAGTTTCATGACCCTCGATAGCATGTGTTTGTGATGGCCAATAAGTCTGAAGGAGACGATGAGTGGCCATCTCTCCTCTGTTTCCTTTGCTTGTGCTTACGGTTTCCATCCCATGTACAGGTACATCGCATCAGGTTGACAGGGCACCATCAGATGCATGCCCCGCAGAAAACCACATCACGGCGGGCTGTGATCAACAAGGACCTCGTCCCTAGGCCCAGTGACTGCCATGGTTTGAGGTCCTCACAGCATTGCCTTGCCATCGCGTTGCTTCATGTTCAAGCTCGCGCTTGCGGGCATGGGCTGTGCACGTCTTGAGCCGTCCTTTTGCCATGGTATCTGCGCCGGGCTTCACCAAGGCAGGCACAGCCCGAGGGCTCTTCAAACTTCTCGCTGGGCCCTGGAAGTTCAGCGAATCCTGACCGCTGCTTTCTCAACTGGCCTCCCAAATTCAGAGGCAGAAACACTTTTTCCCCTGTCAGGGGCCGGCCTGGCCGAAACCAGCGCTGCGTCCTGCACGCCAGGTCTGCAAGGCCCGGCCTGGCCGCTTTTAAATTCAGGGATGGGGCAGCACAGCGGCACGTAGGGCGGTGTAAACCTGTGATTTCGCAGGGTTTGGGGGCTTTTGCAGGGGCTTCAGGATAGACGGGGTGGGATTAACGTCCACCCACGTGCCCGAGACGCAGGGATTTTCGGTGCTTTGCAGACCCAAGATGCAGCACCGTGTGCAAAGCCTGGAGCAGCTTCTGCAGTCGTCAGGGCACAGTCGGTGAACTTTTGAGCAGTCGGCTGCTCAAGAATGTGCTCAACACCGCTGCAAAACGCTCAACTATTTCAAGTAGTCTCTCTCGAGGATAGTTCTCTTCCTGATGACCAGTTCCCTACCCAAGAACGTGCTGGAACCACGGTGTCGGGCTCTTCAGGCCCTGAACTACGGAAATCTCACATGCCACTGAAGAGGAGTACCCTTGCAAATGACACCTTTTGATGTTCGCATGGCCATTGCAAGGCCCAGGTGGGAGATGGACCTTCCATGGACGTTCCTTTGTCCTATGCCTTGTGGCCAGTCGCAGTACGTACCCCGACCGCAAAGTGTGACTGGGTCCCACGGAGCACTGAGCATATCAGACAGAAGTATCCTGCCATATTTGGGGGGTTTGGGGCATCAGGACTGCAAGGAGGATCTATGACCAATCCACCCCAGGCCTCGGGTTCCCAAGGTGCTTCGGTAGCAGGACATGCGGGAGCTGCTTTCCTTGCAATACTAGCCCCGCAGAACCTGAAGTACCTGAGCCGAAGTGGATGTTGCTGTCTTTACATCTCGTTTCAGGCCTGTCAAGCATTCGCAAGGCTGTGAAAGGGCAGAAAGCCGGGGCCTCGAACATATGTTGGTCCAGGTCTTCAGGATGGACAAGTGAACTTTAAGAGTTGAGTTGTCTGGGTGTGCGCAAAGGTAGCAAGGAAGCAGCTTGAGCGCAACCTGCAAAGGGCACAACAAGAAGGCCATGCGGTTCAAGAAGCTTGGAGCTGCCAAGTGGCGGACGATGGGCTGAGAACCGGCGCAAGACACGAGAGGTGACCAACCGGATGCCGGCGAGGTTGAGCTCCAGGACAGCAGCGTGCTTGCCGCATTACAGTATTACACGTTGAGAAGTCAGAAAAACCTGAAGCTCTCATAGCTCGAGGAGCTCGAGGACATTGACGACTCGGAAGACATGGACGAGGCCGCATGCTGCACAACTCCACTGTGACAGTCCAAGATGAGGCGTAGCACCAAGCAGGTCATAAGATGTAGGGCCGTGGGCTTGTGGGTAACAGGATGTGGAAGACTTCGTGGATCTAGACGATGCTGAACTCGCGGGATCCACCACCTCACTTGAGGCGCCTGGAAGCCACAGTTCCTATGTATTACTTCTACTTGCAAAGGTACATGTTCTATCGAACTTCTGGATCGGCTTTGTGTCTGAATGTGTCTTTGCATGTCGCAGGGCCAGAGCTTCTTCCAGGAGCCGGTGCAAAGTTCCGTTCTTCACAGGTCAGACTTCCGGCAGGGTTGTCACATCTGCACAGGAAGGCGACCTGGACCAAGAGCTTCGCCGGGCGGCGGACATGCTGCCGGAAGCGGGGATCTTCGATCAGGCGCCGGGCACAATACTGCGAGAAGATGCCAGGAGCTGGCTCGCGACCCCCAACTTAGGAAGCTCACCGACGTCTTGACAAACAAAGCCTGGCTGCTGTGACTTCAATACACGCAGTCCTCATGGACGAAACCTGCTGCTGAAGGCTGGCAAAAGCCTCAGCCGTGCTGCCGTGGTCGAGGCTTTGCTGAGTGAGTCGTCGAGGCACTGCGGGGATGGCTGCTGCCACCAGGGTGCATAGAAAAAATCAGAATTCAAGGAAAGTCGGGTCCCAAAACTTGGGAACTCTATAGTTGCCCGATAACGAGTCGCCGGTTGTCTCTGTGCGAAGAGGGTATGCCAAACCAGAACTGACAGCAAGGAGCAGGTGGAGGTGCAGTGCTGTCCTCCCACGTGCACGTACCGTTGCAAACCTGTGGCGCTATGCCGCAATGGACTACGTGCATAGCGTACGATTGTGATCTGCACGTGTCCGGTTCTGTATACATATATCTATATCTATATATATATACACATGCGCATGTATACATACGCACATATCAACACACCCATCCATCAGTTCATGCATGCATGCATGCATGCATTCGTGCACGCGTTCGCACCGTGAGAAGATTCCCTTGAGCCGACCCGGCAGGTCCTGGACGTGTGGCATAGAACGGGAGCCTGCCATCCTCGAGGACAATGTGTTACCTGAGAGACTTGAGATGTAATGTGCTAGGTCGCTGCGAAGACAGGACCGACCAAATCCTGACGGCAGTTTCGTCGCGGTGCCTGCGCCCCAGCGGTCTCGTCATGCCTCTGTCTTATTGGAGTGTAGACTGTTTAGACTAGCTTCGAATCGTTGAGATGTCGTTTTTGAGTACTGCCAGGCTCGCGCATGGACTGGAGAGTGTGGTCGAACTGCGTGGCAGGCACAGAGATGACGATGTAGCAGGATTAGGGCGGTTCATGCTTCAGATGGAAAGCGAAACCCTTGCGGCCGAGTTTACCACTCATCATGCTAACTTCGATTATCCGAGACCCTCTCTGAACTTGAACTGCACCTCCGTCGAAGTGCCTTGGTTCGGAACGCACCGAAACCCTCATCGTGATGGGAAATTGACAGAAGCACATCCTGCCTGAATTGCCATTCATCAAGCCAGCAAGTGAATTTGAAAGGTGAGTTGGCAGCAGCAGCAGCAGCAACAACAGCTTCACCAGCTCACATGCCAACATCAGTTCTTGTCGTGGAGCGTGCGTAGCGTAGGGCATGTATGAATCAGGACACGCGGCCGCTGCATGAGAATGCGCATTGGAATGTGGACGGCAAAGCGTACTTAAGATGACACCACAGAAGTCCACAGAAGCTGCACAGAGCTTGAGGCATCAAGGGCATGGTGGTGTATGTGCAAGAGCCATATCAAGCTTCCTCGTTGAAGTGACAAGAATCCTGATTTGTAGTGAGCACGGAACCGTGGGCTGTCTCAAGTAAGCTATTGATTGTTAAGGATACCTCCAAGGTTCACTCGACTGCAGCAGCAGTCGTTCTGTCCTTGCCTGCCAGTCTGGATGCGATTCCCCTCAAAGCCAGAACGTTCTTGTTGAGACCTGGTGAATGAAGTAACTCCTCTCGCAGAGTCAACCCTAGTCACCTGTACAGCAACCCATTCTGAGAGCAGGTTGGTCCCGCTGTCCGGCCTGCCGGCAAAGCAGCGCCGGGCGCTACGGCGCGTTGTGCAGCCGGACGACTCTCGACAAGAACAGTGTTTCAGAATACTAGGTTTCTACTACTACTACTACTACTACTACTACTACAACTACTACTACTACTACCACTACTACTACTACTACTCGTCCGAAGCGAGGAACCTCGGCATACACTCCTAGTCCTAGTCTTCAGAAGCTCCTCATCAAGAAGCAATGACGATTTCTTCCAGGTACTTGTCCTGCCCTGCCAGCATCGTCCCAAGAAAGCTGGTGGTGAATTGGGAACCCGAAGCCGTAAGACGAAGAATCAGCAGCTCTAGTAATTGCCAGGTATGTTAAAGAAAGTTCAAGTTATGATTTCACACGCGACAGGGTACGTAAATGCTGCGAGCTTGTGCTGCCTTAGCACCATAAGCCTTGCTGTCCACAAAAATGCCTGACGAAGGAGGTAAACTGGAAGGCATTGCCGCCGTTTGTGCCAGCTCATGAAGACAAGCGCTTGGAGAGGTTGGCAGCCGGGATCAGCACCATAAGCCTGTTGCCCATATCTACTCGAACGCAGTGTTGAGTCTTCCGGACTAAACCCATGTAATTCATACTCGCCTACCAAGGCTTTGGACAGCGATTGTCGGTACTTTTCCAGCACATCTTCTCTGACAGGCGTCATGCTTGGAAGTGTCTTCGGTAGATGCAGCTTTCGTGGTCAGTTTTGATTGACGATGAATCCGCCGCAGGCCTTCTGTCACGGTGCTACTTCGCAATATCGCAGCACCGCCAGTTCGACCCTTGTGGCCTCAGCAAGGGATACCGCAGCAGGCAGGACGGCGACTAAAAGTTGCAAAACATGCTCCAGCAAACATTACCTTGAGAGAGGAGGTTCCCGCACACATGCACAGCTGGGGACGGAGACAGAAAAAGACCGGGACAAGGAAGGAATTAAAGCCGGACTGTGGCAGGTTGGATCTCCCATCCGTGGAAATTGATTCTCTGTGAACCGGCAAGTGCGAAGAGCAATGCTAGACTCCCACACAGAAGTTGGAGAGAGTTTCAAGACACCCGACAGACTCCCGAGCATGTGGTGGAGAAGGCACGTTCCGAAGCTGACGAACAGTCGTTTGTGATCAACTTGAGGAGGACACCGCAGGGCAGAGCTGACAGACAATTACAGACGCTCGTTTAGTTGACTCTCGGTCTCGACGGCAAGAATCCGCCGAGCTGCATTTTCGCACTCGGTCGGAAAGAGAATGTCATAAAAGTGTACGTCCAAGAATACAAGCAGCCAGGCTTACTTGGATTGTCTGACAGTCAGACATACAGGCAGACAGAGCCAGGGAGCGAGACAGAAGGCGTCGGAACAGCCGACACAACAGCAAGAGCACACTTGTACATGCACCCATCTCAATAGCCAGCGCAAGCGAGGCCAAACGCGCATGAGCATGTTCAACACGTTCACCAGGTCGCATGGTGACCTGGCAACGCACAAGAAAGGCTATCGCGGGTTCCAGCTGTCTAATAGCGCGCGAAAGCTGCCATCTCCGAAACGGACTGTGAGCAGCGGGAATAGCCAGGCCAGTCTTGCAATTGCAATGCAGGCCTTCGTCACTGCTGCATTGCAGTGCTCATACCAGGGTGTCAAGGTTGCTGTACTTGGTGATCTTTGCAGCAGTGCTGCTATTCTCTGACAAGGGCCAGACTCGGCCCAGGCCGCTGGCAGAACGCGTCAATCCTCGCCGAAGGTAGCGGAGCATACTGTTTCCGTGCACCTCAGCAGCGGGTGCTTGAGAACTCAACCACATCGCATGCCTATCCACGAGGCAGGAGATCAGCTCCTTGCCACCTCCACAAGCACACTTGATTTTTCATTTTGCCACACTCATGCTGCCCAAACGGTAACCTGAAGCGTTGCCCAAGACGCCAGCTGTAAACCCTCAGCCAGATGAAGAAGGAAAGGAGCAGACAAATATGAGTAGACGGAGCTATGAGAGCATCGTTTGTTGATCTGTTTGCAAGTTCATGCTTCATGGTCCTAGTTGAACGAACTACACAAGCAAAATCGACAGCAAGATCACTTCTTCTTGTTCTTCCGGTTCCTTCGTCAGCCCGGCTTTGGTGCCCAGTCGGAAGGCCGAGAACCTTCAGCCCCAGCACAAGGTGGCCGACAGCGGCTTGCCTCGAGTCGCGAAGGGAACATCTTCGAACGCGGCTCACCCTGGGACAAAACCTTCGGAAGCTTTCAGGTCTCATATCTTCGCCGAGCGTCTGGCTCATTGTGGTCGCTGACTGCAGCGAAAAACGACCCTGAGGCCGGATGTCCCTGGCCGTTGTTGAAACCACGAGAGCAATTTACGGAAAGAGCCGAGTGCTCAAGAGGCTCAACCGCCTCAACCGTTCTGTGTGCGATCTCAGGATAAGACGGTGCTGCTGGACTTGGGAAAGCAACTCGTCAAGACAATCAGTCAGGTTTGGAATACTGATATGGGCCATTGCATTGGTGCGTGCGATTAAGTCTTAGTAACACCTTGTTCTTGAGGCTGCGAGGGTTCCAGATGACACGATCCAGTTTCTCGAGCCAGCCAGCAAAGGTCAATGGAATACCAGCTCACGATGTCGAAGAACGATTTCGATGAGCGATTCCTGAAGAATGGAGGTGCAAGCACCGAAGTTTCCTCCACGGAGCAGGAGAAGGACGACCAGGCCTACAGCGGCTCAGCTGAATGTTTTCGGGCCAGCCCATAAAGACATGTAACACGAGTTATCATCCGAGGATTCTTGAAGGTGGACCGGCTAATGATGCGTTCACAGCTGGATGCCATCTATCAGGGCCTTGTTTTCGAGCTTGGGCAGCAAGGCGGGTGCTTCTCTGAGCTCTTTGAAAGCTGCAGTGGTCTGACACGGTATTCTGTCGCTTCCGTCTGGCGAAATCTAGCGAGCTAGATCCCGCTTTCGCAGCTGCAGCAGCTAAGGATGTCAAGACCCGTGCAGTGAGTGCAGTGAGGCATGATGCGCAGAGTCCTGGACGGATTTTTTGTGTCGCACTGCTAGCTGCCGAGCTGTTACGACGTCCTCGGCTGCGTGGACTTGCACGCTAGGGTTCGATGTACTGGTACGTGAATTTCGCTCTCCACCCACTGCTTCAAGGAATTATGAAAAGCGGCGGAAATATCGCATCACGAGGATATTCGGCGCTCGCAACAGTTACGAGCTGGAAATCTATGAAATGATGCGCGACTTGTTCTGATTAGTGCAAACTTCTTGGCAGCTCCGCCGCTTTAAGCGAATGAATGTGCTTTGAGGAAATGCCTTCATGAAGTATGGGTTCCAGGCCAAGATTGGCCGCATGGATGGTGTCATCGTGGCCTATCACAACACGTCCGAAATCTTCGGCTTCCAGTACATTCCGCTGGCCGACATGGAGCGTTGCATTTACGGCCGGGGCCTTCTGGATCATGGGAGCACAGGTTTTAGGACGATTCCAATGCAACCTGCTGAATGTGTTTCAAAGCAAGCACTTGTTGGACTTCATTTACTTCTGCATGGTGCACTTGCACCTGAGGCGGCCGAGAGGCAGCAGATGTGGCTTTCGACTTGAGTGCAACTTGCCTGGCCACCGGAATGGGGATTTTGGACAAAGACCGCAGCCGTGTAGGCAGCTAGGTAGTCAAGCTGCATGTGCTGCATGTTGGAGGGCACAGGAGCAACTCAACACGTATTGGCCTCAGCCTCATCGAGAAGGCTGAAGAACAGCCCGTATGAGTCAAGGGGTGTGCTCAGCCATACCGTGGGTCTGTTGAAGACCAGCTAGAGGCAGCTTGCCGCCCTTGACTGAAAGCACCAAAGAATGCAAAAACAACTCAACACGATCGAATGGGTAGCTTGCTTAACAGACAGCGTCCGACACACTCCGAAGCACAAGTTCTTCAGTCCGAAACACTACACAGGTAGCGCAATTTTGCACAGGCTTTTGTCAAGGTAATGTGCTTCATGCCCTCGTAGATAAGCCCTACCCAAGGGTATCCATGCAGGCAAAGTCAAAGCCCTGTCTGATTTAGATGCGGACCTGACTGTTCTGAGGTCAAAGTCTTGCAAACATTGCTGGACTTTTTGACCCAGGACCAGCACACAGTTGAAGGTAAGGTCACCGGTCAGGCGTACGGCATAGAGTCAGCAGGTTGGTCGCTGGCTACGCGGCATTCGGTTCGAAAGCCTTACTTCAGAGATGAAACCAAGATTCCGTCGTGCACAATGTCCATTCCGTGATGATGTGACGCACTTGCAGGAAGAAAATCTGGCAAAGCATGGGACCATCAAGATGAGGGTATCGGGTCTGAAGGATGCAGAGACCATTGCTGTCACACCGTGGCAGCTGTGTCTGTGTCTGACAGTCTGAGGTATCATGCGAGGAGAGTGCAAACTCAGACTTGGGAAACGCGCATCCTGATTGCATTGCATTGCACTTCTTGTGCCGCATAGCCTGAGACCATAAAGAAACAAGCAGTGCCACCAGGGATCTAACAATTTTGCCTGAAATGGCATGTCGAACCAAGTGGTTTTGCGTAGCCACAGGATGGTGTGCTTAGTTATCCTTCAAGCATGTGGGATGTGGGAGGTTGCAGATATGGTTTTTGTCCGGGCAGAAGGCGATGAAATGCGATGAATGTGTATGGGCCTGCTGTGTAGCCTGGCAAACCTCGTCTGACTTGTCGAGCACGAGTGACAAAAAATGGGGGCCTGCGGTGTCATGTAACCGTAACAATCAGAAACTGAACAGCGAAACTACGGACCCGCCACGGCGGCCCTTCCTTCCCGCCTTGAACACGTGCCAAATGCACAGCTCCTGCATCCAAAAACACATGCGGCACACAGACTCTGCAGCATCCAACCGCAGGTGGCAGGAACCACAAACTCGAACGACTGAGAGGAAGCTCAAAGAGGGGTGATTGCTTCAACCTGAGTCCGTGAGAGAGAGAGAGAGAGTCTAGGGGCAAGCCGATCCGTGTGCCACTGAAGCTACACGGAAATCGGAGACGGAGAGCTGAGGGGTTTTGAGTTCGGACTAGCTTGTTTCGGCATGTTTCGACTCGGGCTACCGCCTCGGAATCGCAAGAACGCCGAACATCGAGAGAAGGGGGGGGAATCCGAGCATCTCAGATTGGGAACCCTTAGCTACCGGGGCTCAGGCTAGATGTCTCTGCAGCTCCAGCTCCTTGGATACATGGGTTTTCTCTTTCCGCATTCACGCACTACAGGATTGCGTCTTTTCAGGTGTGCTTTGTTAGCTTTTTCAAACAAGGGGGAGTACAGATCTGAGGTCCTGAAAGAAGGCGGTGAAGCGGAAGTTGATGAGCTTGGGACGGCAGGGGCCGCGGTGAATAGGTCAGAATGAGAAGACTTGTCGGCAGTCGGATCGAAATTTCGACGTTGTAAACGTGTTTTCTTCAAGTACTATAGGCTCGGCACTTCCGCCTACTGGTGAATACGTTCCATGGGGATGGGCCAGCTCCCCAGCTTTGCTAGACCGGGATTCGGGATGCAGGCGGGTCAGCCGTTGTTGTGCTGTATTCTGTACGGCCATCATGAGCAGGCTTCGAGACGGCAAGTAGGCTTGGAGTGCCCGAAGCCTGCCCGCATGGATACATGTACGAAAACACTGCGATCTCAGCGGACATGCCACTAGTTGCCCCGTCCGAGTCCGAGCGACCAGGGGCAGGCTAGAGCCGATGGGGAAATGACCCTGATTCATCCTCGGCATGCACAAAGTACGATTATGGAGGGCCCTCAGGGTGCAGCTACAGACTCCCCAGGGTCGGGCTAGGGTTGAGCTGTACAACTGCTACCAACATCCCCACAACTGCACCAGCTCCCCTGAAGCCTTAAGAGAAAAGTGTCAATCCTTCCGCAACAACGTAGCAAAATCTATCACGGGAATACCCATGTCATGAGAGCCGCCCTCATCCTTGCACGTGACTTCCAAGCTGAAGTCAAGCCTGCGCCCCCTCATGTGAGGCGATCGACATGCAATAGAGAACCAGCTTCCGGAAAGCAGTCTCGCCCATATTGAAACAAGCCTGGTGTGAGCCGTCTTCAAAGAAGCCAAGACAATGCGACGTGCAAACGACTACTTCTTGCTATAATCGCACCCCTCGACTGGCAGAATCTTAGAGGGTCAAGGTTCAATGGACTTCTGGACCCCTTGAAAATCTTCGCGTGGAAGCGCCGAATGTTGCACAGGACTCGGCGCAAGGCGGACGAGGCACCGCAGAGAAGCGGCTTGAGAATCGCAGTGAAAGCGCTCTGTGGCCAGGCCTTGCAGACTGGCGACTACGTCGAAGTGACCTTCACCGAGGTCGTTGTTAATGCCATCCTCGAAAGACGAGGCCACATCTTGTTGACAGAGACATTTGCAGTAGCGAAGCGATGCAACAAAGTTGTAAGTGTCCAGCATCCATACGGCGCACGTGCAATTATGGTTTCAGGAGCTACCTGCCCATGTCTCTCGGCTGCTTAGAGCCTGGTGTCCAATCCTGCAGGCGAGTCAGGGACGAAGCGCGCCCAGGAAGAGTGGCCACCGACTTAAGAAAAGAGTTGCGTGCCTTCAGATCTGAGAGATGGTGAGAGTCATCATGAACCAGCGTGTTCGTCTTGGCAAGGTCTCCATGGCAGGCTTTGCAAGACCTTGCTTCCGCCATCCAGGGTGCTTTCCAGGGAGGCGATGAGAAAAGGCTCGTTGGTGGAAGTCTGCTGAATCGCAGAGCAATCAGACGGTGGTCCACGGTCGGCACTGAGTCACTAAGCCGAGCATGTTCAGCTCGGGTTGCTGCGTAGCAGCTTTCGGCTGAAGAGCCTCGCAAAAGCAGAAGCTCGACAGGCTCAGAAGCTAAAGGTACAGTTGTCAAGACCTGGCGGAGCTTTGATCTCAGACGTTCCCGTGACGTTGCAACCAACATACAGTGCAGCACAGTGCAGCCAAAGGCTTGAACGTATAGCCGTAGAAGGATTAAGTGGTTGCAGCTCAGGGCTTAGCTGCAATGGCTCAGCACTGCATTGGTTTGCAGCGTCGGAAGTCGATAACCGACCCTCTGGGAGCATGCATTTCTCGCGAGCAGCTGGTCGGCAGTACTTTGCATGTCGCTTTGGTCCGGCGTGGAGAAAGCTAGCAGTGGCTGGCGTTGTCGCCAAGCTTGTTATTAGCGAGCTAGAGACAGGATTGAGCATGAGGTATGGACTGGCCAGTTTGTTCTGATTCTCCTTGCCCTTCCGCTTCATCATGCGAGTGCTCCGGCCAACCTGCCGAATCGTGCCTTCAAGTACCGCACATATCGCACCTGGGCTTTATAAGGGACCCCAAATACAAGTAAGTCTGAGAGGTTAAAACCCTTGTGCGGATATTGCCGTGAGGAAGTATGCCTGTCCAAGCCGTCCGCACGCACGAGCCATGCCAAGTCCTCGAGCTTGGCACTTAGGCCAAACCCACGATTTCTTCCAAGACCTTCGCCGACGCCATCCCAACCTCGTAGAGCTTTGGTTTGCGCAGGCCAGGCCTCCCGATGCTTAGCGCAAGGGACCGGAATCTGTTAAACATCTGCCTCAGACCTGCCTGGAGATGGAAGTAGTAGTAGTAGTAGTAGTAGTAGTAGTAGTAGTAGTAGTAGTAGTAGTAGTAGTAGTAGTAGAGTAGAGTAGTAGTAGCATCAGCGGCAGTCGCAGTAGTGGTCGCAGCTGGCAGGGTGGCTTTGGACTTGCATCGGTTGAGAATTTTGCTGTGTTCCCTGCATGGCGACCTGGTCTGTCAAGCGCTTGAGAAAAATCATTGGCAGGATCTTTTTCCAGAGATCCTTCCTCAGAAGAGATCCTGGGGAACTTGCGAGGGCGAGGCATGCAGGACGCTCATTGTGGCTTGGACCTGAATGTTTAGGAAGATGCACCGCAAGTCGTAGTAGTGGGCCGGAATGTGCAACATCTGCAGATCGAACTCAGACGTAAGGTGCGCATCGCCAACAAGCAGCTGCTTTCCGACTCCACCCCAGAGGTTTTCTTCAGTGGAGCACTACACGGAGATGAAAGGCAGTCATGCAGCTTTTGCCGTGACCCTTTCCACAGCTCGGGCACACAATATACACCCAAGCTTTCAAACATGTTCCAACCTTTCAGAGCTGGAGGATTGGTCCGGCGACTGTCTGTGAGCTGGCGACTTTCCTTTGCGAGCAGCATGCCGCAAATCACGCAGAGGACGGCGCTATACGGCGCTCAACAGCAGCATACATTCCAGTGCCCGGTTTCCATCCGGTGTGCGCATGACCCAGCATGCCTTCCTGGCAGGTAGTTCGACTGGTCGACGGGCGATCCACGTCATGGACTCAATGTGCGTAATTCCATTCGCCGCACAGTGCTTTCATAACTTTGAGCCGCCTCTCCATACAAATGGTGTTTTGCTATGGCTGCTGTTGTGAAGTCCACATTAGGCGTACTTAGCTGCGACTTAGCTTCTTGGGGATAGTAGGGAGGTGCTGCAAGCAAGACTGCAGAGCATGGAGTGCGAGATTATGGAGCGAAAGAACGAAAGAAGACTGTGCAAGCAGGGACCTTTGTGGCCTGAGAGGATATGGCAGGGACTAGAAGGACTAGAACGAAGAAAGCAACGGCATACAACCGCAAGGTAAGGAGACTGCTTGGTGCACACGGTCAGATATCAATCCATGGCTGGAGAGCTTTCGGGTTTGCGTTCTCGTGGGAGACGTTTGTTCAGCGTGTGGTCAGTGCACAGGCAAGTATGGTCTGCGACAGCGGCATGCATAGCGAATCCTTTTCAGGCACGTGCTAAATTTGCGGCATGTTAATGTCGTACCAGACGAGCCTGGCTACAGCACAGGCCTGCGTCTCGCGCGAAAACTGTGGTAACCGATGGTGTGACGGTGTGGATGAGATAGGGGGCGCCAAGCATTTCGCTGAGTCTGGATTGCGACGAGTCAAAAGCTATTAATCAACTTCTTCATTTGACTATCGTCGTCAACAAACCCACGCACGGGCAAGTGCAGCTGTCGAAGCAAGTGCAGAGGGCAGTGGCTGCAAAAGTGATTTTCAATTGGACAACATTTGTCATTTGTCCCTCCCTGGGCTTGTTGACACAACGTCGAGACTCGTTCAAGCCGGAAGCAGCGATGCAAAGAAACACCGGGGCTTCGGCTTCATTGCTTAGAGCAAAACATCAGCAGCCATGTAGCACTACGGCAGCAGTTCTTGCATGGCTGTGAAAGGCGAACGGCCAGTGCAGAAGCCTCGCACATACGCCGATCATACGGCGCACGTTCTGCGCAGACAGGCATTGATGCTTGACCTGTCGAGTGCCATGAAGCTTTGGACTCATGGATGAACAAGCAGTCCACTTCAAAAGCTGCATGCTCCAGTTGCAGCGCAGATTTCACGGTACCTGCAGACTTTGAAAGAAGTACCAGCCGGCGCGGTTACACTCGAGCTGGGGGAACTCCCAAGCTCGCATCGGTTGCTGCCACACGGTGCTCGAAGGAACCTGCAGTTTTTGGAACATTGCGTGCCCAGGTGGCTCATGCCAATGACGAACGCACATGGCTATGCGAACTACAAGCGGGAGGAGAATGGCATGGATCCAAATCGAGACTTCCCGTATTTACAGATGCCTCAGCGATGCATGCAGACACAGACCGCTCGGGCGGTGAACGACTCTTGGCTTTGGCCTCCGGGATCCTCCGGCATGTTCCAAGCTGTGTGTTTCTCAACAGATATCTTCCAGGTTGCTTCGATTGAGGTGCTGAGCCCTGGCATCTAAGGAGCTGTTCCGCCGGCACCTCTTCCAGCCTCCCAGATCGAATGTCAATCGTCTGACTCCTCAAGCTGAGAATCGGCCGAAAAGCGGCTGCAGGTTCAGCATCACCTTCCACGGTGGCATGCGGGCCCTCACCTATGAATGGGGATCGAAAAACCACTTGGTCAAAATGAAGTCGACGGAGTCTCCCGATGAGTCAGCCTTCAGACAGGCGAGTGATTGAACGTTCTTAAACCGCTCGTTAGGTGGGCAAACTCGGAGTTCAACTGTTGCACTCCCAGGTGGGTGAGTCCATTCGCGAAGCTGCCGGGAAGAACTCTAGAAATCGATGGTTTTATCCCCTCGGGCCGATCAATGACTTAGCACCTTGGAAGGACTCCAGGGGAGGGGCCTATTTCCGCGTGTGGTGTCGGATGTTGCTCAGGTATACCCCGTGGATGGAGGCATGGAGGACTGGTCCTATGCAGCTGGATTCGAGAATTCTCCAAGACCCATCACGGTCTGCCAACCGACCACGTATGGTGGTTACCCGGAGGACTGCGATTTATCGCAGAGGATTTTGTAGGTAGAGATGCCTGCTCTGAATTGCGTATTCGTTGGCCAGGACCGCACAAGGTATCGCAAAGATAGCATCAGTACTCTGATGTACTTGGCAGCGGCTTGGACTGTGGGATGCGCATAGCTTTCGTAAAAGTAAACTGTGCACGCTTGCGCGTCTATGTACATACGAATGCATTTTCGATCCATGCTCTGCTAAGTCGAGGAAATGGACGACAAGAAAACAGCCCAAGAGGCGACTCTTGGGCACACTTCGGAGATATGGGCCGCCGCCGTTTCGCAGGGCCACGTGCCACGAAACCTTCGAATGTGTAGCTTGGAGAAATTCCGCTCTGAGGCATGTTCGTTGCAGCAGGTGCGAGGTCAAGTTTGAATTGCGAACTGAATACTTCACTTCACGACCACAGCGCACCGGCTCGACTACAGCTCGGATTCAACGACTAAGCATGACACTCGTGACAGTGGTGTAATTCCTGACAGCGCTTTTGTCCAAGGTTTGAAGCTAATTGAGCTGGCACGTCCGGAAGTTGTGGTGCAAAGTGTGACGGCACCACGAACCCCAGGCCTGCTCAAAGGGTTTGGGATGAGAGCCTGCACAGAGTTGTGCAAGAAGCCCCTTCAGCAGTATAGCGCCTTTTGCGAGTGGAAGTTCCTTCGACGTTTGACTCAGACACAAGGCCCGGGTGCGTCAGTCGCCGTGGACGCTTTCGGCTTCGGCTGTAGCCAGCTGACGGCGAGGTGCCAGCGCCATCAGAAACATATGTTAAGACAACTCGTGACAATGCCTGACCCAGACTAGACATAGTTGTGCATGAAACCTACCAGCAGTTGCTGGACGACACCAGTCCGGTAGGCCAGCTAACGTGTCGTTGAACCAGTAATTAGCTGCACACCTTGCCACGCTTGTCCGAGTGTACCTGTAAGTGTCAAAAAAGCAACTGCCAGCTTTTCGTGTGGCCGCGGCTGGTAGACCGCACCTCTGCACTTCTTTGCGCTCTGCAGTGCCCTGGAACAGGTTGGCCCACCAACCTAGTTCTGTTGTGGATGGCAAGAAAGTACCTAGCATCTTGAAGCCCAGATGGTGCAGACTGAGCCAGTCGCTTGTGTTAGCCGCCTCAGGCTTCTTGTGGCACCGACTGCCCACATCCCAGAGTGCAATGTTGGTGTGGACAGCGGTGCGGCCTTGGAGGAGTCATGTTTTTCTGCAGTAGGCGAACAAAAATCACGGAAAAGTTGAAGCATTGGCATTGGCAGCAGAGCGCAGACAGGACGGCACATTTCGAAAGCTGCTCGAGCGCGAAGCTAAGTGTGGAAGTACAGACAGCCCGACCTATTTCAACGAAAGGCTAGCGGCTACAGACCTTCAAAGCGCTTGTGAAGTCTTCACGCCGCTGCAGCCTGACGCCGAGGGCCAAGCAGATTGCCACGGTGAACTTCCGATGCCAAGGGCTGACGCTCTGGGGCGCTCCGAGAACATCTTTCCGTCTTGAGGGCAAGCTGCCCGCGGACGTTAGCGGCGAGGTCTCCAAGCGCTGCGGGAACACTTGCACTTGCATGTTTGAAGATTTGTTGGCCAATGCGCGCTGCCGCATCAGGTGTGTCTCCTGATAGCTGCTGAGTTTGATAGCCAGTGGGGTCACCAGGCGCCTCGTTCGCCTCTCTGCGAGAGGATCGGTCTTGTCCAACAGCATTGCCAGATCAGGTGCATCCAGATCCGTCTGTAAAGCCTCGCTCACATGCCGCCCGCCTTCGATTGGAGGAGAGATACGAGGCGAAGGCCTGCCGGTGACATGCCAAGCTGTAAGCGTTCCTTGTCGCCGCACGTTCGGCATACGTATATATGTGTATATGATATGCATGTATGTTTATGACTACATACACAATCAAGCAGATAGATTATATTATATTCTATATATATATATATATATACATTTTTTGTTTATGTATTTTTTATACACACACGCATGCACTCCCCCTTCTGATGGCAACGCTTATCTTAGCTGATTTTGCGCCTAAACCGGCATTGCGCATCCTGGAGATCTCTTCTGTTGTAGAGACGCGAGACCTGCCTCAGCCTGCGAGACGGTAGGCAAGTGATGGACCCAATCTGATCCGAGCGCGTCGCACCAAACTGTTCGTCCGGAGCTCTGAGTGCTCGAGATGCTGCAGCGGTGTTTTGACAACACTTGGAAACGTGCATGGCGCTCACCAAGGTTGCTGCGCCGACTCCACTGGTGCTGAAACAGTACATTAAGGAGGCGGAGGCTTTGGGTGAAGCAGAGCTTTTGGCATGCTCTTGTCATTCTGCCGCTGTGTGTGTGTGTGTTCCCGTGAACTTTCAGGTGCAACCCGTTTCAAGTACTGGCTTGCCCTCATTGGATGTGCCAGTTACCACGATGCATCCACCGAAGGAGCTTCATTTCTAGGGCGATTGCCCTATGTTACTATGCTTTTTCACTTTAGCAGCTTTTTCAACTGGCTAAGTGGTTTTGTGTTCTGTCTAGTTTCTCGAAGTCTTCTCTTGTCACTCTATGTTCTCTACTCTATGGTATTTTTGTTTGCGGCTTCGTGGGTCCTTGGCGTCATGACCTTCCGGCCTTCAGGCTTGGACTTTGTTGGCTTTGTGGCTTGGTAAGGGAAAGCTCGCTTAACGCTGTTGCGCTGGGAGATCAGATAAGGTTATAGTATAGTTACAGTGCATGTCAACATGTGTCCTAGCATGTCACGAGCCTCGATGCCAATATGATTTCTTACTTGAAGATATGAGACCAAGGGATTGTTTTTATCATTATGTTTGTGGTAGCCTAGCGAAACAGAGGTTCACCACCTCCTGAGAGGTCCTACAAATCGAAACAAAATGCCTGCCGATCGCGAGGCATGAAGACCTCCCCAAAACAAGTTTGGCGGCCTAATTACTGACACATGATGCATTGACATGTCCACAGCAGGGGCAACCGCCCGGAGCAACTCGAGGCAGCTGCGCAAGTTTGTGGTTTGCCCTGAGGAGCCTGCACCGTCGACATCATTCGCAGCGCAGGCATCGACGTCCCACCTCCGACATGCACCACCGATAGCTCCGCCCGAAGAGAAGAACGGGCTCATAATTCCCTTGTATGCCATCGCTACCATCTCGTCCCGGGCCAGCAATCAGCGCTAGATCTTCGCAGCCGGCTGCTGGCATGATTTTCTGCGATCCGCCTACATGTCCCGAGGTTTGTCATCTCTGTGTCCTGTGGTTTCATGGTGCTGGTCAACCTGCGTTCACAGGCTTGGCTTTTGGCTGGTTTCCACCCTTCGGTACTTGGTTCGCCGCAGTTCTGCAGCCAGGTACGACAGGGCAAAGCGAATGTGCACGACGTGCCTTGGCCATTGCATGCACTCTTGGACGCGCGAGAGCATGTCGACATGGACAGAACAGCTTTTGCTATTTAGCGCTTGCCACAGGCTATCAGTGAAGCCGAGCTTGCAAAGATGGTAGGCCAAAGCCAGCCTGCTGAATAAGCTTGGAAAAGTCACCTGCCTAGAGAGTTTAGATAACGGCGGGCGTAAACCGACATCTTGCCACTGTATATATAAAATTCTGATAATATATACTCGTTTAGCCATTTCTGTTTCATTGCAGACTTTATCTCGTTCTCTGATAAGTATTGTTAGTAAAACCTATACTACCTTTCCCACTTATATTTTTCATGCTTTTACGACTGGATAATCGCCGTCGCAGATCTAGACATAGACAACTCTACCCGTATATTATATACATATATCTTGTTTTGTATCGATAGACTCTGAATCTTGACAAAATGTGAGCCGGACATTTTATAATGCAAGAAAACAGCTTTGTCCCCTGTTGCTTCAGAGTTACCCTGCAACGCGGGCTTTGTCCTTGCTAGGTAGGAGGGAAAAATATTTCAAGAAAACGCCGGCGTCACTTGCGGTCCTGGCGGCTGTGGGGCGCCACTTCCAGGGTGCACGCGCGCCCGTGTCCAAGGTGCACGCGCTTCTGTGTCCAACCTGCACGCGCAGCGCTGGAAACCTGCGCAGGGCCGAGTCATCCTGCATGCGCCGGGTACACCCACCCCCCGTGTCCAAGCTGCACGCGCAGCGCGGGAAACCTGCGCAGGGCCGAGCTTTCTTGTATCCGGAGGCCATGCAAACACAGACAGAAAATCCATGCCAATGTAGACCAAAGTGCTGGAAACCTGCGCAGGGCCGAGTCATCCTGCATGCGCCGGGTACGCCCATGCACCCCCCCTCGAAGCCGTGTCCAAGCTTAAAATCCATACCAACGCAGACCAAAGTACTGGAAACCTGCGCAGAGCCGAGTCATCCTGCATGCGCCGGGTACGCCCACCCCCCTCGAAGCCGTGCCCAAGCTTAAAATCCATGCCAATGCAGACCAAAGTGCTGGAAACCTGCGCAGAGCCGAGTCATCCTGCATGCGCCGGGTACGCCCACCCCCCGTGTCCAAGCTGCACGCGCAGCAAGAAATAAGATAAGCGGAATCGCCAAATGAGGGGGTGTGTTTAAGATATAGGATAACCGGAATCGCCAAATGAGACGGTGTGAAGGGGTGTGCTTAAGAAATAAGATAACCGGAATCGCCTAATGAGGGGATGTGTTAAAGATATAGATAACCGGAATCGCCAAAATGAAGGGGGTGTGTTTAAGAAGTAAGATAACCGGAATCGCCAAATGAGGGGGTGTGTTTAAGGTATAGGATAACCGGAATCGCCAAATGAGACGGTGTGTTTAAGAGGTCAGTCGCCAAACGAGGGGGTGTGTTTAAGAAAAAAGATAACCGGAATCGCCTAATGAGGGGGTGTTTTTAAGATATAGATAACCGGAATGGCCAAAATGAAGGGGGTGTGTTTAAGAAATAAGATAACCGGAATCGCCTAATGAGGGGATGTGTTTAAGATATAGATAACCGGAATCGCCAAATGAGACGGTGTGTTTAAGAGGTCAGTCGCCAAATCAGGGGGTGTGTTTAAGAAATAAGATAACCGGAATCGCCTAATGAGAGGATGTCTTTAAGATATAGATAACCGGAATCGCCAAAATGAAGGGGGTGTGTTTGAGAAAAAAGATAACCGGAATCGCCTAATGAGGGGATGTGTTTAAGATATAGATAGCCGGAATCGCCAAAATGAAGGGGGTGTGTTTAAGAAATAAGATCACCGGAATCGCCAAATGAGGGGGTGTGTTTCAGATATCGGATAACCGGAATCGCCAAATGAGACGGTGTGTTTAAGAGGTCAGTCGCCAAATCAGGGGGTGTGTTTAAGAAATAAGATCACCGGAATCGCCTAATGAGGGGATGTGTTTAAGATATAGATAACCGGAATCGCCAAAATGAAGGGGGTGTGTTTAAGAAATAAGATCACCGGAATCGCCAAATGAGGGGGTGTGTTTAAGATATAGGATAACCGGTATCGCCAAATGAGACGGTGTGTTTAAGAGGTCAGTCGCCAAATGAGGGGGTGTGTTTAAGAAATAAGATAACCGGAATCGCCTAATGAGAGGATGTCTTTAAGATATAGATAACCGGAATCGCCAAAATGAAGGGGGTGTGTTTAAGAAATAAGATAACCGGAATCGCCTAATGAGGGGATGTGTTTAAGATATAGATAACCGGAATCGCCAAAATGAAGGGGGTGTGTTTAAGAAATAAGATAACCGGAATCGCCAAATGAGGGGGTGTGTTTCAGATATCGGATAACCGGGGTCGCCAAATGAGACGGTGTGTTTAAGAGGTCAGTCGCCAAATGAGGGGGTGTGTTTAAGAAATAAGATAACCGGAATCGCCTAATGAGGGGATGTGTTTAAGATATAGATAACCGGAATCGCCAAAATGAAGGGGGTGTGTTTAAGAAATAAGATCACCGGAATCACCAGATGAGGGGGTGTGTTTAAGAGAAAGGATAACCGGAATCGCCAAATGAGACGGTGTGTTTAAGAGGTCAGTCGCCAAATCAGGGGGTGTGTTTAAGAAATAAGATAACCGGAATCGCCTAATGAGAGGATGTGTTTAAGATATAGATAACCGGAATCGCCAAAATGAAGGGGGTGTGTTTGAGAAATAAGATAACCGGAATCGCCTAATGAGGGGATGCGTTTAAGATATAGATAACCGGAATCGCCAAAATGAAGGGGGTGTGTTTAAGAAATAAGATAACCGGAATCGCCTAATGGGGGGATGTGTTTAAGATATAGATAACCGGAATCGCCAAAATGAAGGGGGTGTGTTTAAGAAATAAGATAACCGGAATCGCCAAATGAGGGGGTGTGTTTAAGATATAGGATAACCGGTATCGCCAAATGAGACGGTGTGTTTAAGAGGTCAGTCGCCAAATGAGGGGGTGTGTTTAAGAAATAAGATAACCGGAATCGCCTAATGAGAGGATGTGTTTAAGATATAGATAACCGGAATCGCCAAAACGAAGGGGGTGTGTTTAAGAAATAAGATAACCGGAATCGCCAAATGAGGGGGTGTGTTTCAGATATCGGATAACCGGAATCGCCAAATGAGACGGTGTGTTTAAGAGGTCAGTCGCCAAAATGAAGGGGGTGTGTTTAAGAAATAAGATAACCGGAATCGCCAAATGAGAGGATGTCTTTAAGATATAGATAACCGGAATCGCCAAAATGAAGGGGAGTGTTTAAGAAATAAGATCACCGGAATCGCCTAATGAGGGGATGTGTTTAAGATATAGATAACCGGAATCGCCAAAACTGAAGGGGGTGTGTTTAAGAAATAAGATAGCCGGAATCGCCAAATGAGGGGGTGTGTTTAAGATATAGGATAACCGGAATCGCCAAATGAGACGGTGTGTTTAAGAGGTCAGTCGCCAAATGAGGGGGTGTGTTTAAGAAATAAGATAACCGGAATCGCCTAATGAGAGGATGTGTTTAAGATATAGATAACCGGAATCGCCAAAATGAAGGGGGTGCGTTTAAGAAATAAGATAACCGGAATCGCCTAATGAGGGGATGTGTTTAAGATATAGATAACCGGAATCGCCAAAATGAAGGGGGTGTGTTTAAGAAATAAGATCACCGGAATCGCCAAATGAGGGGGTGTGTTTAAGAAACAAGATAACCGGAATCGCCTAATGAGAGGATGTCTTTAAGATATAGATCACCGGAATCGCCAAAATGAAGGGGGTGTGTTTAAGAAATAAGCTAACCGGAATCGCCTAATGGGGGGATGTGTTTAAGATATAGATAACCGGAATCGCCAAAATGAAGGGGGTGTGTTTAAGAAATAAGATCACCGGAATCACCAAATGAGGGGGTGTGTTCAAGATATAGGATAATCGGAATCGCTAAATGAGGCGGTGTGTATATAGGAAGCGCAAATGAGGTCTGTGTGCGCCTTGGACGGTCCGTGTGTGCGCCTTGGACGGTCCAAACCTTCAGCCTAGACCGTCCAAGGTACACGCGCCTAGGCCGCATCCGCAACCGGAGAAAGCTGTGGTTGAGAACTTTTTTCTGAATCGGAAAGTGCTGAATCCCTAGCAAAAAACAATGAATTGGAAGCCATGTGTGCGCCTTGGACGCGGGAAAGGCTGTGCGCAGGCGCGTGCGCCTTGGACGCGGGGACGCGTGCGCCTTGGACGTGCTGGCCCCCACTAAGGGGGGGTTGGGGCCAACGGTCGGCGGGCATCCGACCATGACATCTGGACACATGCGCTAACGTGCCAGGTGGCCCCTCCCGAAAATGACGAAGCCCGGGTGACCCGGACTCTTCCATGGGAGGCCGAAGAATGGTGTTGCTTGCGCATGGTGTTGAAGTCCAAGTTGTACTTTTCAACGATTGAAGTGAACGAATCGATCGCTCTTTGACTTGCCAGCTCAGGTGTGCCTGAGTCCAGCTGTGACGAGTGGCAGCTTCGAACCAATCGGTTGTACCAGGAGAGAGCTATCACTGCTATGCAGCACTGTCGACAAATCAACTTCATCGCCGATGGGTCTACTCACAGCACCAGCGATTGTCTTGTGACAGTGGCTTGGGCGAATGAGATTTCTGCTGCAGTGTTTGCACCCATGCAAGTGATGAAGACTGGACAAGTTTCTCCACAAGACCGGTTTGACGACGACCTGCTTCTTCACATATCAAAGCGAAAGAAGCTGGAAAGGATTGCTGCATTCAGGCAGCTTCAAGCGATCAGTCACCAAATCTGGATTTTGCACAGAGGGCGAATGGATTTGGGCTCTTTCAAGATCGCCCCCTCTCTTGGGCAGAGGCCTGTGAAAAGATATGAAAGCAGGGTGGTTTTCCAAGTTGGAAAAGAAGACAATGACATTGACCGCTGTTTTCAGTGGTTGAGGGACAATCCGGATCCGGCTGAAGGCAGAGTGCCAGAAGGCAGAGTGCCAGAAGGCAGAGTGCCACCAGCTTTTCCTCATGTCTCCTTTCTGAAGACAATGTCTGAGGATGGAGAGATCACAAATGTGCTCCCCGTCTTGCCAGAGTCAGAGAAGTGGTGGCTGAACATTCCACTGCTGGTCTTGGGCCTTGACCAGGGCAGCATCGGACTTGCTGGCATGGCCTATGCTATGCGTGAAAACATGATTCATGTGAAATGTGACAAGATTCACAGGGCCATTCGAGATTTCAAAAACAGCATGTCGAGATGCCTCAAAGGACTCTTCCTGAAAGCACAACTTCACTCCTCTTACATCTTTGCCCTGAATTATAAACCCTTTGGAAGTGGTGGTTTCTACCAGCAGAAGAAGGAAATGCTGGCGAGTTTTGTTTCCTGCACATCACCGAGCAGAAGCTTGTTGTGGGACGCTTTTCGAGATAAGATTGCCTATGACTTAGACAGGCAGCTATCCGGTGACGAGCATGAGATTGAACATATGCTTGCAAATGTCGAATCCTTCATGGAAGAAGGGCAGCTTGGTGAAATCCTCCAGATGGTTCAGCTGGAACCAGCTATGTTGTGAGCAACTTCATGAGTTTCATGTCCTCAAAATGCTGCTGGCTGATCATTTCGGTGAAGATCAATCTTTCAGCCCTTGCTCAAGGGAAAGACTCAGCCTGTATTCCAACTCGGCGAATACACAATCGGGCAAGGAGCTCTTCGAAGGCAGAGTGCCAGAGTCCGAAGGCAGAGTGCCGGACTCTGACAATGGTGAGAGGCAGGAAGATGCACTGGGTGATTTGCAAAAGCTGTCACAGGCTGGTCGTGCCACTGATCCACGGAAAGAACTCAGCTTGTTGAAAGCCAGCATGGGGGGCTTCAAGTTGGCATACTATCTCATGACAGAAGACCTTTTCGATCACTCCAAGATATTGTACAAAGTGACCGAACCGTTGTGGACATGGTATGGGAAACAAGTAAAAAACGTTAAATCGCCGCAGGATGGTCGAGGTTATGCCGAGTTGATGACAGTGAATGATGCCTGGAAAGCAGACAAACATTTGTTGCAGATTGTCTCCAACCTGCAGAAGACCGAGTTGTGGAAGGAGCATCTGGATACTGATTTACACGAGCCCGCAGAAAAAATCATGATGTTGAGCTTGCATTTGCTGATGAACAGGGTCTGGACTTGCAGTCTTTTTTCACTTCCACCAGATGCCTATGCGGGATTGCTGTCACCTGATGCAGAAATTCGGACGATCACGGCTTTGAAGGCAAAGGGCCATCACACATCACTCTTGAGGTTGGAGTCGACATTGGCACGGTCCACTCCAAGTGTTCATGCCCGGCAACTCTTCACAGACCTGCAAGTTGGAATCAGCCATCCTTCGAGACTTTTTCTGGACACATTGGAGGCACAGGGATATGAAGTGGCGCCTCCGGGGTCAGAAGACATTGTCGTGGATGATGTTGACACAGAGCAGGACGGGGAGATGGAGGATTCTGTGCCTGAAGAAGCAGATGACGGTGCCGGAGTTGGTGACATTTTGTTAGACGGGCAAGAGGGCAGAGTGCCAGCTCAAAGGACTGTAACAATATCGGTACCAGCATGCCCTGCAACCCACCTGCTGAGTGTTCTGGTGCAGACGCTGCCAGACAACAAGATTGTGGAAGATGTGCACAACAAGATTCGTAATGATTCTTTGTTGAACAAAACCCGCAAGCAAACATACTCCACGATTCAAACTGTGATCGAGAATTCAAACGTCTTTGAAAGCCGTTCAATCAGGCATCCGGCAAAAGTCAAACGGGAATATTTTGAAAGGGAGTTTTGGAATGTGGACAGGAAGCGCCAAAAGTTGTGCTTCAGAGGATGTGTCCACAAGCTGCCGTCACAGTATACCGAGATTGTCGGCGACAAGACATGGAACACCCTGTCAGAAGAGACACTCGAACGAGCATCAGCTGCGTGGTCATGGCTAATTCACTACAATGATGCAAGACTGGCATCTCAGCATGTTCCCTTGCGTGCTGGGAAGTTTAGCAGCCTTGCAGCCCCTTTGAAGATCTTGAACCATGTCTTGGATTTGACATGCTATCTCTCTCTTGGGGCAAAAACCTGGGCTGCTCTCATGTGGCCAGTGGTCCAGCATGAGGACCAGTCGACAGGAGAGATATATTTTGTTTTGAAGGCAGAGTGCCCGGATGGTTCCAGCGTCAAGGCCTGCTGGATTCATTTGTATGAGCCCCAGTATTGGGAAGTCATCGAAACAGAGGCAGTCTTCTGGAATGGCTTCATTTGCCTCCGTCGTTGTGCTACAAGCTCAGTGTCACTTCTATCCTATATGTTGCAGCATCCCAAGTGACATGTTTTCATTTAGGATTCTGTCAACTGTCGACCCATACAGTAAATAGTACAATAAACTTATATAAGTTTTGCTGTGCTTGTTTTTGCTGACTCGACTGAGGGAAATGTCACAAGCATGTCGGACTCTCGCAGACTGCCAGAATCTCGCCGAGCATGTGATCTCCCAGACTGGAAACGTAGACGAAAAAAAGCGAAAGGAGCTGCAACGAATGCGCCGTCCAAAGCTCATGAGCCTGATCGCTTCTCATCACCTTCCGGAAGATGAGGATTTCATGCGCAAAATTGAGGCTATGTATTCGACAGCCAAAGATTCAACAGAGGATGAGGATGAGGATGACATTATCATGGGGGACTTTGTTGATGAGCTGGTTCTTGACGACCTGCTTGCTGAGGACAAACAGGAATTTAAAATGGTCTCAGACGCAGTCAGAAAACGCAGAATCAAAAGGGTGCATCAAACCTGGCAGGCCATCAAGACGCAGCAAGCAAAGGCCAAGGCAAAGGGCAAGGCCAAAGCAAAGACCAAAGCAAAGGCCAAGCCACAGGCCAAACGGAAAGCCAAGAGAAAGATTTGTCGCCCACGTATGTTGCCCAGGAAGCAACCCGCGCCTCCTGATGAAAGTGGTCAAGAGGGAGCAGAAGGCAGAGTGCCAGCACCTCCTGCTGAGGTGCCGGTGGAGCCGGAGCCTGATAATCACGTGGAGGCCGCGGAAGGCAGAGTGCCAGCCCCTCCTGCTGAGATGCCGGAGGTGCCTGCTGCAATCCCTGTCCCAGAGCCTGATGATCACGTGGAGCCCGAGGAAGGCAGAGTGCCAGCCCCTCCTGCTGAGATGCCGGAGGTGCCTGCAGTGCCTATCCCAGCACTCGAGCCACGGGAGGTTGCAGTCCGTGGCCCCCAACATCAGCGGCGGCCGAACCGTGTTGACTACCAAGGGGTATGGACACCTGTTCAATGCCCGGAGTGTCCCAAGATCGCTGGTGAGATGAAGTACGACCCGAATCCTGGTGGCACTGACAAAGCAAAATGGTTTCTCCGAGTTCGTGTGACAGACGGCGGTCTCTTGGAAAGATTCGGAACATTTGTTATAGCTTCGATGTGGTTGCCTGATCTGCTGTGTGTTGTGTCACATTACATGAACCCATGTGTGTCTGGCATTGAAGGCGAGTGGAGCCACCTCGTACCCTATCACTGGGGACGTGTGGCTTCCAAGATGACAGAAGCGCAGGCCAGACAACACGTCATTGACCATAGGCCCTGTTGTGGCCCGACCAGGAGGCCTGGCAACAACTAGAGGATTCATCCTGCGCTGCACAGAAAAGTTGTGTGTCTGTCTGTGTGCTTGCATTGATGGCAGCGGGTCCTGCTAGATTGGAATGCGTCCGAGAGACTGTGTGTTTCTGCTTGGGGAAGACGGATTGCGAAAGCATGTTCGCATTTTCACACATGTGGAATTTGTCACGTGCAAGCACATGGACAATCATTTCGAGTGCCACAACCCGGAAGCCGCACAAACTAGCACATGTGGTTTGAAGCCGTGCGTGCTTGTGACTGAACAGTAGCCGTCCAGAGCAATGCATTTCGCCCCGATCGAACGAGGAGAGTGTTTCTTCAGAGGCGAGCTCTCCCCAATCTTGATCAAAACCGCTTGCGAAAAATTGGCCAAAGCGCCTGTCCAGTGGAAACCAGCTGAGAGATGGAAGGAAGTTTATGACGACGTGCCTTGGGAAATCATGGTTCGCTACCTGCGTTACTGGCCACGTATTGGCTCCCGCATTACCGGAGGCCTCAGGCTTCTTCGACAGTACGAAGGCCCCTTCCCGAGGTGTTATCAGGTGGGTGAAGCAGAAAAGGAACAGTCATTACAACCGATAGTTTGGCCAATAGCAAGTGATAGTTTGTTTTTTTCGGTACTTGATCATGTAGTCCTCTACAAAAATGAAGATTGTACACTCTTACTTGGTACCCAGTAAGAGTGGAACACCACCGAGAAGCTCAAAACCTTCATTTCCAGTCTATCTCTCTCATTGCTTTCACACACGGCTTTACAATTTTACTTGGCAGCAAAGTGTGACAGGCAACTTCGAAGCTCCAAATCTGGATGGTTATGTAGTCCTCAGATATGTGCGCATAAGATTTTACATTCTTACTTGGTACCAAGTAAGAATGGGAAATCGTAAATCTTAGGTTCGGCCTGCTTCTGGTCATTATTGCCACTGTCTTTTGGAAGAATCGTTGGCAAATTTCAGAGGTGGTTGAAAGAAACCAAGAGCCTGATGTCCAGAGTTTTTTGGGCCTGTGAAAGAACATGCTGACAAGCTAATATATATATATATATATATATATATATATATTGATGCACATACTACATGCATGCACACACACCTGGCACATGGGTGGGTGTAGGCGAACAGCTGGATTCTCAGTGCATTTTGGCCATCCCCACAGATTTGCTCATATCAAAGGGCTGTCAGCTGAATCTTGTCATGATCATGGTTACCATCATTAATGGACCTCAACCCACTATTCGTAAATCTTCCCGGTGCCACATCAACTTCCCATCTGAAACCACCCAAAAAGCCTTAAATTGCCCTAAACTTGTTGAAACTAGAAACCCTAGCCTAGACCCTAGCAGAACAATTTAAGTCTACCACAGGCATCCTTTCAGGGCCTTGCAGGCAAGCTCGGCGACGAGATCCTAGCAGGAAGAGGCCGGGAGTGCTGGGACAGTAGAGGCACTGGGACAGTGCACACAGGCACTGTGATAGTGCAACGAGTCACAGGCGCTGGGACAGCGCACACATACTAATCCACAGGCGCTGCGATAGCGCAGAAGAAGGCGCTGTGACAGCGCAGAAGAAGGCGCTGTGATAGCGCAGCAGCAGAAGCTGTCACAGCACATGAGGGGAGGGAATGGGAGGGAGTGAGGGAGGGAGAGAGTGGGGGCGATGGGGGGGAATGGGGGGGGGGGGATGGGATGGGGGGGATGGAGGGGGATGGGGGTCGAACAAGGAAGGAAGGGGGGGGGTGGGGAGGAGTGGAAGCCGGTGATTTTCTGAGTGTACTGCCTGCCACTTGGGAGCTGCCGAACATTGTTCCAGAACTGCCGCAAGATGCTTTTAGGCTGAGCAGTCATGTGGAGTTGAAGCTCATATCATTGACCACACATCGACAAATTATGCAACACATCTCTTAGCAACTGAGTCAGGGAGGTTGCGAATTAGAATGGGTTTTAATTAAATGTCGTGATGACTATGCATGGCAGCCTACTAACTGTTATCCAGGACTTCGTTGAGGGCACTGCTTTAGGCGCCCGCGATGTGTCCGAGATGATGTGCCAGGGCCTTGGCAACTGTCAGCCAATGATGTGAGAGTGCCCACTTGACACGACATGGTGCAATGCAGTGTGCAGCTGCCTTTTGATACCTCCAGCGCCCTGTGATCGACTGACCTGTCACTGTCGCTTTCTTCGGGCCTTGACAGTTGCAAGAGAACTTGAACTTTCAAGTGATTCATGATTTGATTCGTCATGTGTGAAATTAAATGAGCCCCTTGCGTTCGAGGAGTCGTCGTCACCTGAGGAAGAGTTGTGAACAGCTAGGACCAGTTCGACACAGTCTGTGTTTACTGTCTCCAGTCCAGCGACCCATGTCATTCGCAGACGTCGCATCATCGTGACCTCTATAGATTCAGACATGGTTGGTGCATGCACTCATCCTTCGTGGCTGCAAAGGCTCCTGCCTGTGGTTCGCGGCCGCTTTGCCGTGGCCTTGACAGTTGTAATAGGGTTAATATGTTTCACCAACTTCAGCTTTGTCTGTGCTTCTGAGTCTCTTGCCTTTGCAACAGAGCTGTCTTCGGAGTCACTTTGTCGAGAAACCTATAGGAGGGACAGTAAGATCTTCCGGCATAGTAATATCCAGCTCAATAATGTTGATTTGAGGCTGCGGCAACTTCGGTGTCAGAGTCTTCCGATCCCGATTCCTTCAAGGCCCGAGCCTGGTGAGCGGGTGGCTTCAAAGAAGTAGGATTGGGAGAGATATCAAATTGAGTCGGGCACCGGTGATGTCGGGGATAGCCGAGCCCCATCCCGTGCCTTCAACTTTGCCTGCAATTCAAGAGGGTTGGAAGGTAAATTGGAGTTGGTAAACAAGATCCTTCCTTAGCATCGACGAGCTTTGCCTCGAGAGCCTCGTAGCAGTCGTAGAGATCCAGCAGCAGGGCCTGTGAGTGAAAGACCGGGGCGGGAGTTTATAGTTCTGGCACAAGAAAAAAGGGGTTGATGCCTTTGTCTCGTCAGACTGGACACCCAGCTCCTTGATGCGATCCTTGCATTGCACTCGAGACGAAACCATCTGTGATTCTGCAAGCTTGCTGATGGGTGTGCAGCCTCAGCTGTGTCGTTCTTGCTTTGCAGGATCTGGATCATCTCTTCCTGGCGGATGCACTCGGGAGGGTGGGAGCCCCAGTGATGTCGCTCACCAGGCCTTCTTGACCATTCTGATCATCATGTCCTCCTGAACCATGCGAGCCGTTTCCTGACATAGCAAATGAAGTCATGATGTTGTGATGCCGGTGGTGATGTTCGGCCTTTCTTGCACTCTTGATTTCGTGTGCTCTGTACTTCCACTTCGCCTTTTCCTCCTAGCAGCACATTGCAGTAGCTGTGAAAACAAGACTGCATTGACCCCGTTGCCTGGACTTCGCGAAGTTCCGACTCCTTCTTGTCCAGCAAGGCCTGTCACTTCTGCAATGCATGATAGATTGTGTGCTGTGCCGACCCATGCACAATATACTGTGTTGCCCAGACTGATTGCCTTGGCTCCACGGAGCTCCTCCTCGTTCTGGAGGTCTCTGGATTCCTGGGGCAGATTCCCGGATGGCCCTATACGTCGACTGAATTGAACTCGCAGTGCCTTCACTTCTTGCAGCTGCTTTAAGTCGGCCTGCCGCTGTTTTGGAAAATGGTCTGAGTGCACAATGAAATCTGATGTAACTCTGTGCTCATCCACTTCGCCTGTAGGCTTGTGACCATTGTGTCCTTCTGCTGGCACTCCGCCTCCAGGCTTGTGACCTTCTTTTGGCAATCCTCAGAAAAGGGCTTGCAGGATGAATGGCCTGTGATTGTGCATGGCTACCATGCCTGAAGCTGCTTCTTAAGGTCGTCGTTCGACTTCAAGTGGACCTGGCAAGAAACCACAAACTGAATCAGCTTCAAACTGTGTGGAAACCGGGCAGTAAAGGCCTCCTCTGTGGACTTGGCAGTGATGAGGTCCAGATTCACTTTGCGCACTCGGCCCTGGAAAGAAACAAGGCATTGGACACAAGTTTCACTTGCAAAACGCCAACACAAACTAGTGGCCTCAGCCATCTCGGCCCTGTGCTTCAAGTCGGCGTTCATGCCCTGCCCAAGAAAAGGTTTGTTCTGGGAACCGCGAATGATGGCATTTCCCTGCCCGGCCCTGCCTGGCACCTGGCCAGCTCGCGGGCCGTGTGGTCCGCTTCACTCTGAACCGTCGCCAGCTGTGCTTTGAGCTCCTTGATCTCTTTCTTCAGTGGAGCCCTGATCGCCTCACGATCAGCCTGGGAGCGTGTCCTCTCCTGTGTTCCATCCTCAAACCTGGCCCGCAGAGCCATCCCTCCCTGCCGTCCTTTCATCTGTGTGGTCCCCTTTCCACCACCTTGGGAACCGGACTTTCCCTGTCCCGTCTCCTCCTCCTCATCATCATCCCAGTGCCACCATGTGCCATCATTCCAGCTCGACGACCCGGCCCACCCGGATCCGGACATGGCTTTTCGGTGATGCTACTTGTTCCTGTGCAACTGTGATGGATTCAAATTTCTGCATCAAAGGTAAAGTAGTTACAGTTGAGCATATTTTATATATGCATCGATGACAAGGACATAATAAGAACCCCACCGCTCGATGAAGCTGCCATGATCTCTGTATTTCATGAACTCACAAACCTTCTTAAGTCTTGGGCCTTTGCTGTGCAGCACAGTGCTTGCATGTTGTTGCTAGTGCCCAACAGAATCCACTTCAGTGATGCATCTTCAGAAAACTATGCACTCTGAGGCCTGAGCATCCCGATCTTCGGCTTTCTTTCAAGGCTGGCCTGCGGGTTGAATCAGTGTCTTTTTTCTGGAGCTTCGATAGTCTTAGTCGCTGCATCTTCATGTGTGTGCGCTCTCACAGCGCCTGATGTCTTTCCTAAAGAGAATAGCATGCACCATGCGCTATCACAGCGCCAGAAAGCTTAGCTGCACTGTCACAGTGCCAGATAAGTCAAATGTTTGATGACAGCCCTACCCACCTTTGATGCCGGCAGGCCTTCTTCGATGTGCATGATTTGCGGCAACTCCTCTGCAGTGGAAGGGAAGGGAGGGTGGCTGTAGTACTGCCAACAGCTCAAGGGTGTCTCGAAAAATGGCTGGGTGTCTCGAAATCAGGGGTGGCGGTTCGAAAACTTAGGTTTACGACACCCTGTTAATTATCCCTGCTCTCGTTCCAAGCATGTTCGATCAACAGCATTGCAGAAGCTCTTTAACATGTGTGTCTACTTCCTGGGAAGCAATGCACCATGATAAGACAGCATGCTCTACCAGTAAATTTGTGAGCTTGCCACAAGCCATCCTAGCCAGGCCTTAAACACTTGTATGGGGCGGAAGTCACTTGAATAGCATGTCCCCAGAATGTTTACACAAATCGCACATTGCATTCGCACCGACACACACACACACACTTTCTGCATGAGGCCGGCAGGTCATCGAAACTTTGCCATCATGGGCCATGTTGCCTCTGGCAGATGAGGAAACAGCTCATTCCTGGACAACATGCTCGGGGGAAGCATGCTGCCAGCGGCTTCAAACCATGGCAGGGGTGACTTCTCCGGCTGATAACTTCCTGATGCCAACTTCTTCAGAGCATCAGAGCCGGCTCCCCGGCTGAAGGGCGCCCTCTCCACCACGCCTGCTAGCTTTATCAAATCCTTTCGCCTCTGGTCGGACACGGTTTGACGCGGCACCAGGGGAATGTCCTGGAAAGGAGGAAGTCTGCCGAGGCGACTGTGTGGAAGAACCAAGACCGGAGGATGGGTGTCCTTGTCCAGCATCCTGCTTTTGCAGACTACAAACACATCTTTGGTATCACCTTCTTTGCTTGCACGTGGAAGTCTTGACATCTCCAAAGCTGTCAGGTCCATTCGCCTTTTGTAGATGTACGAATGAGGAACGTCCTGCAGATGATCTTGTCCTTTTGGCTTCCTCGGCATGAATGCACTGGATAGCTTGATTCCCATTGTGGACAGCCAGTCTTCGTAGGCACGGATATCCGAGCTGTCCTGCACCAGAAGTGCCTCGCCGCAGTTTTCAGCTCGGGCCTGCATTGCGGCTTGCATGATGTCTAGAACATCCTGCAGACAATCAAAACTTGACCTTCGCAGCACCGGTAGAAACTCTGCAAAAAGAGCGTCGATATCCTCGTGAGTGTGACCACGAACTAGGTAGTTTGCGGTCACAGTCTGCATCTTTCCCGCTGCGACCAGATACGAAAAGTACAAGTGGGTAGTCGAGTTTTTCGAGAAGCTGCAAGTATTATCTGACTGCAGCACCAAGTGGCTTGGTGGATCGCCCTTCTCGGAAATTTTCTGCACAACACGGTTGATGATTTCCACCAAGTGATCGGCTCCGTGCTTGACTGACTCCTGGGTTCACAGATCGAACACACAGTACAATCACTGAAACATGGGGCATCAGGGGCACACAACGACATCAATCTTGTTCACAACTGGCCGGGTCTCATCATCAGAGACGAAGATGCCCAAGCAATGGCCATGGCACATTGCAGCAGTCAACACAAAGCGAGGTCGATGAAGCCCCTCAACTGATTTGGGAAGGCGATCGTAGTTCATCTTCGGGTATGCAAATTTGGCCTTGTCCATAGAGTCACAAACAAGACTCAGCAGTCCAGCTTTTGCACGGGATGCATACCGGATGTGATAGTAGAGAAGCCTGTCAGCATACTGGCAGGCCAAGTGTGCACGCCATGCAGCTGCATGGCGCACACGTTCATGCAAAGGTAAACCCTGACTGTGCAGCAGCTGTTTTGCCTCCCAGCAGACAGTGCATTCGGCATGAGATGATTTCTGTCTGAAATCTAGCACTTGCTTGTACCAGTATTGGTGCCACACACGCATAAATGTGCTCCATGAAGGGATCTGGAACTGCGAATCGGAATCTGAACGTTCATGTGGCTGCAGCTGTGCACGCTGGGCTTGACACCAAGCCAGAAACTGATACCAGAGGTCAGATATCTGACCTGGTGGCAAAAACCGGAGGGGCGCTTGCATTCTGCCATCACCCTTGCCAAAAAGTGCAACAACCCGCTCGGGGATTGAAGTGTCCAAGTTCCACAGAAACGACTTCTGGAAAGTCTCCGAGGGAGCTGCAGATTGTGAGCCATCTGTGTCCAATGCTTGCTCAGCAAAGCTTGTGCCATCCCCTTGCATGACCTCAGGCAATGTTTCGGCAGCACTCATGTACTGGTCCATAAGGAAATGATGGACAATGTCCTGCTGAGGGTGTGGACGGGGGCGAGTTGGCATATTGTCCAAACCACTTTTGCGGTCGGGATCCCCATGCATCATTCGCAGTACAGTGGTGGGGGAATGGCCCAGCAGTCGGCAAAAAGCCCTGAAGCAGACATCCCGACCATCAAGCTGCCATTGTTTCCGCTTCATTGCAGAATTTGTGGTCTCCATGTCACGTACCTGCTCACTGCACTTCTCACCATTGAACATGTTGAACAAAACCTGGTACTGTGTGGCCGTCGAAAGGTCATGCCATGCAGAAGCCAAAACCTTAACCTGCTTCACCGAGAACTTCGTCATGCAATTCTTCTTGCATCCGCACTTGCCTCGTAGTGCTTGTGTGATCCTATCAATGTCTTTCCCATGAGCACTGTAGACGTTGTCGTGATCTCTTTCTTTGGGCAGAACCTTTAGCAAGGGCATGCATATGTTCATGATCTCCGTCACAACTGGCTGTGAAGATGCTGCCTCTGGCACACACGGCGGCGGCATTGCCTCATCGACCGGAGGCTGCATCCAATCATCTACCGGAGGCTGCATCCAATCATCCACCGGAGGCTGCATCCAGTCATCTTCTGCTGGCTTCACCTGCATCTGAGACGAAGTCGGCTGCCGTCCCCTCCGGGATGGCTGCCTGTCTTCCAACTTTGGCTTCATCCAAGAAGTGTCAGGCTTCAACCTTTTCCGGGGCGGTTTCTCAGACGGCTGGGTTGCAGAATCTGACTCCTCCAAAGGACAAGTCATCCATGACTCCGACATGTTGGATTCAAGCACTTCTATACTAATTATGCCCAATTATGCCTCATCCATGATGTACAGATGTTTCGATCACTGGTGCATCAACGAATGCTCTCATGACACACAAGAAAGTCTCTCTGCCGCCAGCTGCGCCAACATTCAGCTCCAGCCTTTAGATTTCATTTCTTCTCAAACACAGTTGGCAGCACTGCATACCCTGATACTGAAAAAGATTGCAGAAGAAAAGGGTTGGAGTGTGTGGATGATATGATCCAACAGTACAGCTGCAAACAAGCTAAAACAATCTCGTTGCTCTGTTCCTCTCCAATTCCATTCTTTTCCATATGTGCACTCTGATGCCTCGAAACGTCAGCAGCAGTGGATCCACAGCTGCACTAATTAAGGCACACCGACGAAGTCCAAGCATTGAAAACTCACTCCAAATTTCGGCACCAATCGTCATCTGAGGCACTGGTGGGCTGAGGCTTCCGGTAGTGCAGCATCCATGCAGCCACCATAGCCTTGGCCATCTTCAGGGGGTATTCCCCCGAAGCTTTCAACACAGCCGCCTTCCCTGTGGTCTTCACAACTCCATGCGCATCCACCTTCCTTGTATGCAGCTTCTTGTGCTCCTTCTTGCACTTGCAGGGAAAGTTTAAGTCACCCATCCAGCTTGCAGTGCCAACAAGCTTATAGGGTTTCTTCTCCTTCTCCCGAGCTGTAACGAAGCGACAGCGGCAGCAGATGGCGACAGTGACATGGGCGGCCATGTAAGACAAAGTGCGAGCGATGGGCTCATAACTCCAGAAATAATTAGCCTGGGGGTTCTCCAGGATGGGGAAAACCCCACGGACCCAGCTCAACAGAAACAGCAGAATGCTCAGTCGAGCCATGGAATTGCCCTGCTCCACTTTAAACCGCGTCTCGTCACCAGCTGGGTTGCTTTTCGAGCGGCCACTCTGGCTGTAGAGGTGACAGAAGCTGCCGCAATCACAAGCAATCCAGGCCAAGCCACCAGGGCGGACACGTGCCACCATTCTTGTGGCACGTGTCGCACCTAAGTTGGTCAGAGCATCGTTTAAGGGGTTCTCCAGGATGTCGTACTTCTCGGCTTTCAAGTCTCGCAAATGCATAGCAGTACAGATGTTACCCACACCAGAAAAGATCTCTGCCCCATCCAAGTCTGGTTGCACTCCATCTGCTATGCGCAGCATGTCCTCGAAGGTGAGCCCAGCACTGTGAATGTCTCTGCTCCATATGAGTGCCTGGCGCCGCATGTGATCCATCCCAAGAAGGATTGTAGGAGCTGGCTTGGGTGCTCAGAGGTTTCTGGGTCGCTGTGCTGTCTGGAGGGTCTTGTCTTAGAAAGGTCTCATGTTATCTGCAGATAGAATGTTGACTTCTCGACGATAATTGGAGCCTCTGAACATCCGGGTACACACATGTGGCATGCAACCATGCGGACAATAATACTTGGACACCATGATAAAGATGCACCCTGGCAGCTGACCCCATGTTGCCCGTTCAAAGTCTTGGATTGGCAAGGTAAGTCAGGTCTAAGACTTGCCTTGTGGGTACATGTGTGTTAGCACACATGCACAAGTCAGGATCTTGGCCTCCTGCAGTCCTCCCGATGGAAAACAAATAAAGCCAATATGTGCAAGACACGACGAAACATGAATCTGAGAGAGTACTATGAAGCATATTGTTGCCTGAACCAAAACCACAGGCATGGTATGGCTTACAACCTAGAATGAATGTCTCTCCTTCTTCCTTGATGGACTGCACAAAGCTTCGGATCACCCCTACCGATTTCTCGACTGTGTGGCCGAGCCGATGGCTTTATGATGTACAGCATTCAACCCATTATTTGCATGGAAACAAGCACACACCACTCAGACTCAGCCGAAGTGCCTGGAGAAATCTACACAAATGATGCTAAAGCATGCCGTATACACATGCTGGCCGACTTGTCCAATAATGCCAGTCGGATGTGTCAGACTGGCTCTGTCGCTGCCACACTCGCTCACACATCATTCCGAAACTTCCTCAGAAATGCATTGTGGGCATCGTCGAAGCTGAAACCCTCCGAGTTGATCTTCGCCTGCATGAAGAGCAGATAGACCTCCTGCATCTTCGGCCCCTTGATCCCTGCCTTCTTAACATCCTGGAAGCACTCCCGGATCGACAAGAAAAGGTCACGGCCCTGTTCGTTCATGGGCGGGCGCCGTCCAGCGAATGTCAGGGCTTCCCCTCTCTTGGCACGGGGCTTCTTGTCTTTGCCCCGATTTTTTCCTTCAGGTGTTGCTTCTTTGGCTTCAGGAAACAGCACCCGCTTAGTCGCAACGATCTTTGACTCTGTCTTGTCAGCCTTCTTCTTGCTCTTGGTGGCCGATTTGGCTTTGGCCTTGCTCTTGGGGTTCGCCTTCATGGGTGTGGCCTTTGGGGAGCTCTTCGGTGTCTTGCTGTGAGGGCTCGGGCTCGCCTTCATGGGTGTGGCCTTTGGGGAGCTCTTCGGTGTCTTGCTCTGAGGGCTCGGGTTCGCCTTCATGGGTGTGGCCTTTGGGGAGCTCTTCAGTGTCTTGCTCTGAGGGCTCGGGCTCGCCTTCATGGGTGTGGCATTGGCTGTTGGGGTCCTCTTCGGCGTCTTGCTTTTGGGGCCTGCGGGGCTTTTGCTCTTCGGGGTCTTGCTCTTGGGAGTCTTGATCACCGCTTTGCCTGCAGGACTTCCTTTCTTCGGGGTCAGAGACTTTGTGATCTTGGGAGTCTTCATCTCCGGCTTGACGTCAAAACCCTTCGTCTTCACAGGGCTCCGGAACATCGGCTCATCCAAGCTAAGCACACATGTGTGTGCACTTTGCTCAGTATCTTCAATGGCAGAAGATCCCACCCACAAAGCAGCCATTTGACGCTTGGAAGCACACAACACCACAGCAGCTCGAATCACAGATGGCTTTGCAAGAACAGGGATCTGACATGTTCATGAATCAGACTCGGCATTCTTGCTAATACTGCAGCACAACAGTGAAGCCAGCCATCCTGCATGCATCCGTTCGGTTCCGTTTCAATGCACGGGCTTCAGGCAGTAGTGTGGCCATGCAGCATGGCGCGGAACATCTCATCTGGGCAACTCTTCACTGATGGAAGCAAAATGTCGGCACTGGCAGCCTGTTGTTGCAAAGACTTCCGGTCACCCATAGAAATTACCCAAGCAATTTTCTGAATCAGAACCCTGCTGCAACCAATGCCCGACCGGCCAATCAGTGAACCTGTTGTTGCCTGCTGTACCGGGCTGGCTTTCCTTCTGCTTGTGAAGTAGGCAACAATTGAACTGCAAGTGTCTGAGAGAGTTACTCTTCATGCAAACGGTCAGCCAGACAATGTCCAATGTCTACGAGAGGGGCAACCTGTACAACTTGCCAGCCTCTACTTTCATGTCATGTGTCAGGAAAATCTTAGGCTTCTGGGGAAATATTCCCTTGGAGCTGTCGGTCAAATTATACTTGAGCCTGTGAACAAGCTTCAAGTGTTGGCCCAGATCGGTCCCACTGAAAGACAGCAGACTGCCACCGTTGTTGGCCGATGGGGTTTGGTTTGCTGGCAAAGGCTTCTTCTCAAAGCAGCACTCCTTTGTCATGTTGATCTTGTAGCTGTCCTAGCATAGCGGGGCATTGCATGAAAGACACACTGAGGCATTGAACCCTGAATCCCCACCTCAGCGACGGTGATTTCATGACATGCCATACTTGGCTGGACGATGGCATGCTGCTCCAAGAACTTGAGGAAGCTCTTGATGGTGGTGAGGCCCTCTTCGAATGCCGGCACGTTGCCCAGCTCATGGAAATGGAATGCTTTCATGTCCGGGGAGTCAAACTTGTACTCCATGAGCCATGCGTTGTTGGCCTCCTGCCTCTTCTTCAAGACATCGTCCTTGATGTACTCACCCCAAAGCAGCAGCAAGGGCTTTTTGCAGCTGATGATGGTGCTTTTCTTGGCCAACAACCACAGCTGCTTCTTGGCATCGATGAGCAAATCCATGTCAGCTGCACTGATCTCCACCAGGGGCTTCTCCAACTGAGCCTTGGTTTCGGCGGCTGGGGCCAGGCCCAGCAATGCCTCCATTGGGTCGGATTCATCTGCCAGTGGAGCCATGCGCTTCTGGCCCTTGAATGGCACACCCGAGACATTGAACTCCTTGTCGTGCGCCGCCACCACTGCATCAAACTGAATCTTGCATGCATTGAAGCGGCCATCCGGCGAGTCTAGCCAAGCCTGCCGAAATGGCAGGGCAGCCTTCTGCCCTTCGCATTCAACCAGAGGCATGGTCATGACAAAGTCTTCCTCATTGTACTGCGGCGACTTCATGGCTGTGTAGATCTTGGGCGTGTAGCCGGGCAGAGTGAGGATCTTGTCATCCACCATCTTCTGCATGTAGTTCATGGTTCCCGAAATCAGCCACTGCTGCATCCCTCGGCGGTGGTCAGTCCCACTATCGTCTTTGGCCCAAACAATGCTTGCTAACTTACCCTGAGGCAACACAGACTTGGGCTGTGTGTTGAAGTGAAGCAGTGCCTTCGTGAGTGACAAATCATAGGGCAGTATGTCTACATAGACAGCCGGCTTTGCCAATGCTGATGTGGGCATCCCATGCCAGAGTCGTGGCAGGAGTTTGTGCCAAAGCTGCTGCCCTGACAGACTCTGCTTGAGTCGCTGCGACTTCGACAAGCCGGATCCGGAGTGCAACATGGACGGATCGGGAACAATGTACTCGCTGGTGCTCAACAGGGGCACATCGGCAACCGTTGTCCGTACCCAGAGTGCCGAGGATGAGAATCCTGAAACAAGCTGCCCGGATTCCTCGACATCCGAAACGACCATGAAGAACTCATGAAACCCTCGGCGTCGGGAGTGGTTCGGGATGGAGGATTCGGCAAAAGTGAGAGTGCCCCGGCGAACGGACATGTGGAGCTCATCTGTGCGCAATTGGGTCTCGGCTGTGGCCACAGCCTCGTTCAGCTTCTTTTCCGAGTAAGCGGACCCCCACTCTGCACAATTGGGTGCAAACACAAGGCCACAAGTGAACTTTGGGTTGCCATTCACAAACTCGGACACAGCAGTGCCAATCTGGACAATGTACTTACTGAAGGCCGAGCCCAGCTTCGTGAGGTCACAGACCATGACTTGGAACAGGTCTGGTGCCACAGAGAACTTGTGCACAGCTGACTGCACAGTGGTACTCAGGAACCCGGGATTGTCAAGAAAGTACACAGGAGTTGAACCATCCACCAGCTCCTTCGTGGCCTTTTCCAAGTCATCCTTCTCCCGGAGCAGGAAAGTTGTTCGGTCCGCACTGTTCTTCGTAGTCCATTGTTTCATGGCATCCAAGTACTCCCGCCACAAGTGCTCTTCCTGGGCGAGCCGTGCTGTAACCGCCTTCAGGCGAGCTTGCTCAAGTTCCGACTCTGCCGCGGCCGCCACCACTTGCAGTGACTGCACATTGGTGTTCGTACCCATGAGCACACTAATGAACCGGAAGTCCTTTGCCACGATCTTTGCATCACATGTTCTGCATTTCTCCGTCATTTCTCGGTCGAATTGCCCACGCAGAAACTGTGTCTCAGCCTTTGCGAAGACAGTGGGGCCCAACATCTTTTCGAAGTCAGTGGCAAAGTGACACCACAGGCAGCACATGTCATACCCGATCTGTGGGTTCGGATCACGAAGTTTTGGCGCTCGGAAGGCAAGGTTGATGGACTTCTTGGCAGTGTTCATTGCTTCCTTGAGGGATCGCAGGAAGATTGCAATTTGCCTCATGAGGAATGTGAGGTTCTTCAGTGCACTGCAAGTGAGTATCAACTTCCATTCTGACCCGATGGACATGTCTGCCGGCAATGCCCTGTCCGTCCACTTCACAAGTGTCCTCAGTGGGATGGCACTCTCCGTTGCCTTGAAGGCGTCCCAATGCTGGCTCAGCACCGAGAGGTAGCGCTTGTCTTGCAAAGGGAGTAACTTGAGCATTTGTCGCTCGGCGTCAGAGATTCTACCCGAATCCACAGAGGATCGCCGATTGAAGTCAGCGATCTTGGAATCGATCACTGCCGAATAGACGAGGCCTTGCTTGGCAACACTGAGCGAGAAGCTGTGGAAGAGCTGGATGATATCAGGTCGTGTTGATTCTGCTACAACCATCTTGCTGAGAATGCTCGTTTGCAGCAAGTCTTCGTCCGACGAGTACGATTCGAACGTGCACTTGATGTAGAGGCACGACTTGATCAAGGGCACAAACTCGACGAATTCAGCATCCGACAAGCCTGCCTGTTCGATGAGTGCCAGGACACACTTCGTGGCCACACTCCTTGTCATGCCGACGGCATGAGAAACAGTGAACTTCTCAATCGGGTCCCCAACCACACATGTGCTTGGAAAATACATACTGAGAGGATACTTGGCACTTTGGAAAACTCCATCCAGGAAATTACGCACAGTCTCAAGAATGTTGATGGCCTTTGGCTTTCCACGGAGAGCGGATGCCTCCCCAAAGCCGAGGAACCACGTAGGCAGAAGCAGGTCCAGGACTTCTCCCGGAGCAATGCCAGGAGGGTACACATCTTGATGAGCAGGAGGACGCCAGCCACCGGACCCAGCCAAGACATTCTGCACACGAAGTTGCTGCTCCTCCAGCATGCTCGCCATGTCTGGGATAGATGCCAGCCAATCCATTGGATGCAAGCAAGTGTTTGCATCCTCGATGTCGGCTACAGCGAAGAGCTTCTTCATGACATGTTCCACCTTGCTTCTTGTAGCTGTGGACACCATGGTCCTTGGAATCTCTAGCATTAACCCAGTAAATCGACCAGAACTTTGCCGTTGCATTTACATTCCGAACTGTGTTTGTTACAGGCCCTGTAGCCAACATTGCTTGGTTCACGCGAGGACGGGCCAACAAACAAACGCCACAGCACTTGCTGCCGTATGTAAGTTGGGCCTCTATAACGTAGACTGACCTATGTTGGCCCTGGGGGGTGCAGGCAACTCAACGTTGCCCGCAAATGCTGGCAACGTGTTCTGTTGGATTTGTGTGGTCTGACACCTGCTGCCCCTGATGATCCTCAAGCTTTGGTGGCTACGGGGGGTGTAGCCACCAAAGTTCTAGTGTCATTACCTGGCCTGGGCTGCCGCTAATGCAATTCGAGACCTTTGGTGGCTACACCCCCCAAAGCCACCAAAGGTCCAGACTCATTAGGCCCAGGCCCTGCTAATGACTCTGGGCCTTTGGTCGCTAGGGGGTGTAGCCACCAAAGGTCCATTAAGACACCGAGCACAAATGACGTCATTTGCGGGCCGCGGGGCACCCTAATGACGTCATTAGGGCAGGCCCCCCCCCTAATGACGTCATTAGTGGCCCGACCCCCCGCTAATGACGTCAGTAGCGGCCCGACCCCCCACTGATGACATCATTAGTGGCCCGACCCCCCACTAATGACATCATTAGTGGCCCGACCCCCCACTAATGACATCATTAGTGGCCCGACCCCCCACTAATGACGTCATTAACGGCCCGACCCCCCGCTAATGACGTCATTAACGGCCCGACCCCCCGCTAATGACGTCATTAACGGCCCGACCCCTCACTAATGACGTCATTACCGGCCCCACCCCTCACTAATGCCGTCATTACCGGCCCGACCGTCCCCCCTCCTGGCCCTGGCGGTGGGTTTGGAGAGTGCTGCTGGGTTTGGCTACAAAACTGCAGAATGTTCAGGCATGTAGCACAACATCTTCTTTGTGTTGGCTCCTCATGCTGCTGCCAGTCGGGCACTGGGTTTCGAGAGTGCTGCTGGGTTTAGGTACAAAACTGCAGAATGTTTTGGCATGTAGCACAATATCTTGTTTGCAATGGGTCGTGATGCTGCTGCCAGCCGGGCGGCGGGTTTCGAGAGTGCTGCTGGGTTTGGGTGTTCGCCTCTTGTGACGAACCGGGGAACATCGAATTATGATGTCCACACTCTCCAGGTTTAGTGCTCATCCATGAGGGTCATGCTGGAGCCCTCCGGTCCGGATGGATCTCTGCATGTGGGTCTTTAGTGTGTTCGACAGATACATAGTATGCTTTTTTTTTGGGGGGTAGCATCCGCTGCACATGATGAGCCTGTCACATGGCCAATTGGTTTCGAAAACTGTTTTGCTGCAAGACGGTGGGGGGATTCAATATTGACAACCTCAAGTCAGAACAACCCGCCCGGAGTGTAATGGTGCACAGCACCAAGCCTTTGTTGCAGAGGAAGGAGAATAATGAATGCAATGTGCTATCCCTTATGTCGGCACTGCAACAGGGAGTCTTGTTAACCAGATAGGACACCCCCAATTCCAAGCAAGTCCATTGTGAAGTCAATAATAGACTATCCCACAGCCCCAAGCCCAACTGAGGCCAATTGGTTCTAAGTGCCCAAATTCAAAGGCGGGAAGGGGCCGCTCCGGGGCTATTTACTTCATCTGGCAGAGAAACACTCCAGCACAAGCCTTTTTGTTCTTACGATTCATGTGAAAAAGGCAGCCCGGAGACCCAAAGCCAACAGAAATGCAGAACACAACATAATAAAAAAGTGGCTCTCTCTCACTGTCTCTCTCTCTCTCTCTCTCTCTCTCTTGCTCGTTTTCTGTCTCTCTCTCTCTCTCTCTCTCTCTGTCTGTCTGTCTCTCTCTCTCTCTCTCTCTCTCTCTCTCTCTCTCTCTCTCTCTCTCTCTCTCTCTCTCTCTCTCTCTCTCTCTCTCTCTCTCTCTCTCTCTCTCTCTCTCTCTCTCTCTCTCTCTCTATATATATATGACTCTCTATATATATATATATATATATATATATATACACACATTGCCCATGCAGAGTGAGCCAAAGGGCCCCATTTTTCTAGTGGTTCTTTTCATTCATGCTTTGATTGAAGCCTTGCAAATGTCTCGGGTTTAGCTTGCTGCAGGAGAAGCCTAACACAGTGACAGTGGTAGTGACTCAAGAAAAGTAGAGTCAAGCTAAGTATGTCCTCAGGAGTGTTCTTTCAAGTAGTGGGGCCACACATGAGGGCATGACTTTCGTGTCCGGGCCATCAACTTTGAAACTGTGAGGTTTGCCAGACTTTTTGCTAGCTTTCGACAGAATTTGCCATACAACAACACTAAAACCTTGGACTACCTTGCCCACACCCCAGCTGCCCTGTTCAATAGTAATTTGATTGAAAATAATCTGGCCGTGCCCAAGAATCCGGAGAACCCACGAAACTGGAAGCAGTGTTATCTTTATCTTGCTCTGGTCAGAATTCAGAAGCCTTCAAATCTGGATAAGAACGATTGCTCTCGCATGTCTTTGTTGGAGAACATTCTCAATCGATATTATTGGGCTCCTGGATTAAATAAAAGCTCTGTAATACTTAACCCGCTCATCATGGCAGCAGCATGAGACCCGACACAAAGAATATATAATATATTACACTGCATGCCTGAACATTCTGCAGTTTTATGGCTGGGAGGATGGAAGCTTCGTGCTTCACGACGTCACTTTCTCCATAAAAAGTTTTTCCCCTTCTCTTTCTGTTTTAGTGCCCTTTTTGGGCGTTGCTAAAACACGAAGTTTGTCTTTGGAGAAGAATGATTTTTCATGTGACATGAACATGCAGTGCTGTCATCATGTTACATGAATCTTGTGAAATTTTGCCCCGTGCTGCCTTGACATCTCAAGTTCTGAAGGTGGGGCAAAATTCTTGCTTTTGGGCCCTGCTAGAGGCTTGTAACGGCGTCCTAGCAGGTCTTGGGCCCCCCTAAGTGCTGGCTTTAGGGCGTCACGACTCCCCGCTTTTCGTGCGGGGCGTCAGATGGACTTCGGTGAAGCGCTCGCTGACGGATCTTCTCATCGATCCGAGGCCAGTTCCACTAGCACTCGCGAGCTTCACAGCCAGCACATTCACGATCTCCAATTGGAGGTCAACGCCCTGAGGCTTCAGGTTCAAGCCCTCAGGTCCGATTTGCAGACTCTGGAGGAGTCCCTTGCTCGCGTCTGGGTGAACCAGACGGGTCATCATCAACGCCTCTCGTGGCTTGAGGGGATCATCCAGGGCTTGCGCAGCGCCTGCAGAGTTTTTCTTGAGCCGCGCGAGCAGTCTGCTTGAAAGAGCTAAAGCTTCGTATGGTGCCTAGGCTGTCCACAGGTGCGACTCCCAAAGCCTCGCCTGCTGCAGCGGGCCCTGCGGCCGCCAACCTGACTGAGGCTGATCCTGATCACTCGGTTTCTGGTCAGGGGGAGGAGCCTAGTGATGATGCAGCCAGTGTCAACGCATGGGGTCTGTTGGCTCCCCTGAGCCCAACCACCCATGCTGCCGTGCCTGAGGAAAGCCAGGACCCCGCCTTGTGGCTGTCGGAGCCTTTTAGTCCCTTTGCTTACGACCCTGTGCACGACCCCAACCTTGGTGACCCTGCCTCGGACTTGGGTTCTTATGATATGGTTCATAGTGGGGAACGGGAAAGGTCTCTTGACCCTGAAGACATTTGGTATGATTCAGTGCGAGATCATTCTTTAGACGCGGTCCTAGTCGAAGGTGACAGAGAGGAGGTCGCAACCAGTGTTGCGGAAGAGCCTCTTCTGCCTGCTGAGTCGCTATCCTGCAAGCGTGTCTTCGAGGATGCCAGGTGGGCCGAGGTTGCTCAGGAGGCAAAGTTCAGGCGTGTGTGTCAGGACTTGCCAAAGTTGCCTTGGGAGCAAGGTGCATGGTCCAGTATTTTTGGACCTGAGAGAAACATGATCGACGATGCCCTTAGGAACCGTGTGCAAGCCTCTTATGGCTCCGAGGAAGCTGGTCAATTGCCACCTGAGAACCTGCCGTCAGCTTCGGCCTTTCTTGAGAAAACTTCGAGTGTAGTTAGGACTAGGCTAAGGCGGTTTCATCTTGAGCGACCGGCAGATGATCGACGGGAGCACGCCATAAAGCGACTGAGGGCCCTCATCATGTACGATCCCGACACTACCTTCTTGGGGATGGTAGTGGCAAAGGAGGCAGCAAACCTAGCTGACGATGAGGCTCTGTCATACTCCTTCACTTGTGCTTTTGCGAAGAGCGCTTCCGGCTCTCTCATAAAGCGAGCTGGGTCCCTTGACCGTTTTGGTAAGTGGATCCTTAGCTGCCGAGGGACCTCGCCCCTTAGAAGCTCCGAGGTTGACTTGTTTGCCTACTTCTCGCACCTGCAGGGCGAGGGGGCGGGAGCCACGTCATGCCAGCATTGTGTGGAGGCACTGCGAT